>JAIGNY010001403.1:315000-385000 GCA_020152595.1 Chiridota heheva | reverse complement strand
AATCAACGTTCTAACTTAATCTCCAATCCATTGAGACAATGTATGATGATCGATTCGTAATATGAGGCGTCGTTTTATTGAATTTTCGATAAAAATATACGACTGTTTTGGTCAATTCAAAATTCCTGTGAAACCAAAATTTGTGTGTTCAACATGCAAAAACTCAGCAGGTGTACCAGTAACACGTACAATATCCGATCGTCCGTAAAAATCTATATTAACATTGATTAATTGTTATACTTCACTGCACAATCAACTAACGGAAGCATCTAGTTAATGAATATGAAGATAAATTAACAATTGGTAATAGTAAATTTGTGTCCAACTTTGCATACCCACGAGCAGACACACATTCTTGCCGTTCGTGTAACGCGCAAAGCTTTATTTTCACTCCAGCAAATGACGTCATTTCCCGGATGTGACGTGGCACCAACCAAGTGAATTGTATATTTGAAATAATCCTAAAATTTGTTCACTTATAATTTTAAAGAGGCGCATAATAAAATTTTTTGATTGGTTGATGACTCTTTGTTGTCTTTTAGATTTTTGTTTTTAAAACTCATCAAACTTTTAAGTTTTTTATTCAACATAAAACCAAGTATTACAATACTAAAATCTTACTTTCGGAGAAAAAAAACAAAACTTTCTGCGGTAACGTAATGGCTGTGTATGTAATTCTCCACACACAAGGTAACATTTTCCGATTCTTTCATATCATGATCCAAGATTTCAACCGAATCATCTACTAAAACTGTAAAAATACTTCTTTCTTTTTTTTCTTGGGGGAAAATTACAAAAACATTAAATATCAAAAATGTTTCGGACCCAGATTGCTTAATTCAAAGATAACATAAATATGTCTCCACCAGCAGGGGTGCTGAATGCCATGTGTTCCTCGTGATCTAAATTATTGTATTAAAGTGCCGTTGTAAAAGTAAATCCCCCTAAATTTTGCCCCAAATTTTGGTCTCCCGGCCCTTATTTCCTAGAAAATTTAGGCCCCAAACAATTAAGCCGTAGCCATTCAGTAAATTTGGTCCCCGCACAGTAAAAACAGTCCACTAGAAAATTTAGGCCCCGGCCCTTCTTTCCTAAGAAATTTGGAGACAACTTGTCCCCTTTTGCAAGAAAAATCCATTCTTCCCCCTTCACACTAAATCTCACTACCGTTTTGGGTAAAGCACGCCCTTTTTTTCTTTAGTGTATTAGCTTATCACTTCTTATCACTTTTCAGCTGATCACTTCAGTACACAAAATTAATTGAAGGAACTGTACAGACACACTAAGTATATTCCCTAGTAAAATCAATCCGGAGAGACCAAATTCACGAGACATTCCTTAGGAAATAAGGACCGGTGTCCCAAATTTATGGGGGGCAAAATTGACTAATAACACCGGCAGACCGGCGTTCATAGACGAATACAAGTCAGTTGCATTCCTTTTAAGCTAAAAACTGAACTACACCAGAACCAAAAGGTTTTGTGCTTCCGATGCTTTTTTGTTCATATGCTGATTGATTTGCAAATTTTGTATTAGCTGTTATGTCATTGCATATCATACTATATTTGTTTCATGATATTTATTCATAAGCAACACCCATGCAGATCAATAAAAATGTTGACAACATTAGTATACATGTGCAAGATAATTGATAACATTATCATAGCAAGTATGATGCAAAACTTACGATTGCTCATTTATCCTATTTCAAGAATTTGTCGGTGAGCCCCGCTTACTTATTAATATTCATGACATCACTTCCACAACAGCAGAACTTATGTACAGACCATACCCCTTTGTGTACCACATATGACATAAGTCATATATACTGTTCATGATGTTTGGTGATTACAACGATTTTGAGCACTTTCACACGTTAAGCCACGCCCGCCCACCATGCATATTAATGACTTCTGTTGATAACATCAACATTTGCACAATAACCAACAATATTATCATGACCAGTATGACGCAAAACGCTTGCTCATGTATTACGCCCCGCCCACTCATTAATATGCATAACCATCACAAACAATAGGGCATATCTGCAGACCATCATGGACTATCTGTGTACTACATATGGCGTGAATCAGTTTATCGTTCTTGGGATATCGTGTTTACAAGCTCTTTAAAGCGAAATCATATTAAGCCCCGCATACTATGCATATTATTAAAATTCAACATTTTTACACAATGAACACGTACACACTAGCCAACATCATGATTGTACCAAATATAACAAAAAGCAGACATGCGATTTTTAAGATATGAGCATTTCAAGATTTTTTTAGTTAAGCCCCGCCTACACATTAATATGCATGACATCACCATAAAAAATAAAAAAATAGGGCACATCTAGGGACCATGGGATATTTGTGTATCATAAATGGCATGAATTCAGTTTACCATTCTTGAGATACCGAGTTTGTAACCTTTTTTCAGCAAATTATACTAATCCCGGCCCACTACGCATATAATGAAATTCAACGTGTTTATACCATGAACACGTGCACACTAACTAACATCATAACCATGCCAAACATGATACAAAACAAACATGCGATTGTTGAAATATGAGCATTCAAGATTTTTTTATTAAGCCCACGCCTACTCATTAATATGCATATCATCACCATCAAAACAATAGGGTTCGACGGATATCTGTGTTCATGAATCCATCAGAGTCATCAGACCCATATGACACACAAAGATGATATCCGATAGCTCCATTGGGAGGGACGTCATCTATATCACAGCCCTTGTGTAATTTGACCATGCAGCAGAACTTCTTCGATGTAAGTCTTGACTCCTTTTCACACTGGGCCACAATGTGAAAAAGACTCTCACAGTGATTTTGCAAATAGAGGGATTTCATCACGTGACTCTAACTCATCTGGAAGCCATTTTGCTGGTGAATCGTTGTTGCGTTTCACGCCTTGTTGCGTTTCACGCGTCGTTGCGTTTCACGCGTCGTTGCATTTCACGCGTCGTTGCGTTTCACGCGTCGTTGCGTTTCACGCGTCGTTGCGTTTCACGCGTCGTTGCGTTTCACGCGTCGTTGCGTTTCACGCGTCGTTGCGTTTCACGCGTCTTCACATACCTAGCTCAGTCACATCACACGTACAACAAACATGCTGCCTGCTAACCTACTTACCAGTACCAGTTCAGCGAATTTTATTGTTTTTGTTCGCGGCGGCGATTTTATATTCACCGGGTATACGAAGAGTAACTTTTAGAGTAACGCCATCCAATTGTTCGTTATACGCAGACAAAGCCTACATACCTGGCATAAAGTGCTCACTGCAAATCCTTACGTGAACCGAAGCTTGAAAGACGTTGCGTCGTACAGCAGAAACCCACTTCGAACGTCGATCAGGATCAGATGGAAATCGAGAAAACTGACAACAAAAATTACTTCTCCAAATATTTGAAAAATTACGAATAACTCTTTTGCCATAAAACGCCGTAATTTCCCTTTTATTTCCCTTTTATTTCGATAATTTTCGAAAATTACGGAGATTACATGCATGCATCGGGGGGAGGAGGTTATAAGATTATGGCGTTTATTGCTGTGAATGCGGGAATATAAACGTCTGATATAGAAATTGAATAAAGTTTGTTCGTTTGTGCCGACTACAACCTGACAACAGTTATGATTTTTAAATTGAAACAAAAATTATTCAGAATTTAAACCTTGCTAACCTATTATATTTAAACACTCATTTGACCTGAAAGAGGTGCAAAATAACCTCTTCAATATATGTTTTCAATCATTACCAGAACCTATTACCCGAATGATTTCGTTTTATGTGGCATGATGAAGTCCATTTTTGTCGTAAAAACTTTGGTTTTCAAGCTCCAACTTGAGGTGAACAGGTGAATGTGCTTTACCAATTCATGCAAATAACAAATAGATCTGTAAATAAATCTTAACAAAGTCAAAACATCCAGATGAATTTATCCCCATGGTCACAAAAAACGCAGCTTGATTAGCCATCTTAGGGTAGCATAGGCGCACGAAGAGAAGGATGTGGGGTCTGGACCTTCAATTTGTTGTTAAAATAACGATATCAAGGTCCCTTGAACCTTAATTTTTTGACTATGACATAAACAAAAAAGCTCATAATTTACACAAACCCCCTCCCCCACCCACACTTTTTGGGACACTGGCTATTTTGCTGTCTTTATACACCCTGTATACCTGTATACTGTAAAGTTTGATGATGCGACTTTACAGCGTCGTCGCCCAATGGTGGGGAGATGACAATTAAGAAAGAGGATTCATGATCGAACGACCCTGGCGGTCGACCCCCCTTCCCTTCCCTTCCCTTCCCCTCCTTTCCCTTCGATTATGACTATCTGAAGCTTTTAAGCAAACAAACGGATGAAGGCATCATCATGCAAAATTATTTTGCCGGAAGGTTTACTTTAAAGAAATCGTGAGAAAATAACAAAAATATGCGAGAATTAAAATTAAATTCCTTTTCTAACATACCTAGGCGACCACGAGGGGTGGCGGAAGAAACTCAGGGTAAGGGAGCAGAAAATTCAGTAAGAGCAAGTTGTTTTATTTAAGATAATGAGGATCTGACACAGAAAAAAGAGTCTTTACTTCCAGTACCTAATGACTTCCAGGGTAGTTCTTGGATAACTTGTTACAAATGTTGGACTTTCTTTTAGGTAAATAGAGTCTTTATTCACTTTTGGACAACTTTTAAGAGAGCAAAGCATTGTTTCATGAAACTTTTAAACAGATGAAAGGGCACCTCTTTCTCTCTCTCTCTCTCTCTCTCTCTCCCCCTCTCTATATATATATATATATATATATATATATATATATATATATATATATATATATATATATATATATATATATATATATATATATATATATATATATATATATATGTATATATATATATGTATATACATATATATATATATATATATAAATATATATATATATATATATATATATACATATATATATATATATATATATATATATATATATATATATATATATATATATATATATATATATATATATATATATATATATATATATATATATATATATATATATATATATATATATATATATATATATATATATATATATATATATGTATATACATATATATATATATATATATATATATATATATATATATATATAAATATATATATATATATATATATATACATATATATATATATATATATATATATATATATATATATATATATATATATATATATATATATATATATATATATATATATATATATATATATATATATATATATATATATATATATATATATATATATATATATATATATATATATATATATATATATATATATATATATATATATATATATATATATATATATATATATATATATATATATATATATATATATATATATATATATATATATATATATATATATATATATATATATAAATATATATATATAAATGCGTCCAGTTCAGGTTTGTTGATCCAAAATGTGCCTTTTGTACCAAAATAATGTTATATGTATACTTTATGAAATGTAATTTCATCACGATTCAACTCTACCGCGGGTGTTTTTTTATGTTTTTTTTTTTACACGTCAGCACGTGTTATGATTTGCTTATCTACTTAATACAAAGTGATAAAAGACTAATATTGATAATCATATCACAAGTTGATACTTTACACAAGAGTCCAAGTGCCTTGGCGCATGCGACTTTATTTACTTTCTTTTTTTACAAAACCTTCTATGTTAGGCCGGAGGTAGCCTGGAGGGCTATTATGAATGGTTAAACATGATCGTATAATTGATAGAATATAGAGTGGCAGTATCATATTATGTTTACACAGTTATCAGACTCTTGAGATCGAACGAACAGCCAATTTTAGATCTTTTCATCTTCTTAAAACGCCAGAGTGCAGATAAGAAAATCAACAGGTGAAAGACGAAGAAAGATTCCCATTCGTTTTTTAAAGGAAATCGTTTGGCTCAAGAAACTCATAACAACAACGCCGATAAAACCGGCCATGCTTTCTCTGACGTCATAATCAGCTGCTTAAGACAGCGAGGCTTGAACCACACACAACAGGTGAAATTTTAAGTAAATCGAGCTTACGTAGGTTATGAATGTGTGCGTGATCGGTGATTGGTCAATAGAATACCGATAAGAAAATTAGGTGTTCGAATTTAAATTGAATTTCGTGAGGCGAGCAACTTTCTTTAAGCATATAAACTTTCAGCAGTTCAGCAACAAGTGTAGGTTCGACGGTACGAATACGGGGATTCCCCTTTCCATCTGGACCTGCGTCATAAAATGCAATGAAGTTCAGTTGCACCGGCAAGGGGGAGGGGGTACGTGCCCCCATCCTATAAATTTCAAAATTCAAAATGGTCTTGGTGTATATTTGACATGATATTTAAGCAATTTCCTGCCACTTCAACCACGAAAAAACTTAAGACTTCCGGGGGTTCCGCCTCTTGGCCCCACCAGGGGCCCTTAGACCCACACCGTTTTGGCGCACGTTTTGCGTGCGCAGTACCACCAAAGGTTATACACACTAATACATTAATTCTTTATGCCCACAATAAATTTGTTCATGCGGCGCCATTGATGAAGTTTCAAAGTTATAAGTATTTTATAATCACTAGAAAGAGCATTACATTTTTCAGTGGCGCAACAAGGGTGAGAATTGAGGGTGCACGGTTAATCCCACCGTGACGGGCCCGAATGATGACACTGTAATATGTTTGCTGTCATAGGGCCTCAAGCGCCAAAATCCCCATGGCTCTTGTTGCGCCACTGCCTTTAATGTATGCAAAAGTTGATGTATGAAAGAGAAGACACTTGAAACCATCAATTTTACTATCATACATAATTCTTTAAAAATTGTGTCCTGAACTTTAGTCATCGAAAATCATCAGACTGTTTTCTCCCGCTAATTTGAGGGCCCGCTAGGATGGATATTCAAAATCCAACTACTCCCCCAATAAAAATAACTCAAATTGGTGAAAGATTAAAAAACAATACGTTATCATAAGGAAATTTATAGTCTCTCTTTCCGGTGTTAGATAATATTTGCGTAGTTCATTCTAATACAGCGTAACAATTAAAAATGCTGTAAAATTGTCACTTTGTAACTGACTTTGATGATTGTTTTGCTATTTTGTTTTTAACATTCTTTTTGGATGACTGCCAGGTTTTATATCACGTTTATGACAGGTACTTAGCTCCAATAACATCTGAGATCTTGAATGTATCCCTATGCACTTCGTAATATAAAAGAAGACGAGAGCGTATTATGTAATAATATCCTCCAATCACCAGTGAGCAACCAGCATAATGTAGAATTATATGTCGAATTAATTCTACATGTCTCTATGTTGATAGGGACTTATAGGCGCACCATAGTCAGGAATAGGTGTAGAAACCGGGGGCCAGGGGCACGTTTTCCCACACTTTTCTATTTTTTTTTTACAAAAGTGCCCCTTTTGAAGATAAAAAGGGCTCCTCAATTAAGCTTTAGTTCCAGGTTTCCAAATAGGCCACGCTCACCACAGCAACGCGGTAACTATGTGGGGAAAACAGACCATCGTGCATTACCAATGCGTTGACATCTAGCCTAACTTAAGATATTCGCGAAGCCTGCCGCAAACTTTGATTCATTTATGGCACTTCTACGGATCTTTAGAGTCTTTAGCAAATAGGATAAACAAAATTCAGTTTGCTAACTGCTCTGGGTAACAGCAATCAGATTTACAAAGTCCGCATCGGGCCCCCTAAGCGCAATTTTTGGTCACCATTTTGCCGTCACTCAGTCTGTGTGTGCAGAAATTTGTTTTGTACAGTAAGTTACATTGAATACATTAGCGCGCGCCGCTAGCTAGCTGTACTGTACCAGTACCGCGTAGGATGTTTGCCCACTTAGTTACGCAGATTTTGTTGCTAGGCAGATTTTGTTGCTAGGCAGATTTTGTTGCTAGGCAGATTTTGTTGCTAGGCAAATTCGTGCGGTGATTGGTTAAAACCAGCTGTCAACCATTAAACCCAGACAGGTTAATTACTGTCAAAGGTGCAAGAACTGGTGGAAATGTGCACACACCTTTTAAAAATATTCAAAAAAGTGCCACCAATTAAAATGTAATTGTATATTCATTCGTCGTCGTTTTAGGAAAGTCATGGACAATATGCCTTTGTTAATTCTTTTATCGACATATGTACGTAGCACTGAGGGGAGAACATAAGTTTGACTTCGGTAGTGCCCCTAAGAGGTCGTGCTCCCCCCTTTTCGAAATCATCCTACACCCCTGGCCTCAGAGTAAACTATATGCTCAATATAAAAAGTACTTATATAAATATTAACACGGGTTAGTTCAATGGGGAGACATTGAATTGTAGCTTATTTTGGCTAGGAAATTCCATACCAAGCACTTCGTATAAACTGTACCCAACTCAATTCACTTAAGTTTTTCGATATGCAAAATCTATCGTCTAATTCACAGATTACAAGGGATTTGCTGCCGAAAGTTCTCGATACTGCAATCACATTTTATGCTGTGAGGTCTGAAGGTCAACGGCACAATTTCATACATTGAGGCCCTCTGCGCTGAAGACCGACGTTTTAAAACTTTGAATGATCTGTGTCATTTTACGTCTTATTGTTGTGTCTAAATTGTGCACAAATGTTTTGAATGTTTCGTAAATGCTGAGGGAATGTGAACCCCAACGAACATTCACTTAACAAAAGCAGCATTTTACGAGCACACTAACGTTTGTAACTCCATGTAGGTTAGGCCTATTCGCTTGGTTGGTGGCACGTCACATCCAGATGACGTCATTTTCTGGAGTGAAAACAAAATAAAAAGTATCTGAGGCAAAATTTTAACTTCAAATCGTACCTGGTTATCGCATGTTCCTTAATTGCGATAGTCTGAAGGGAAGACTTCCTATTCTTGTGGAAAATGAAAAACATTTCCATAAGAAAACAAATATCCAGGCAGGGCAGTTGGAAGTTTGAAACAAATTGAGATACTTTACGTGCGCATACAACAAAAAGCTTATACATTTCACATAGCCTAACGTTTATGTATATGTGTGCGTGTACACACTACTGACTTGATTTACTCAAGCTCACGAAGTTAATACGCGCGCGTATTTTTGTTGTTTACAAATTTTTCTGCAGCTGATTGGTTGGTTAGTAAAAGGAAAATTCCTCCAGCATTTGAATGGTTAAAATACTCTGACATTTCATGTTCGGCTAAACTCGGTTTGAAAAGGTTCTATTGAGTGTAGGAAATGCCGCGACTCTCAGAAAATTATTTATGTTCTATTTCTTTGAATTTAAAGCTACACTTATGCAAACTCCAGGTGTCCAAACATATGTAATTTAGATTTAAATCACGCAATAATTTGTATGGTGAATTTGTTTTCGTTCTCAGATACATCTCAATCGGCATTTACAAGTAATTTCATCCCATACCCCCTTCGTGTTCCTCTATCATCTCCCCAAATTGCTTCAGTGCCCCCAAAAGAAATGGACAACAATGCGCCCTCATCTACAGTGCACTCGAACAGTTGCGCAACCAATAGCGCCGATTCATCATCACCAATAGAAACGAGAAAACCCGAGATACTATGCCAAGTTTGTGGTGATCGGAGCTCAGGAAAACATTATGGTAAGATATATTATGCAAATCAAATTTGGATACGGGTGGCGATTCGCTTTGTGTTGGTGCGTTGGCATCCCTATACTTTTGAGGACTTAATCCTATTAATACACGTGTCGATTGAGGACTTGAATGGCGCCTGAGGACTTAGACTAGGGTCTTCAATCGGAATTGCGTGCAAATGGTCTGATTCATCAAGGAGGGTCTTTGATATCACTTTTATGAGGGTGTGATTGTCCTTGAATCCGTGTTTGCAATTTTTAACTCAGACCTTACACACCGTTGCATTTTTGCAAGTGCGCCATCTTTTTGATGTTGCTTAGGTAGGTTTGTTTTGGCAGCTCATGTATAAAACTGCTGAACTAAATACTCTTGCAACATGTCTTATGTGGGCCTTTAAAGGAGCGCTGTATTATTCAAATTTGGTGATGCCCGTAAGTGGTTTCTTCACCATTTTGTTTCTGTTAAAGTCCTCTTTCGTATATAAGATAAACTTGCTTGACCACTGAATGCTTTAAGGAGATTTTAAAGTTAAAATGTATGTCATATGTGTGTAGAAATGACTGGTGTAGTAAGTCTACTATAAAAGGTTGATGCTCTCGTCCTCACATTCTAAACTCTTGTTAATTCAAGTTAGTCTCACAGACCGGCTCAAATGGGAAATGGTGTTCATTTGATAAAGAAAAAACATTCCTTATAGGACTTTTCCCGCTAAATACGATGGCGTACACCGATACATTTTAAAGTGTGCTTAACTATATGGCCAAAAATGGACCGATTAAAGTAATCATGGAGTCTATTTATAGGTTTTTATAGCTTTTTCATAAAAGTCATTTTCAAAATCCAAAATGGCCGAATTAGGGGTCAAATTTCGAAATAACTTATAATAGCTGGAGGTCACGTGGCGGCCATTTTGAAATTTGACCTATAAGTCGGCCATTTTGGATTTTGAAAAAAGAGTGCATCCAAAACGTATAAATAGACACAATAATTATTTTTATCAGTCAATGTTTAGCCATATAGGATAATGACCGAAGGTCACGTGGCGCCCATTTAAACATTTGACCTGTAAGTCGGCCATTTTGGATTTTAAAGTCATTTTTGAAGTTGTTACAACCAAAAGCATACCAATAGGCACCGAAACATAAAAAAATGGGTAGAAAATGCATCTTTTGAAAAGTTCATATTTTGGCGGCCATTTTGATATTTGGTCCATAAGTCGGTCGTTTGGGATTTAAAAAAATGACTTTTTAATGAAATCGGGGCATCCAAATAAACACCATATTTACCTTAAGCGTTCAATGTTTAGCCATACAGTAAATTAGGACAAAGAGGGCCACATGTCGGCCATTTTGAAATATGCCCCTAAGTCGGCCATTTTGGATTTGAAAAAGACTTTCTGTTAAATTCGATTCATCCAAAAACCTATAAACATACACCATGATTACTTTAATCGGACCATGTTTAGCATAGCTAATTGGAACCCCACCTCTCAGGGCTGCCCTGTGGGGGTACTATGGGCACACTGGAATTTATCGGTGTATGCCATCGTATTCAGCGAAAAAAATCACTAAAGAATCATTTTTGTATATAAAATGAACACTATTTCCCACTTGAGCTGGTCTGTGAGACAGACTAACTGTATTTTAAAGAAAATGTATTTAACTTGTTTACCATTTGAGTTTTTTATCCTTGAACTTGTGCAGGTGCATAGTGAATTATACAGATTATTACATTATTATTAGATGTTGTTTTACTACATGTTCTTGACATATACAACATGGTTTTTAAGCCACAGAATCACAGGACAAAATATTATAGAATACATAAAGACGTTGACTGTTGAGGAATTTGAGGATGTGACGGCACAAGTAGGCGGATTTCAGTCGTTTCTACACAATTGGAACTTTAAACTTAAACTGGTAAATGTCTCCTTAAAAGATTTTTGAATGCTTTCTTCACCATTTTGTTTCTTTTGAAATCCTCTTTCATATAAGATGGATTTGCTTGACACTTGAAATAACCCTGTAATGGTTGTATACATCCTTATTTTGCAGGGGTGTACAGTTGTGACGGTTGTCGAGGGTTCTTTAAGCGCAGCGTCCGGCGCAACTTGGCCTATGTGTGTCGGGAAGGGGGTCTATGCATCGTTGATGTGGCCCGTCGGAACCAATGCCAAGCATGTCGATTCCAGAAATGCTTGCAGGTGAAAATGAACAAAGATGGTGCGTTTAACCACTTCACAATTCATTCATTATCAAAAAATATATGTTCGTTTGTTTGTAATTTACCTCCCGTTAGTGGAAACTGGCATCATTATCATCTGAATTGGTTTAACAACGCCAAGCAGGTAATGCCAGTTTTGAATATGGATCGGATGTGGAGGAACACCGCGTGTCTTTACCCATTTATTTGACTGTCAGATAACAAAGGGGTCATGAACTGTACCGTCATTTAACGTCTTTATCCCTAACCATTGACCATTTTCCAGTGGCGCAGCACAAGATGGGAGGGAGGGTAAATCCCACGCGCCCGAGCAAAAACCAAAACCAAAAAACAAAAACAAAAAGCAAAAATGGAAATATTGAAGAGTGTGAATGAACATATGAATTAAAAACACAAAACATATCTGTGTGGAATTTTCAACTATTGAACTGAAAAAGAACACACACACACAAAAATAATTGTAATAAATAAATAAATAAATAAATAATAATAATAATAATAAAAAGATATAAAAAAATGATGATAATAATAATAAATATAATAATAATATTTTTAAAAATAATGATATTAATAATAATAATAATAATAATAATAATAATAATAATAATAATAATAATAATAATAATAATAATAATAATAATAATAATAATGATAATAATAATAATAATAAAAATAATATAAATAATAATAATAATAATAACAATAATAATAATAATAATAATAATAATAATAATAATAATAATAATAATAATAATAATAATAATAATAATAATAATAAAAAATAATATAAATAATAATAATAATAATAACAATAATAATAATAATAATAATAATAATAATAATAATAATAATAATAATAATAATAATAATAATAATAATAATAATAATAATAATAATAATAATAATAATAATAATAATAATAATAATAATAATAATTATTAATTAATGGCATCACCGCTTTCCAATTGCACTTTCTAACCAGCACTAGTATAGCAACTTTAGAAAGGTAGATTAGACTAACCGGCGACCACATAGGCCTACAGACATATGCGCAGCTCACACGTGCCCGCCCTTGTGTTTATTGATCTCGTGAGTTAAACGTCATGACCACAAATTTGTTATTGAACATGAAACAACATATTGGTTCCCAAGGCACGCGTAACCTTCATTCACCACTTGTGCGAGTTACCAAATATTCGATCTTCATTAGACGGGAATTGTAAAAGGTGTAAAGTTGTCAAAACCAGACAGTTTTTTTCTGGTAGTTATGATTTTGCACTTGTCATTGAAAAAAAAAAATGTTTAAGGCTCATGTTTTGAAATGAAAATGTTTCGTACTAGTAAAGGCACAGATTTGTGAGGCGCCACTGAGGCAAACTATTAAAGTTTGATTTTGGTACGTTTTTGGACCTCCTTCACGTTTTGGACCTCGCACACTTTTTGAACATCCCCCACTTTTTTGGACCTCTTCCACTTTGTTGGACCTCCCATTGTTTTGGACTTCCTCCCCTTTTTTGGATCGCCCCACTTTTTGGACCTCTAACTTTTTGAACCTCCCCTTTTTGGATCTCCTTCACTCTTTAGACCTCCCCCACTTTTGGACCTCTCACACTTTTTTGGAATTCTCCCACTTTGTTGGACCTCCCACTGTTTTGGAACTCCACTTTTTGGACCTCTCCACTTCTTGGACCTCCCACTTTTTAAACCTCTCCCATTTTTGTACCTCCCACTTTTTTTGGACATCCCTTACATTTTCAGACCTCCCCCACGTTTGTGGACCCCCCACTTTTTTAACCTCCAAGTTTTTGAAGTTCCTTCACTCGTTTGACCTCCCCCATTCTTTTGGGCCTTTCCACTTTTTGACCTAGCTCACTTTTTTGGACCTCCCCACTTTCTTTGACCTCCCCCACTTTTTTTTTTATTTCCCACACGTTTTGGACACTTAGCGGCCTCATTATGCAGGAGAAAGGCGTAACATCCGATATTTACCGAATTCTGATCCACGTTCTTTAATTTTGTAAAGTAAGATGCACATTTTTTCCCGATCATCGGGACCGCAAACTAAAAAAACAATAGAGAATTGGGGTGAGGGACCCGACTATTATCAATTTTGCGAACATTTTGCTCGAAGTTTCCACAATTCAAAGGAACCGAAAGTTTCCGACTTACAAGCGAAAATGCTTATAACAAGATAACAATATAATAAAAATATCACGAAGTTTTCTGACTTTTTTCTCGGAAAGTTTCGGCCCTGTATACGCTATACACCAACACAAAACCATCTTGTTTTCCGACAAAGTTGATGTCATATTTCTCAATTTACTATTTTCGATAAAGAAAAAAAGTTCAATATCATCTCAAAATCTGCATTGTGCGAAAATCCAGGGGTGGTCGTTCATTGAGACTCCAATCAATCAATAAGCAAATCAATATCCTGTTTTCTGTTTCTGGCATCCTAATTACTTCGTTTTCAAGATATATAAGAAAATGTTGAATAAAAGAAACATAACAAAAGAAATAATCGAACCCTCCTCCAAGTTTTATACATATTTTTTCATATTTGATAAGTTACGAGAAATAACTTTGAACATTTGTTTAACTTTGACCGCTCACGATCATTAGTCGTAAAGAAATAGAATAATGGAGGCAAGTTATGGATTTGAAGCAAATAATTTACCTTTAAATAAGGAGAGAACAACTCACCGGACGCATTATTGATTTTTATTTGTTCAATGAACACTTTAAATTGATGTTTATTCTTATCTTTTAAACAGCAATTTGTAAACATACGAAGATAATGGGAATATTTAATTGGGGGATTTATGGGGAAATTGAAAATATCCACGTTCCCATATATTTGTGACTTTATCATTGAAGAAGTCTTTCAAAGTCAAATTCTTAGCAAAATTGTTTCTTATATCTGTATAAAATACACAGGTATACTGGTAGAAGTCACCACAAAATTAAAGACGAAAAAAGATAATATTAGGGTCATCGCAGGGGTGTTTTAGGCATTGAGGGCAGGATGGGGGGGAGCGATTATCTCCTTGTTACAATTTCTCCAAACATTTTGAGGCAGACTCAGAATTCAAAATGTCTTTTTTAAATTTGCCTTGCAAAATCTAATGCAATATAAAATATATTTACAAAAATTCCCCGATCCCTCATTTGTTAAATGTCCCTCATTTTCTAAACGCACTCAAATTGCCATTATTGGTATCCCATCGATTTTTCTTTGTATAACTTCCGTCCTAATCATATATTTTTGGTATTTCCTCAACTCCTGTAGCTGTTCCATATTATATGGGTTGATAAAATTAACTTCGATTTCCACAAAATTTATACATTTGTCTGGCAAAGCTTGAAGTGTTGTTTTCTGCTCAAAGATGCATAAACATTTCGAACATGAATCATCTCCTAGATATTCCATCGCTTAAACATGTTAAAGGAGCGATTCGTCTCCAAATACATCGTAGTGTGATGATACATTGCAGGAGCAGTGATGTCATCAATTTGCTGCCAGATAGCTTTGTATACCTGTCTACTCACTATACAAATTCGGAATAAAACTAAGCATTATAGTAACCTGAAGGAGCACTAGACCGAAAACTCAGGGCGCTTGTTTTTTTCCAGTTTCAGAGATATATTATCCACAATTGATCGATAAACTCCATGCCTTCATAGCCCGCAGGCGACGTGTGGGCAACGATCACTTGAATATTCCCATTAACCAAAACAATTGCTATACCGTTGCGTGTAGATAAGCTTTTGATTTTTTTGGGACCCCTAAAAATACGCCCTCAATTTTCGTTTTAGTGCTCCTTTAAAGATATTCTAAGGGTAAGCCCTATGTTAATATATTGACTCAAAGATCTGTTAAGCATTTTAAAGGGATTAGATTAACGTAGAGAAATTAAAGCAGTTTTATAAACATCTTAGAAAGTGTTTTGTTTCGCACTGTATTTATTGTTGATAAGTAGGCTACGGCGATATCGCTCCTTTAAAATCGAAGCCATTTTTTTTGGTTAAAACTTGATACAATACTAGACCACGGTTTTGGTAGCAATGGCACATCTTCATGATATACGAGCCCAACAATTTCCACAGATAACGAATGTTTTACCCGAATATTTATTTCTATCATTACTATTTTAACATGTGCCATTAGGGTGTCGAAATTCTCGGAAACAAGTTATATCTACAGATCTATAAATCTATCTAAAAATATACATTTTTCATGCACATCCTCTACTGTATACAAATCCTATCGTGACTGATCTTTACTAATGACATTGCTTTTATGCAAGGTCAATATAGTTGTTTGAATATGTCTGATCTTTTGTTTAAAATAGGCGGTGGCAACTCTTTTTTATGAACATTGTATTTCAAAAAAGTGTAAATATTTTTAAACGTAGCCATACATGCCATATGGTGAAGTTTCCACGCCTGCAAAAAGTAGGTCATTTTCTTGCAATTTAACCCGTGTAAACAGCTATGTAAAGGTGCATTTGGTTAAAAACTATATATGAAGTATTGCTAATCAATAATTAAGTTAAAGCGTTGTTATAACTATAAGGGCGTTGTATAGGGTCTTTTATTGGTGCAGATATATCCAGTGGCGTAGCCAGAGGGGGAGAAAAGGGGAGGGTGTGGGGTGAGGGGCGATCACCCCTGATATTTCAATCTGTCTGTTCAGATTTTAATCCGTCGGTTCAGATTGGTGCAGTCGGTTCAACAAGTTTTGACATTCCAGGTGCTTATTATATTTTTAGATTTCAACAGGGCACTTTCTCAGAAAAAAAAGTTCTTCGGTAATAATATATTAAATATTTGTGCGATTTTGTATTTAAATACATGAATTAAGACACACACAGAGAAAGAGAGAGAGTAAGAGAAAGAGACAGAGAGAGAGAGAGAGAGAGAGAGAGGGTGGAGGGGGGGGGGGGGAGTTTGTCGGAGTGCACGTGAGACAGAATAGGCTCATTTTAAAAGTTTGACAACATTTTACACAAGTTTGTAGTAAATTATTGAAAACCTTTCTTTTAGACAAATTATATTTGTTAAAGAGTGACGATAAACCTGACCATGTACAATGTACAAACATAAACAATGAAACATTATATTTCGACATGATGCGTTTTCATGGTTTTGTATATGGTGTAATATAGATCTCTTTGACATGAATTTTGACTTGTATTATACACCTTCTTACTACGCGTTGTGACATACTTTTTTTCCCTTGAAATGTAAATTTTGCGAGAGCTTCCGGGGGCTGAGTTGGGTAGACACGCCAGTGTACCACAAATGGTTATTAAAGGCCGTGGACATTGACTTGGTTGTCGATGTTATGTCTGTCCGTACGTCGTACCTGTGTTCTCGTCCGGGTCGTATTAAGCGTTTCGTGATAGCATTGTTACTATCATAACCGAATACGCAAGCGACGACCCCGTCATTGTAATTGTGTGTTTACTCGTCGTCGTCGTTGGAAGTTTCAGTCATAGACGCTTATCAGTCGTTTTATTGAAGGTTTGTAACAGAGTTTGCTTTGTTCGTGTTCAATTTCGCAAAAGTAAAACAACTTCGTTACTATCACGCAGTTATTGCTAAAAAAATTTCAAATCTCCAAGTTATTTCTTATAATTTTAGAAAACCTTGTTAAAGCGCGACTACCTAACAGTAACACATAATAAGATTTCATCACTTTTCTTCAAATTTCTCGAAAACCGCACAATGAATTTTAAAAGCGCACATTGAAAAGATAATTCATATGCCATTTTTTCAAAACGTGATGAAAAATTTAAATCTTTTGCAGTGGTTGAGTTCCCTGCACTGACTCGAAAAGTGTCTAATTCTTATGTTATTCCTAAGCATTGTGGGATACTTCTGTAAAAGATCTCCCAATCGGGAGAACACAACGGTTCTTTCGATCGGGGTTACGAACCGGACTGGTGTACCGTCAGGCCCCCCAGATGATTTCACCTTCCCATACACCAGTCCACAGTTCCAACAGAAAGCGTGACGTCATTCGCCCTATACTATAGGCCGAAACTCCTATACCTAGTGTTACAAAATCGTGATACTTTTTTAAGTCACCCGCACATGTTGGTTCCAAGTAAGGGCAGTAGAGAGTCAAGCATTTCAAAAATAGAACATACCAAAGAAATATTCTAGGAAAATTGTTGATTTAAATTTTTTTTACAGCCGATTTAATTTTATCCTTAATTTTTGTGCACTTTTAGATCAACAAACCAATAATAAGTCATTAATATAACAAATTTGATTTGACGTCATTCATGGATCAAGTGCGAATTTTTTATGACAAACCATGCACATAGTGCAGATACTTTTCGCGATAGCGGTACGGTACAGTACGATGCCAATGCGTTCATTACTCATTGCTTTACGTCTGAATATGGCAGATTGAAAGATTAAAGCATTTCAAAGGAATTACTGCCTAACCTTATCGAAGTCGTTATTCATTACGCCTAGGCCCTAGCCTAGTTGGTGAAGGTCGGCCAACACCGTAGGCCTATTTAACGAATAACGTTAGCGATGTTCCGGCCCTAGCCACCTGTACACCCCGGTTCCTTAGTAATTGCTGTCGGCCTGTTTTTATTTCATAACGGCTAGGCGTACGTAGTCAGACATCAGTGATCCTATAGATTTACAATGTAATATTACCTAAAGTGGATCTAGGCCCAGTTATTGATGCCTAGTTTAGGCTCGGGATTATCGGGTAGTATGAAAAAGGCTGAAGAATTCAAGCTACCAACTTAACCTTTTCAAATCCAGACCTAGCCGTTATGCCTACAAAAAGTCTAGACATTCTTCAGTTCTTGTTAGTTATGGATTCGAATCATTTACCATCGTTTGGCCGTAATTTCTTTCACTTTAACCCGTTTCTGTATGCTGACATGGTAGGATTGCTGTTGTTTACTGGTCTGCGGCACGAACGCCACCAGTAATGTCAAGTGTATTGTGGGATATGACTAATAGCTATATTCTTGCAAGACTACATGTAAGTTAGAACTTGACTAACATTAACAAGAATTTAGGCTATAACTTGCTTTAAATTAGCTACTCACACCTACTTAATTCGCCCGCCTGGTGATGTGTTGTGCATACTGCTTGAATATAAACAAAACTTGGCAAAGAATTCATGGATACTGGAAAAGAAATAACCATATTTGTGAAGGGAACATTATGTATGCCAAACAAGGTGAAGGCAAATAACTCACACACACTAGCTCTATGACACATGCATTCATTGTTACAGTTGGGCTCATTTTGTCAGGAAAAGCTATTAACTCTTATTACTGTATTATCAGTTTATGTGGTTCAGCCCAATGAATTGGTAGTTTGCCATTCCCATCTCAAACCTATGAACTTTCTGGTGTTGAAGAGGAACACATTAAACAGTTAAATAATTCAATTGTGTGTAGGGTAAAAACAGTATAATTTGTAAATAAAACAGGAAATATACATCAATTGACTTAGATAACTGGTACAGGTCACATGAAATGGTATGCAAATTCAGGTGTTTAATACAGAACAACACATATTATTCTGCCTTTAACTTCTAAAAATCATTCCCTTAAATGTGCATGTACATTTATGATAGAGGAAACGTGACTTCATTGTGGAGGTAACAAATTTGCAACAGAATAAGCTTTGACATCACAATTTTGATTTTCTGCAATGATCACCAGTATAGATTTAACTTCAACGAATGGTAATCAACTTTACAAACATTCCTGACGATTTCCTTATGAAACATCTTCTGTGGATGAACGTACTGCAATAAGTTCTCCACTTATTTCACAATATAAGTTTTTAAGAAAGAAACATAAATCAACAAAATTAGAGGTTCTTCCTATGCAGTCCAACAACTATAGATCTCCATGGTTGTAAAGTGTGGCCTATATTCAACTGAGTTAAGCCTAGTAAAAGGCATGTTGAAGTGTCATTTTTCATGTCTGTTTACTGCAAATAAAATCCTGGTCAGCTGGTTTTGATTTTAAATTTTCACTTGGGGTTTGTGTCTTTTTGTGGCTAAGCAGACAAATGTTTATGTATAAAAAGGGTACACTAAAATTACCATTTCATTTCCTGATAACCTGATAGTAGTACATTCCACTGCCAAGAAAAATCATTATACATGTGCCTAGAGTCAGAAAACATTTAGGCAGGGTATTGTGTACTACAAAATGATATACAGGTATTCAGCTCACTAATATCTGGTACAAAATTAATTTACATTGCAAAAAATATTCCTACTCTGTAGTACAGTCATTGATTTTTAACAATCATACAACATAAAAGTTGGAATACTATTGCACTGTAATAATTTGTTCATTGGACACCAAAGCAAAAACAAACGAGAGCAGAAGTAAAGATTGCCTATCAATGAGAAGAGAAATTGCATGAAGCAAAATTTTCAAGCAGAGCTTTTTTATCTTCCCAACTTGAAAGCTTGAAAAACTTTTGCAAACATTGAGAACAACTTTAATAAGTAATACACATAGAATAAAAAAATGCAGGCTGCAATATAAAATATAGGCCTATTTCAAAGTGAGTTTTATGATTGTTTTTTAAGTTAAACTTTATGAATTTAGGGCCTGCAATTGTTGGTAAATGATGTTGAACAAAAAAATGTGAATGAAACTGAAAACCTAATAGTTTATTAAAATAGAAATAAAAGTAATAAGTGAGCAATTTGATCTACTGTATCTCTACCTATCTAAACAAGTTGATACTTAAGTTACTTTTACTTTGCTTTATACACACCTATCTGCCAGTTGGTCAGTCTGTTTAGACTTTGTTTGATGGGTGTTTTGTTGATAGCCAACTATAAAACTAATTAGACCTAAGCCTATATTGGTGTCATGTCTACCCCACCCTAGCTCACAATTGTAATGCTGCGTCTCAAGCATGACCTTTTTATCATGACAGACATTTACTGATATTCTCTTTTGTCTTTAATTAGCTGACGTTTTCTTTCATTGTTAATGACTGCTGAGTGACGTTTATTGATACACATAGGCCCTACTGTACAATGTATTCTAATCCAGTAAAAGTTATTAGTGTGCACGTAACAAATGTCCCATAGTAAATGCGCGTGTACAGTGAGTATGTGACTAATAATAAACCCCACCCCAATCTATTATAACAAGTATAAATGATCTGGAGACCATTTTTCTTGAGTCTGTGGAAAATGGAGATGATCCCTCAATAACAAAACAGCAAAAGTAAACAACAAATTGCAATGAAATACAAAGTAATATTATAAGCTTGAAATAGGTATGTTGTTACAAATTCTAATTAACAAATTGATGAGGAACTTGAAGCTTTCTCAAGTCAATAAAATGGAAATGTACATAGCCCTAATGTTATACTACCAAATTGCAAGTGGTTTCACACAATGTAGGTCTCAGCTACACTAACGTTACTGTAGCCTGGCTAGGCAACACAATGACCTATGATTACCCTGGCGACGCTTTTTGAAATCAATCGCTGCATACATATCTGAATAAAAAAAGATTTGATAAGCAACTTATTCTTGTTCCTAAATAAAACTGAAATTATTGCCCATGTTTGTCGGCGTTTACATCGGTCAGTTAAGGTTAAACTAACGGTTTTCATACGGCGTTAGCTGAATAGGTTAAATCGGCAAAAATCCTTCTAGAGGACATGAACGCCAACCAAACTTAGCAAAAGTATGAGAAAGAAAAATCAATTAACAAGCTTAGCAAGTTTAGCTTTGAAGCAGTTTAGATTTGGTGCATGTACAATGTCCGATGGTCAAGCATTCCAATCTTTTAGTGTTTGAGGAAAGAAGGCGTATTTATAAACATTCTTTTTAGCATAAGGAACGTGGAAATTAGATCACGCTTATTTCTTGTATTAATTCTTGCGTTTGGGATCAGGTCATCATTATCAATGGCGACAAGACTGTTATTGATTTTATATAGCATTTTTAGACGGGTGTTCCTTCTTCTTGTTATTAGCAGGGGCCAATCTAATTTATGAAGCATGCTAATGACACTGGATTTATAAGAGTAGTCTGCCATACAGAACCTGGCTGCTCTCCGTTGAATTGATTCTAGCTTATCTACATCGCACTGGTGATTGGGGTCCCAAACTGCTGATGCATACTCAAGCTGTCAAGTACTGGCCTAACTAGAGCTTTATATGCAGTGGTTTTAATGTTAGTGGGACAGTTTGAGAGGTTACGTCCTAATAGGCCAAGTACAGAGTTTGCTTTGTTGGCAGGTTGGTGATGTTGTTTATATGTTTATTCCATCAAAGTTTATTATCAATTTCAACACCTAGGTACGGGTAAGAGTTGACATGTTTTAGCGGCTGGTTGCACAAGGTATAAACTGGTGATCTATAACATTTTCTAGGAGATATTGAGAGGATGTAGCCATTTAGAGGGGTTGAAATTCATTTGCCTTTTATTTGAAATTATTATTTGCCATTGTTCAAGTTTATTTAGATCATCTTGGAGGATTTGTTGGTCAGAGGGTTTATCAGTTGTTCTACACACAAGACAATCATCAGCAAACAGTCTAACCGTGCTGTTTATATTATCAGGGATGTCATTGACATATAAAAAGAAGAGTAAAGGACCTAAAACGGTAACTTGTGGTACACCAGACAGAATTTGTTTAGGATTTGAGATTTCGCCATCACAGACAACACGCTGAATGCGTTTGCTGAGGAAGGATGCAAACCAGGCCAGTAGATTTCCATCAATGCCATATGCGGAATGTTTGGATAACAGACGTTGGTGTGGGACTTTTTTGAACGCTTTTGAGAAGTAGAGTATAGCCATAGAGATGGTACTGTTTTGGTCAATTTGTTTAGATATATCATTTATTGTTAAGAGAAGTTGTGTTTCTGTCAATCTTTTTGCTCTAAAGCCATGTTGGAGATCAGTTAAGATATTATGCTCATCAAGGAATTTCATCACATGTGAGTGGACTATATGCTCAAGGATTTTACTACACACGCAGGTAAAAGACTGGTCTATAATTAGCTGGGTCGTGTTTATCACCTTTAAAAAAAACACGATACATATGTTTGCTTCTTTTCACTTGATTGGGATAGTGCCGTTATCTACAGAGGTTTGGAAGAGATCAGACAGCATTTCATAAAGGTCTTCCGCATGTGTTTTTAAGAACCATGGTGGTATATGGTCAGGACCTGAGGCTTTGTTTGGGTTTAGGTTTTGCAGTTGCTTTTTGACAGTTTGACACCTTCTGGAGTGATTATGAGTTGGTTTATTTTGTTGGTGGTGAGTGGTTTAGTTACAGGGATTTGAGAGGTATTCTCTTCTGTGAAAATGCTGAAAAACTGGTTGTTTAGAATGTTAGCTTTAGTCATACTGTCACTAAAAAGTTTACCGTTGTTCACAAGGTCTGACACACCCACGGAATTACTTTTAAGTCTTTCTATGTAGGACCAAAATGCCTTAGGGTTTTCAGTTAGGGATTTTTTAAGTTTATTACAGATGAAGTTGTTTCTAGCTTTTTGATGTTTTTACGGACAGATTTCCTAAAGCTTTTATATGTATTCCAGTCATGGATTTGTTGAGTTTTGCTTAGCTTTCTTGAAGAGTTTATGTTTTTTCTTGCAGAGACGGCATTGGATATGGGTGAACCAAGGTAGATTTAGTTTAGTTGAGGTAAATTTGTGAGGTGTTTATTTCTTCAATAATCAGTTTAATTTCCTTTTCACAGAAATTCCATTTTTCATCAACAATAATGGATGAGCTATTGAATTTAGAATAATATCGCAATTTTAGTTTAGACAGGTCTTCTTTTATGCGTTCTGTGTTAGTTTTTTCCTAAAATAGATTTCACGTTTAGGCAACTTTTTACGAGGAGGGGAGATGTTTAGGGTCAGTTCAACAATATCATGGTCACTTATACCGGGTATGACGTTAGCTGAGTTAACAGTTGGTGAGTTGTTAGTAAATACAAGATCAAGAATGTTGTTATCTCTGGTAGGTGACTGCACCATTTGAGTGAGGTTGAATGAATCGGCCTTTTGAAGAAGCATTTTGGCTGCTTCGGAGAAAGCGTTAGTGCCTGAAATAATGTTTTGGCTCCAGTCAATGTTAGATTGGTTGAAATCACCAGCAAGAATAACATTGTTTTTGTCAGCATTTTCCCCTAACTTTTGTAGTGATTTTCTCAATTTAAGAAGGCTAGTAAGGTCATTGTGACTGGGCCTGTAAGAAGTTCCTGCATACATGCTCTTTTCCTTAGGGAATTGGAATTTGGTCCTGATGATCTCACAGTCAGAGTCTACTTTAGTGAGCTCAGTGAAAATCAGGTCATTTTTATTGCCTGTAATACACCGCCATAACCATTTGTACTTTTATCTTTGCGAATGACTGTATAGTTGTCGGGAAAAATTTCAAAGTTGTTGATTTCAGAATTTAGCCAGGTTTCAGTGCCAATAATGACATGTGGGTCTTTGTCTTTTATAAGACTTTCAGTGGAGGCTTTCTTGTTTCGAACACTTTGAAAGTTAATAACAAGAAATTTTAGAAGCGTTCTTTTTACCTTTTTCGGATTAGTTTTTAATTTGACATCGGGATGGTGGTTGGACCCTGAGTCAAGGCCGAAAGAATAACTTTGAAGTGCCTCATATGAGTTGGTACAGTTGATGGAATTGTCAGTTGAGAAGAAAGAATCGGAGAAGTTCATGAAGTCACAAGTATCACATATCCATGTATAGCTAGAATGCATGAGGTCGCTGTATTTTGAGTCATCAATATTGCAGCAATTAGTGTGGATCCATTGATCACAATTGTCACTGTACTGCTTTATCAGATCTCCTACACTGGAGCCCACACAGGCCACAAGGAGCCGAACAGTCCGAACAAAACCAATCATCGGTTGATGATGCAAGAGTATTGTAAGCTGCATTACTAATGCCTGCACACTTACTATGCACCCACGAGTCACAGTCATCGCAACAAATACCTTTCTGGTTATTTTTGACAGGTTTGTTGCATTGTTTGCAAGGAAATTTTAGGGATGGTGCTTCCGATATCACCAGAAAGGGTAAGGAATAAGAGGAGTAATTTTCTCTGGTGTGATTTGAATTTTGACAATTTCCAACTTGATCTGTACGAATGTAATTGCCCATCGATACATTGATAAGTTGTGAGTGTGTGATTTCAATAATCACCCAGACCAAACAAGACAAGGTAGCCAGTTTGTGGGGCATTTAGAGGCAAATTTGAGGCCTGAGACAAGTAGGGTTGTGACGAACGTATGGAGTTCAGAGAGTCGGAGACTCTAGAGTATGTTACCAAAAACAATACAGGAAAAAAGAGGTTGTGAGTTAGAATAAACATGATTGACGAATCTGATAAACAAATAAAATAGGCCTAGGCCTAACGTTATACTACCTAATGATATAAGCCCTTTACTTGACAACAGGAAAAACAACAGCTAAAGGCTGCAATGGACACTAATACTGTAATAGGAAGATAAGGAAATGAAAATGAATGAAATGATGTAAGAAGGCAAACAATAAACTTACTTCAGGACTCAAATTGGTCTTAACTTCCAAACACCGAAAGAAAAAAATAGCAGAAATGGTTGTAAATACAAATAGTGTGTAAGGCTAAACAACATTAAGTTCACTAACGCTACGCGAAAATAACAAACACGGAAAATTTACTAAAGTAATCAAGAATTAACAATTAAACAATAAAAAAGCACAAATAACCTTCAGACAAGTAAACAAAGTAATGTATATCCATGCGAGGATAAAAAATCCACAGCTAGTAAAGGTAAAATTTTCAAGTAATAAACGTAAGTTGTGAAAATACGTCTACACTCAACAAGTGTTACGCTCTCCAACCAGCTAGCTTCAGACTGTTCAACAACAATTGGCACAATTAAGATAGCACATTATTTTAGGTTTACCGAAATTGTTAAAGACATCTACTAGTTTTAATCATTCATCCCTTATCAGCTGATCAGAAAGTTTGTTAATATACTTATCAGTTAGGCCTAAGTTAATAGGTGCGACACTTGCCTGTCTACAATCTAACGCTGCGCTAAACAGTTCGGGAGCAACCCGAAAAACTGGGTACTTTCAAATACCCAAAAAAATGGGTACTTTTGTGTATTACGTCATTACATGAACCTACACATTTGACTAGCCCACACTAAACATATGGGGTTTCTCATTTTCAGCTCCGGATTGTCCAAAATTCCACTAAATATCCTGAAATTTTGGAGACTGATAATAAATAGATATTAAAAACTTTTTGCGGCTGCTTTTTGAAATTCATTGTCGCCTTTTTAAGAAAATGAACAAAACAGACTGCCCATAATCTGTTTTATTTATTTTCTCAAAAAGACGACCGTGAATATCAAAAAGCAGCGGCAGAAAGTTTTGAATATCTGTTTACTATCCGTCTCCAAAATTTCAGTTTACCTATTGAAATTTTGGACAATCCGGAGCGGAAAATGAGAAACTCCATATGTTTAATGTGGGATAGTCCAATGTGTAGGCTCATGCAAAGACGTAATACATAAAAGTACCCAATTTTTTGGGTATTTCAAAGGACCCAGTTTTTGGGGTTGCTCCCGAACTGCTAAAGTATTGTCGTCCTGCATGTACTGTGAAAAGAAATCGTTGGTTTTGTGTTCTTGTTACAAATAAAATGAACGTTAATCTTGGTTAGAAAGACAAGTTATATTAAGACTAATATAAATATAATTAATTTTTGGAAGTAAAGAATTTCACTTTTTATTTTTTAGCTTAGATTTGCAGTTTACCTATTTTTTATTGACTCCAATTTTCAATGTACCGACATATCTACTGCCCTCTCTTGGAAGCAATATTGGTGGAGGACGAACCAAAAAGTATTACGCACTGAGGTATTGGAGTTTCGACTCTCGGCCTTCGGCCTATACGTAGTATGGGGCGAATGACGTCACGCTTTCTAGTTCCAGTCTGCTCATGTGCACAAGTACGTTTTACCTGCAAGTCGCGAGTAAACAAACACAACAAGTAAACATACAACGAGCGTACAGCAACGAGCGCACAGCAGAATACGCTCTTGGTACACGTGTAGTATTATTGCGCGTCGTTTAGAAATACGCTTATCGTACATGCCCTAAGGTTATAAAATCGGCCCTGAATTTTACTTTCTGTGATAGGACGACATGGGTTTTTCCCCCGATGACTAAATATTACCTAGATTACTCAAAGTAACATAACATATTAAGACAAATATCGAAGTGACAACATTTTAAATACAGTGACTTTAAAAATTTGCAGTCAATAGGGAAAATTGCTGATTACTGAGGATCGTAACTCAAAATGGCGGACGGAACTGTGAACTTGTGTATTACAATTACAAGCTTTCTTCCTGCAGCTTGAGAGGTAAAATTGGGGGATTAAAAGAGAATTGAATAGGGAAAAAAAGAAGGAATTTTGGTAAAATGCCCGGGTAAAAATTGAGAAAAGTTTGGAAAAATTGAAGGATATTTTAGTAAAATTTAAAAAAAGATTGGTCAAATTGATGAAAATTTTGGTAACGTTTCCCGAAAACTTAGAAAATTTTCCTGAAAAGTGAAGGAAATTCCGAAATTTGAACGATGTTCTGACAGTCTGATGAGCAGCAACGTTTGACCATGTAGGACAATATGTAACTGTGGAATCATAGGCATCTTGACAAAAGTAGTGCTCTTCAATCGTAGATTTGTCACATTTGTGATATTGAATGTAAAGTTATAACACTTGTGAGTAATTTAGCTTATTTGTGAATAATTTGGCTGTTTTGTGAATCTTCCATTATAATAAAATGAATGGTTCGAGCTGATGTGTGTGTAAGAAATTTCAAGTCCAGGTGCGTAGGAAGGGTCACCTCTCATGCCTCTCATGGAGGCAAAAATTCACGAAATTCCCGGTTACATGTGGAAAAATTGCACCGTGGTAAATAAAAGTTTCAATCAAAAGTTGCTTCTATTCGGCAAGTCCCCTTCAATTTTCGGAAATTTTCTTCAATTCCGAGAATTTTTGGAAAGTTTTCGGGAATTTCTGCCCATTCACCGAGAATTTGTTTTCAAATATTTGGAAAATTTTACAACAGTTTTCAATCATTTTACCACATTTTGCAAATTTATGTTAATAATTTCCCAATTTCACCTCCCATCCGGGAAGAAAGCATAACACCGGGAAGGTGACATCTTCTCGAGCGGCAATTCCCCCCTGCCGCCCCGCTTCATACGCCTCTGTTCTAGTCCCGAAACTTCCCTTTTTGGGGGTAAAAAAAGATCACAAAGTTAATGCATTTGTCACAGGTTTTCAACAAAGACAATATTTTGTTCAGTGCTCTGGTGATGTACTTATAAGTTTTGCATGTCAACTTACTATTCATAGTGTAAAGGTCTTGGATGTCTTGCAGCAGTGACGGTCAGTAGTACTTTTTGTGTGATCAACTCATATCATGCATGTACACAATCATTGAATAGATCGATCGATATAGTTTTAATTCTCTCAAATTGAACTTGAATAGAAGATCGAATATTTCGACCGCTTTTTGGTCATAATTTTGATGCCGATAACATGGATTGTCTAAATGATTTGATATCGGTGCCAGTAAATTTACATCACGTGACTAACACACCTGTAGCAAATATATACACATTACGACTGAAATTATCGTTTTTGCGGTGACTTCAAAATTGTTAAATGTGTGAGAATTGTTTTCAGATTTTAGAAGAAAAATTGATCAAACATACCATTTGATTTAATTGTGAATGTTTTACACATTTCATGGTCAATCAGTCAATGGGGGAAAAATCCGTTTGCTTTGACGTGCTAAGGGTAAAGAAACAAACAGATTTTCCCATTCAAAAGGTGGTATTTATGACGGAGAATGCTGAAACAATAAATGCGCATATAGAAAGAACTTTCAACTCTGATAGTCCTGATAAAAGTTTAAATGGGAAATTCCTTTGGCAGTTTGGTAAGACATATGCATGCAAACATTTATAAAGAGAAATAGTGCACAAATTGTATTGATATGTTATTCCCACCAGGAGTTATTTCAGTTTAAAATTTATGTACAAATGGCTGGTGGTGACATCACACCGTACCACCACTTATTTATTATTAGTATTCTTATTTAAAGTAACATGATCATTTCTTTAGTTAAATTAATGGGCACAAAACCAAATGAACGAAAATGTTCATAATTATGCGACATACCTGGCATTATAAGATATTGCTTTCCTGCACTGTTCAATGTGTTTAAAAGCTGTAATGTATCAGTAATTTTAGAATGCAATATTACTTTCCTGTGCTGTTTTTGCGTTAATATTCATTTCTGTTTAAATTGACATGTACAAGTAAATTGACATGTAAAGGTTATTTATAACCATACAGCTGTACAGGGGCGATGAGCGTATCTAGCCTGTTGGTCCAAAAGTGAAGATTTGTAGTATAGTAGATTTTGGTCGAAAGTTGCCAGTTTTGGCCCTAATTTGTTGGTGGAAAATTGAAGTCCAAACTGAAGAGTTTTGTTTGAAACTGGAATAGTTTTGATCCAGTTTTAGTTTATGAATGCAAACACTCACGATTTATTTGATATTTAAGTTAATTATTTCTCACAAAAGATAACATTTTTAACTTTCTTAAAAGACATTCTCTCATAAAACAAAACAAAAAAGCTTTGCATTGATTACTGAAACTGGTTGATGATGTTTTTTTTGATATCCTTGTAATCAAGGAGTTGGCATCTATTTTAGATTTCAAATTATCTGGTATAATTTTCCAATCTGAAGGAGAATGACAGACTAATAATATTAGTCCGCCAGTCTGCTCCTAATGACATGTTGTACAGCTGTGTGCAGGGGCTTGTAAATTTCATACCTCTAAATATCATTTTGGAATAGCGTTTGATTTGATAGTCCATGGACACTTAGTCCTTTCTTGTACGGTCAAAGGGAAGTATTCCTCATTTTGAATATTGCAGTTCTTAATTGCTTTCATTGAAATGTTTTTGTTTGTTTTTGATTCCGAAGGGAAAAGGGTCGAATGTTTGAGCAGAGGCGTATAGAAAGCAGGGACAGAGGGAAACTACCCCTCCTTGAGAAATTTTTTACCTTCCCGATTACATGTTTCTATTGAATATAAAACTGAACAACTATTGGTAAACTTCAGTGAAGAAAAATGTTGGTAAATTATTGGGAATTTCTGTAAAATTTGGCTACATTTCCAGAATTTCCCGAAATTGAGGTAATTTCCCAGATACTTAAGAAAATTTCGTGAAAATCAAAAAAATTGCCCAAAGATGAAAGAAAAATTTCCCCATAAATATAAAGGAGATTTCCCAAAGGCTTTGATAAAAAAAATGTTGGGACTTCTTGCAGTTTTGAATATAATAAAAATGGATGACGCTTTAAGTAACCGATTTCCTTTTTCTTCTTTCTTTTTGACCGCAGCTGTTCAACACGAACGAGCGCCAAGATGCTACGCACCATTAACGCACAACTCACGCAATACTATTCTCTGTGACTCTTTAGCAGCGTCATCGCCAATAAGATCAATCATGGAACCATTTCGGCCATTTCTGATAAACGATTTCAGATCCAGTTATGCACCCAGCGACCTATCTCATCCACCCTATCCGGTTCTAAGAGAAAGCAAGTTTCAGAGTCCTGTGTTATCGCCCTTTGCACCAATGCAGCATTCCTTGCTCACATTCGGCCCGCCCCCGTCGTGCCATATTGACAGATGCGATATTGACGAAAAATGTGCCGCTGATGAGAAACGTACTTTCGGTATGTGTGTGTGCGTGTGTGTGTGTTTGTTACCGTGTTAACGAGGACCTGCACAACGGCACTTAAAGGATGTGTCATGAGAGTAACGAATAACGGCGAGGCAATCTTTTCAAATGGTGTGGGCACTAATCTATGGCGCCAGGGGTTATGCGGGGAAATTACCCCCAAGACAATTTTTTACTCGCCAACCTAACATGTGGGAAAAATAGTTTGGTTTATATTGTTGATATAAGGTCCCTCACCCCTTCGTGGCGCAGCCATCCTTTTCAAAACATATCCAACAGATTAACCTGCATGTGTGATAATTAAACCGAAACACCAAACCAACCGATGGCAATCTTCTGCTTTATGTGTTTGCATATATTTAGTGGGAAATGACGCCATTATCTCCGGTCCGTCGGGTATTCCGTGAACAGTGTCGGCGCTAGGGGAATGGGAGAAACCCTCTCCCTAAATTCTTTATACGAGTGATATATTTTGTCCGAGACAAAGCTGCCCCTCTCTTGCCGCCCCCCCCCCCCCGTATCAAAGTCCGTGTTCTCGAATCTCATAACATAAATTGATAACATTGACAAATAAATTAATAACATTGACATACTTAAGTGTTTTTTTGTTTTTTTCTCCAGATACTCCAATGAAGTTTAAATCAAAGCCGTTGGCTTTCCACAAACCCATGCAATCCAGCGACCTCAACCTAGACCGGTCGCCTCCGCTTACACCAACTTCGGCACACGACACACTACCTGAGTGCGCTGCTCGATTGCTGTTTATGACCATTCAGTGGGCGAGAGGTCTACCTGCATTCATGTCTCTCCCCTTCCGCGATCAAACCATTCTCCTAGAGGAAGCCTGGTGCGATTTGTTCGTTTTGGGTGCGGCGCAATGGTCACTACCGGTTGAAAATGGTAAGACAAGTTGAGATGAAAATATAAAATATTTGCAAAACAGAACATTATTTGCAATTTCATCCATGGCAACGGCGTAATATTTGCACGCAGAGGCGACGGAATCAGGAGAGGTACTGGGTACATGTCCCCCACTTGTCTCCAAAGTTGAAGGAATGTGCCCTTTCAAATATTGAAAAACTTTCCCAAGGCCTCTAGATTATATGTATGATATTTTCATTGAAGAAAGTAACACAAATATCCATATATACACTGGAATTTGTTCCTAAACAAAGGCCACCAGTAATTTTCAGACCGATAAAACTGTATGAATTTTCGGGTGGCGTTGGTACGTTGGGGATGTGACATTTTGCTTCAAAGCTAAAATACTGTCGTAAATGTTTCAAAATACGTCAGTTAGAAAGTGCCCCTCAAATCATGTGTCCCTCAGATTCAAACGGATTATTTCGCTACCCTTGTGTGCACGGGTGACGTATGCCCCTCCGTCAAAATAATTATAATCCAACACCACCTTGGCTAGTTGGCTTAGAGCCCGCGTGTAAGCAGCGATGTGACCCCGTATATTATGCACGGATTTTATGAAAACAAAATGAAAACGCGAATTTGTCAATTTCTACATGTTGCTAGGTTGCACCGCTTTACAGAAAACGCTGGATGTTAACCATGACGAAATGACCCGGATTGTCACAGATATGAGGTTCTTGCTAGATGTGCTAGCAAGATTGAAAGCGTTGCATTTAGACAGCACAGAATACGCATGTTTAAAAGCGCTTTCCCTCTTTAGACCGGGTAAGTAACGGATTTCAACATTGCTAAAGAAACAGATGATTATTAACTATCTCCTAAACATATACAAATAAAGAAGAAAAATTGCAATTGTTGACGACCCTTCAAAGATATAGTAATATATTAAAAAACGTGACAAGATTGAAATACCCTGGGAATAGTGGGGTATCAGCAACAGCCGTTTTCTGTTTTGCTTAGATTCTTTTTGAGAAAAAAAAAATTCACACAACAGCGGGTCTCTTTGATCAATCGATCGCTGCTCTACACCCCATGCACATTCAGAGTGGCGTAGCCTATCCCTTGAATTTGAGAGGAACTTAAACTGCATGCATTTAAAATAAAATATTTGACGCCTACATTATATTTTGGTCCCATCATGGGACCAAAACACTTTAATCAAGAGCAGTCACTGTGTTCAAAATAACTAGATTGTTTACAAAATTTTCTCTGATCATGATCGGTTCTCCATTCTTCCACGCTTCACATGGACGAGAAATTTAAAACAATCAGTCTCGTTCTTTAGAAATAAAGGCCATATACGGTTACCGGCCAAACGGTGGGCAAGTGCGGAAATTACCGGTTTCCTCTTCTCCTGAATGAAATGTTTCTATGTACCACCCCCCCCTCCCCACACTTTCGCCATCGCAGGCGCGGCCTGTAGCCATTTTGGGGCACGGCGTTGAGGCGGGGAGGGGGGGGGGAGGGTCAATGACCCCTTATGAAGATATGTGCATCTTACGTAAAATAAACGAAAAATATATAACAAGGTTATATGAAGAATCTGCCCCTCTTGAAGTGCTTGTGCCCCATTTGAGAAACGTCGTGGATATGAGCCTGTGTGTGTCGCCGCCACAGTAAGCCCCAAACCCCTCTAAAGTCCTTTCTTTTGGGCAGAGGCGTAGGAAGAGGGTGGGGAAAAACCCACAAAAAGGTGCCAAGTTGAAACATTACACTGGCAAAATAAGTTTGCCCCTGCCAACTTGTCACTTGTTGTGGGTTCCCCTGCCCACCTCCCCCAGAGGTTACCCTTCCTATGGCCTGGTTTTTGAGTTTATAATACTATATTTATAACTATATTTATAACGCGGAGATAATGTTCAGTTGAGATATATTAATATTCATTTTTAACTTCCTTCGAAATACAGCTCCTTGAATGTCTTTCCCCCTTTTTTCATTTTATCCTTAGACGTCAGGGGTTTAAAGGAGTCCCAGCTCACAGATACACTTCAAGACGAAACGCAGCTGCTTTTATTTGAATATGTGCGTACCACGCATCCAAACGAAAAGGCGCGTTTTGGAAAACTCCTTTTGCTCCTACCATCCGTTCGCACTATTCGCGGACTGTCCGTTGAAGAAGTATTTTTTCGGAGTACAATTGGGCCCATTCCTATAGAGAGAGTATTATGTGATATGTTTAAGAATATCTAAATGCCAATTTCCAAATATACAGACATACGAACATATACCTCCCTGGTCAGATGTGATGGTATTGAAAAACTGGTTCAAGGTAAAATATCACGAGCACTGAAAATGAGTAAAAGTGATCAGTAATTGGTAAATACATCGTCCTATTAATTCGAGCGCAATAAGCCTAATTGGTTTGAAAAAAGCAAAGTTACGCTAAAAAAACCCTTCAGATCTTAAAAGGGATCGAAAACTGGCAGCTCCATGGCTATTTCTGCAAGGGTAAAAAAAAAACACATTTCAGAAAAAGCCAAATAACTTTTCTTGCGGTTAAACAAGTCTCAAAAAGCGGCAATTCTTTTTTAATTGATGAAGGGAGGAGGCCAATAAGAGGAGGGGCGGTGAGGAGGGGCGTTGAGGAAGAGGAGAACGCTGAGGAGGGGAACCGATGAGAGTGAGATGTGCCGAAGAGGGGGTCACACCATCCGCTGCTCCGCCGCCAACACCAACTATTGCAGTATATTATAATTTATAACATCTGGCTGTCTGGGAGATGTGCCGGCGGATCGAATGGCTGAATGGTAATGATTTGCTGAGCAGTGGAAAGGGGGACGATGAGGGAGAGGCACCATTGAGGGGAGGGGCGCCGACGAGGGGCGTCGATAAGGGGAGGGACGCCGAGGAAGGGGATCACATCATCCACTGCTCTGCCGCCAACACCGCCTTCGCAATTATATTTGTGTACATTGCAAATGGTATCTTCTCTTGTCTGGTAGATGAATCACTATATTAGCTGTTTCTTTTATTGCTTGAGCTCTCTTTGAAAACAATGAGATAAAAATAAAAAAAACATCAAAGCGATATTCTGACACCAAGTACATATTTCCGACATATAAAGATATGTCTTAAGATTATATAAACAAACAACGTAAATTCTTCCATTTCTATGTTTCGAAAATTTAACTTTTCAATCGTGTATGCGTAGCAATAATTTCATTTATAAATTTTTTTTTAAGTGAATAACTGAATAATATACTGTAGACAGGTGGAGTCCATTAAAATCACCCCACACCCTTTTGGACGCAAGCGACACCATTGTTGTCCAGTGGCGTGCGCAGGATTTCATTAGTCAGTTAGTCGGAGGCCAGATTTTCCATTCCCCCGAATGACTTCACATCAAACTGCAGAGAGCGCCTAAACGCGAACCCCTTAATCAGAGACGTAGAAGGCGGAGGCAAGAGAGGGAGGGGGGGGGGGATACTTCCCCCTAATAGGATCTCACCTTCCTGGTTGCATGTTTTCTTCCAGGTTGGAAGGTACCATTGGTAAATTATTGGCGCATACCACTGTTGTTGTCAGAGAAATGTCTTTTTTGTCATGACACCTACCCAAATTGGCTGTCAAGGGATCGAGGACTTTTCTGTCCGCTGGGTGGGTTGTCTATGCCCCTGGGGTTTTCTTGGCGCACCAGAGTAACACTCAGCCAATAAAGGGGACGTTCTATTATTCAAGCGATTGTCCCACTGCAAGAGCCTCTTTTAGGAGACATTGTGCTTTGAATAGACTAAATGGCGTCGGAAGGAATAGGCATATAACTTTGTTTGCAATAAATGCAGGTAGAGGAACATAGAAATGGCATGTCATGGCACCGATTGGGCAGTTCATGGCGTAACTAAGAGGGGGATGAATGAGGGGTGGGGGGTGGGGGTGGGTGGTTGGGGGAATTCTCCCTCCTAAAAAAGGCCCGATTTTGGCCCTATAAGGGGGCCTGTAAAAAAGATATATCATTAAGCCTATTTACCATAGGAGCCCGCAGGGCCCCATTCGCCTCCGACCTGTAGGGCCCTAGCTATGCCACTAGGTTTGAAAAGTTGTTTTTCAGTGCTTTGACCATAGAATCAGTCACCGTCAATGTTGTTCATTGACCCAGACACCATCAATTTGTAATTATTAAATTTGAGACCCATTAGAATCAATGCATTTCATTTTGTTTTTGTTAATATCCAAATTTTGTACATAGAAAGTGCATACCAAATACATATTCAAGCAATAAAGTTTGTGCAATAAAAATCAACGATTGCTGCGTTTTTCTCCAAAAAAAGAATTACATATATTTCTTTATATGAACTTATCTAATCATTTTAGGGACATGTGGCGGTGTTGTGGGCCACGGCATTTGCCAGCATGTTAATACCCCACTTGCTCATATAACATTCAGCATAATAATCAACATTTTTTCAGGTATATGTTTTAGGGGGCACCTTAGTTGCAGAAGTGCTCCTCTCTTTCGCCCAGCAAAATTATTTTGGCACTGATGCTGAGTGGCGGTGCCAGGATTTTGGTTATGGGGCAAGAGAGGGACAATTTTGTCTCATGTAAAGGGAGGGGGAATCTATAAATCTGACAAAATATGTCACTTTACAACATTTTCTAGGGGCAAATGGGGGCAACGCGATTTTGTGGAGGAAAATTCCCCATGCCCGCCCCCCTTCCGTAGCGCCGCCATTGCCGTCACTGACTCACTGCACATGAGAAAATTGATTGGAAATCATGAAGGAAAAAAACTTACCAAAATAATGAAGAAATTATCATAGCACGAGGTTTCAATACAGCAAGCCAGGGGCGCTATTTCAGTTGTATGTCAAACAATTGAGCCAAAAAAAAAAAAAAAGAATGCCCGACAACTTTTTCGAAGTGTTCACATTTAAGAAACATGTTTTGCAATTTGAGTGACAAATTTTCCATTAGGTGCTTCGAGTTTTAAAGCAGTTTTTAATTTTAATTCCTAATAACCTTAAGCAATGAAAAAATGAGCGAAAATTGTTGGTAAACTAGTGACAATTAAGATACGATTTTTGAAAACTTTTTCACATTTGAGGAACGTTTTGGGGAAATCACCAAGCTTTCGAGCGATGAGTTTTGTCTTCTCTCAAATGATTGACATACGGTTAAATTTAGAAAGTAAGTTAAATTGTCCAAAAGTTTTCTTATCAAAACTTACTTCTTTTCATGTCTTCATGAATAAATTATATCTGCCAAATTTTCCCTAACGAATTTGATAAATTTGGAGCATTAAGTTAGTTTTTTCCTATTTTGTTAGTTGTTGTGAAGTAAACAAGTTTTAACAGAAAGTAAATTCCCTGAATCTATTCTTAGCTATAAACGAATGCAAGTCGGACACAGCAATTTGTCCAATCTTTTTTGCAGCGCCCGCGCAACTCTAGGCTGGATGCCACAGTAAATTCAAGTAAATAGGTAATTTGTTAGAAACTTCATCCTCCTTGAAATGTCAGGATATACAGTGTGGAAATCCGTCATATCGAAAGAGAGACAAACAATGAAGCTCTTTCAATTAAAGGATTAGTTTAGTGGTCAAAAATGTTTACCTTATATGAAAAAGAAATTTAAAAGAGACACAAAGGTGAAGAAAGCATTCTTAAATCTTATCCTGTTAAGGAGATATTTTAGTTTGAAGTTTGGTATCATTTGTGTAGAAACGACTGAAATCAGACTAGTTGTGATGTCATATTCTCAGATTCATCAGTCTTGATGTATCCTATCATATTTTGTTCTGCAATTTTGTGGCTTAAAAACCATGGGATATGTCAAAAAAGTAATAAAACTGAATCTAGGGAAGGGTATTTATAATATACCACCTGAAGAAAGTTTGAGGGAAAATAATTTAGATAGTGAAAACATTAAATAAACTTTCTGAGGAGATAATCAAGTTTAAAATTTGGTAAAATTCCTGTAGAAACGACTGAAATCAGACTAGTTGTGATGTCACAGCCTTATAATCTGAGACTGAAATCACAACTAGTCTGATTTCAGTCGTTTCGACACAAATTTTACCAAACTTTAAACTTAAATATCTCCTTAACGAAATAAGATTTTTGAATGGTTTTTTCACCATTTATTTCTTTTGAAGTCCTCTTTCATATAAGATGGACATGCTTAACCACTGAACTAATCCTTTAGCATGGAGAATAACATCGACATTTTTGGGCAAAGTTGAAACTGTAGATTTTTCTTTTTCTGTCAGCAAAATAACCAATTAACCAACTGACCAATGTACAGATGCAACCCATTTGAAATTTTTAAACGACCAGGGGTGCAGCCAGGTTTTATTGTTGAGGTGTGGGGTGGGGATCACGATAGCCAATCAATTTTAAATTTCTAATAAGCAAAAGTATCGTAAGATTACCCTCCCCTACTTCACAAAATTCATGAAAATAAGGCAATTATGTATTTTGGTTCATAGAAATAAAAAGCTATTTGATACGTTTCATTTTCTAGGCTATATAGTTCTTTTAATTTCTTTAGCAGCAAAATTGGTCAGACACAGAAGGTCCGCTCCGTCGGTATTTGCAGCTTTCTGAGCCATATTAGACACAATTTTTTGGGGAAGTTCGGGGTTGAAGAAGGTTTTCACTGCATTGCTTGTCGGAGAAATGATGCCGCTTTTTAAACTCTTAATTCCCCGACGAATTTTACTGCATCCGCTACGGAGGTCCAAGCCTTCGCGACGGATAGTTCCATGCCCCCCCCCCCCACCCCCGACTCTACCCTGGTCAGACATTTTCTTTTATGAGAGGGTTCTTACCACCCTCTCGATTTCTTTCCCTTTGGTGTCATCTATGACATTAGATCATAACACAATCATATTCACTTGTAAGTTCTGAGACTTGTAAAACTCCCTGCAGTTTTCACTTGAAAATATGACCGCTCGAGAATGGGGTGATGGGGGAACATGGAATGTGGATTTTATAGCTATAATCATGTCGTGTAAAACATCAATCTTACCCGAATATTTGGGGAAAATATGCTCTGCTCCCCCCCCCCCCCTCCCCATGAAATTTCCCTATATGCCTATGACCATACTTGTTTGATATAATTGCTCTGTATGACAAAGCTCGTAATAAATCATTTAAATATCATTTTTAAGGCATTTAAAATGAATGTCATTAATTTCATATTTATAATCACATCCCTCTCTTTAACCAAAAGGTTGCTCCAATAGATTCATACTATATTTTTCTCATGCTGGAGCTTTTCATATCTTTTAAATAACTATATGACACAGCTGGATAAAGCTTAAGCTATATTAAGTGAATAACAATTTCAACTGTTAAAGGAATTTGAAAACAGTAATTCAGGTGTATACAGAGTAAATTCATATAAGTATATATAATGGGCCTTATATACATTATGGATTTAAACTTGAAGGTGCTTGGCAGGGCCTTGATTCTCATCCAGAATGTGGGGTAGAAGGGGGGGGGGGCATGGTTTCTTATCCAAAACTTGTAGGGGGGGGGGAGAAGACGCAGATATTTCTCAAAATGTAGTGCGTTAAAAAATTTATATAGAAGAGTAGGGGGAGGATGGCAAGTTCCCTGTCTCCGGGAATTACGGCCCTGGCGATTGGCAAAATATCCGTTTCGTATGCTTGCAACTTCTCAATGATTACATGAAAACTAAAAGGAGCTGGCAGCCGAAAAGTGAGGGCGTATATAAGTTGAGTCTCACACTAAATTGGATACCTTTGCGGTATGGAATATCACAACCTTTGCTAAATCCTGACCAGAGTACTTAAAATCTCCATTGACATTTTGGAATTTGTTCGCTTGTGTGAGATGGGTGAAAATTTCTGTAAAAGCAGACAGTGTGATGCTACTTCTATCGGTTAAAATGTACATAATTAACTTTTCGGCCGCCAGTTCCTTTTAAAGCCTTATAATAAATATTACAATAAGAAGTCATTTTATTTTTCTTGAGATTTTATTGTGTACCTTATACCGTTATAAATATGTACCTATTGTTTTTAAATGATGAGATTGTCCAGAATTGCTTCATTGAGGTTGTGTTACACGCACAAAATCAAACTGTAACAACAAAGATATGCATCCATGTAATTGGCTATGAGGATATAGGGTACCATATCCAATCCCGTAAAACCTCATCAGAAAAGGGGATTTGAGTTACACACTTCTAAATTTATGCAAGGATAAAACAAAACCATATGAATACTTAAACAGCTTAATAGCAAACTTTTCGCACCAACCTTTGAAATTTCAAAATGTTTCTTCCAAGTAAATCCACATTTTTGATACCTGCTTATATATATTTGGAAAATTTGGAAACAAAAACAACCAAAAATATGGTGATAAAACTACATCAATGTCTCATTCGTTAAAAGGGGATAATCAATTTTGTGTAGAAACGACTGAAATCAGACTAGTTTTGACATCGCATCCTCACATTCCTAAAGTCTTCAAATATATATATTTATTCCCCCGAGGTTTAAAAACCTTTGGATATGTCAGGAAAGTAACTATAATTTACAGCCTGAAGATATTTTGGAAAAAGTCAAATTACATTTCCTTGAGGTCCACAAAAATTGTTGAGAAAGGATATGGGCGCCAACTTCGTAAGTAGACTTTCCACACCAGCCATTTCTACACAAATGAGACAAAACTCGAATATCTCCACAACAAAATGAGATATTAAAGCGGTTTCTTCGCAATTATGTTTCTGTTAAAAGTTTGCTTTTATGTGAACTTGCTAGACCACTGAACAACTAACTCCAAAGTATTTTATGGAAAATACAAATTAAGTTTTAAAAATGGCACCTGAAAGAGATTGGTGGTTCAGATGCCAAACGGTGGTATTCAATTCTTATTGGAAGCTTTTCAGTAAGCAAAAATGAGGGTTGGTTGACATAATTTCAATTTCATAGCTCTTGTGCACCTTTATAACTCTGTCCTATGTGGCTGTCTGCCTATACATATTTCAAAATAAATGTACATATTCTAATATATGATTTCCTACCAAATGTATAGGATGCTTCCAACCAATTAGTGCCATAAAAACTAAAGATCTTATACTGATGGGTATATGCCAACATACCAAAATTCGAAAGATGAAATAATTTTCAAATTAATAACCAAACCAAAACAGTTCAAAAACGAGAAAACAATTTGGTTGTTTTCATATCTTTGTATCTTTATGAAAACTCGATCCTAATACTGCACTGTACATGTGCTCTTATACAGCGCTATACCCACGCAAATTGTATGCTCAAAAGGGCTTAGAATAGAACGAGGCGGCTACCAAGAAACAGCGCACAAGCCTGTATCATTACCCTCCTCCAATCCCTTACACTGAGCACCAAGTGAGACGGCAGCTGGTGCCACTTTTTAAGTCTTTGGTATGACTCGGCCAGAAATTGAACCCACGGCCTTCCGGCTGGAAAGCGGGTGCTCTACCAATTGAACTAACCAATCGGTTGTAAGTGTAATAAATACATATTCTGACCATTGTTACACTGCTGTCCAGACCTTTAGGTATTACACTCTTTTCAAAGGGGTGTTTCACTCTCAGTGCTACGAGATCGCTTTGCCCGGCCCCCACTTGCCCTTCAGAAACTTTTGTACAGGCAAGATATTTTGTCCAATGAATCTATGGGCCTTTTCCCCCCATGAAGATAACGCTTCCCCTCTCTTGCCTACCCCCCCCCCCACCCCCCTTTTAAATCCTGGCCCTGCCCCTGTTCACCCTAATCCTGATTTCCCCAACCACACCCCTTTTCCACAACCCTGAGAATTTTATTCACAAAACATAATTTTGATAATGGGTTTGCCTTCTAGTAATGCTGTTTACATTACTTGTCCTTGATATAAGATGCAGGTACAGTGCAAGTTGTACCATTGCTTGCTAATTTATACTTGAATGGGCTCAAACCAAAGAGCTTCTACACATGTGTAGAAGCTCTTTGCTCAAACCTCATGCTTCATTGTGGTTATTGGTGCCCTGCCCCTTTCAATATGAAGCAAGGGGTTTGCTGTTCATGATTGTCCCTCTCCTTAAACATTTGTTCCAGCAAATCATAACCACAAACTTACTGTAGCAAATAATGAGACCACTTATCTTAATCAAAATAACCACTCAACTACACAATAAGGACTTCATGCAATGCTAGTTGGATACTCAACACCAACTTCTAACACAACCCAGGACCAACATGAGAACAAGAACAATGGAGCCATTGATAAGAGAAATTTGATCCTAATCACTTGTGGTTTTCAGAATAAAGAAAATAAAGGGGAAACATCTGACCTGACCTGCTTTATATAAGGTCGGGTCTGACTGTTCAAAACTTTAAAGAGCACAACAACTAATGTGGCCAAATTTGCATCACACTATAATGTATGTGAGCACAATTGGTGGAGGGAGTGAGGAATACAATGGAGAAGGTGGTGGGGGGTGGTGTATATGTCTTATTTTTCTTCAATAGGATAGGTCGAAAGTTCCAATTAAAACCCACCTGAATAGATCTGACCATTTGTCCAAGCAAAATGAATAGTATCATTTCAAAGGCAAAACAAGAGTAACTAGCGTAATTGTTACATACTCCCAACTATTTTCCCCCTGCCCTCAATAGCACCAAAATTAAACATACATTTGTGCACATTTCGGATTCAGTATAGAATTTCTTTTCAAGTTTCTTTAATATGAGAGAACAGTCCCCTCTAAATGCACCAGACAGAGAGCACATATTCAAATTAAGGAATTCAAGCCAATGATTGGCAGTTCAATACCTAACTCTATGATCAACTATTTTTTATATGCAATATATAATTCACACATTGACCAATTACTGACTATAACTATTCCCCATTCCAGTTCCTCTGCATGATTAAATCTGTACCACCATCACTCATGAACTATCTTACAATAAAACAAAAAAGAAGAAGATATATGTGAACACAACCAGAAAATAAACCACACAAATATTTATAAACAAATATAAATTTAAAATGAAGGAACATGCATGCCAGTATGACAGGAGGCAAAATGTCATTACTAAAACAAAATGGTCATCTTGAAGAGATGCATATTTGTTCAAAATTTACTGTACACCAACAAATTTCAAAAATACATAAACTGTACAAAAGGCACAACACAAGATAGAAAGAGACTATTAGATAGCTATATGATAAAATTAAATCTTGTAATATATCAGTCAATAAATAAAATATTGCCTCCACCATTTTGAAAAGTCAACAAACCCGATTATTTAATGAAGAATCATTTCTTCCTTTGAGGATTTCCTCGTTGTTGCCATGACAACCATATTATATATTGAAGAATAGTGATATAAGAATTAATCAAGTGACCGTGAATACACTTTTGAAAACGTACATTACCAGGGTTACATATCTCATTACCATGGTTACATATCTCATTACCATGGTTACATATCTCATTGCCATGATTACAATACAAATACTAAATCTAAATGATGATAAAAATGATATGTAGAAAATACAAAATCTTGCTTAAATTTCCATGAAGAGGAAAACGCCCACATTATTTACCCTTTAACATCACAAGACTGACATAACATACTGTATACAACATTTAACTCATCGATGAATAAGAAAGTACAAAATGTGAAGCCATGCCAGAGGCAAACTCCAGGTGGGGTCTAAAATTTGCATACGTTTTTAATAGCTTTAAAAGCAATTTAGTTGTAAGAATATTCCTGTGGATTTTTATATGTATGATAGACGACTATGAAAGAAACAATTTGGTGTAAAAACTTGTTGACATCTTTTTTCGTTTAGGACTTATTACATTTCAAAGATTGCGCGAGTGTGTTGAAAAGTGACCTCACAGTGTACAGTGTGATGTCATAAAGGCAGATCCAAGACAATTTTCATGTACTCCTATAAAACAAACAAAGGTTTTTCTTTTACTTGGAGTGTAAAGTACCTGAGCAAATGGGTGAAGCATGTTCTGATAAAGTGTATCTTATACCCCATCACAATAAATAAAGAAAAAAATGCTTCCAGTAATTTCGGAAGGCCAATCTGAACCGACGGATTTAAATATTGGGAGAGGGGGATCGCCCTCTATGGCTACGCCACCGCACTGTACACTGTGAGGTTACTTTTCAACATACGCTGCAATCTTTGAAATGCAATAACTTCTAAACCAAGAGAGATACCAACATAATTTTTACACCAAATTGTTTCTTTAATATTCCATATATATATCAAAATAAAAATTAATGGGAATATTCCTTTAAAGTTTAGATACGTCAAGATATTAATTTATACAAGAGAAAATATAAATGATAATAATTTTTGAATTTTCAGTGAAAACTTGAAAATGAAAGGGAAAAGGCCTCTTTACCAAATATTTCGGTGGTTTCAATAATGAAAGGTGACTTATGAATATTCAGTGTTGTTTTACAAAATTTAAATGAATATTCATTTTTTTCCAAAACCCCCATTATGATAATTCTATACATGGATATTTTTGCACATGTACCCACTACCCATTTCTCATGTACATCACTGTTTAATCTGAGTCTCCTACCCCCTCTCTAATATTACTTTTTTTACAATACACTTCTCATACTCTATGCAAAAATAAACTTGTTCATATTACTTCAATAGTCATATACTGAACCAAGAAATCAGGCGGCATGATCCCCGTTTAAATAATAAAAAACAAAAAAAACAAGAAATATCCTGTTAAAAAAGCGCTCGTAATTTTTGTGAATCTCACAGATCCACAACTGATCGATAAACTTCGTGCCCCCATATCACGTGAGGGCAAAGTTCACTGGAATAAGAGTCAGGTAGCTCAGTTGGTAGAGTGCACGACTGAGATGCTGGAGGTACCAGCTTTAAGCCTTGGTCAGGTCTAACCCATTTTTCCACTGTTATGCAGACAGATAAGCCGATCATCAAAGCGGAAGTAAGTCGTTTGCAGCTCCAGCTCCCCATTTACCTGTTGAGAGAAGTGGCAATGGTTGAATGGCGCCCGCCGTCCTTCGGAGGGGACGTTAAGCCGTCGGTCCCGATGGTAGGACAGTCTCACCCTACCTGGTTCTCTGAACACTATTCGAGAAGAGAAGTATGAAAATGCGGTTTTCATTCACTTCCCTGAGCTATTGGATGGATGATGCGCCGTTTGGGCAGCTCTCCCTTATATTAAAACTCCGATGTTTGTAAGCACTCTTGAATATACTTGTATAGAAAGGGCGCTATAAAATAATTACTGTTACTATTAATATAATAATATTAACCAAAAAATTGCTATACTGTTGCATGCTTGATAATCATTGGAATTTAGGGGTCTCCCTAAAAATACGCCCTCACTTTACGGTCTAGTGCTTCTCTAAAGAATTTCGTGAAAACATCTTCCGTGGGCACTAAAAAGACCACACACACAATGCTTTTGATAAAATTCCACTCATTAATTCTTGAGATATGTTGATGACAAACAAACAAGCAAACAGACACACAAACAAACAAAGGTAAAAACATGACCTCCATCTAATTTTGTAAATAAACATGGAAAACTATATTTCAAAACAAGACAATTGTTACCTATCGTCTGTGTGATAACTATACAAAATATGCTCCAAGTAAATTACATGTAACCAATTCTAGCCAGTTACTTGGAGCTTTCAGTGAAAGGGTCACAGACGGGTAGTAATTTTTCCCATACTAACTTAAAGAGCATAAATTCCGAGCAGAACGGTTTTTACCACTTCAAGTTATGACAAATAAAAGTTTGTCTGATTTTTCAGCATCTGTAATTTAAGTGAGGATGTATAAGCAGGATTACAGCTGCAATTCTTTTAATGTAATTCTTTCTAATTCTTTCACAACTTTAAATATCAAAGGTCCTCAAATTACATTCCACTGCTAAATCTGGATAAAGATTATAATAATATCCTGTAATATAATTTACTGTTCAGTATAGCCAACTTCTCGCATTCAAAATATTTGGCAGGACCAATTTTTTTTCTTTTACTTGCCCCATTCAGAGGTCGCAAAATATTGCCCAATTTATGCTAATTAGGTATCTAACTTATAAAATGCTGTAAATTGACAATTTATAACTGTTATTGATGGGACTTAGTGTTTTCATGATTTTGAGTATTTTTTTTAACCATTTAGGCTCATGTTGTTGTTAGCCTGTCCATATACCTTAACCCTTACTCTACCACGTGGCGATATTATCACCGTTTTGAGTGCCCCACTGAAGCGGAACGAGCCCGACTCTGCCGCTCGGTAGACAGAGGACCCTTCAATAATCAGCCTGTGCTTAACTCTTACTCTACCACGCGATGATATTATCACCATTTTGGGTGTCCCATTTTTGATTCCGCCTTTTAAAAAAAATGCTGGTAGAGCAAGGGTTAATTAATTGGCGGCAAGTGTGCCAACTCAAAAATATATGCAGCATGATCCCGGTGGGTGGCCCACCGGGTCACTGAAGTGGAACGAGCCCAACTCTGTAGCTCGGAAGACAGAGGACACTTTAATAATTGGCCTGTGCTTAACCCTTACTCTACCACGCGACGATCGCCGCCGTTTTGGGTGCCCCATCTTTGATTCCGCCTCCCAAGCACTTTTTCAAAAAAGAGCTGGTAGAGTAACTAATACTTCAAAGTAAATAACACGTAGCCACACCAGCCAGTTCTTAAGGTTTTCATGCTTTAAGTCACTAATGACTTGAAAGTTCTGGTTTCACATGGAGCTTGATGAGTAGGCTTGTCACGATATATTGATTATCATGATAGTGTTTTTTTCCATGATATAAAAAATACCCTGACCAACATATCATGATATGCCATTCTGATGTATAAACTGCAGATTGTGACAAGAATTTGTGTACCAGAATTTCAGAAACATTTGAAATGAATGAGACGTTAACAAATTACTTATGAGTAAATCTTATTCTTTTATGCTTCCCCTTCCTTAGATCTTAAATTTGATGGAAAAATTGAGATCTGTATGCTGAAAAAGTTTTCCGAAAGAATCATAGATATTGCAATATGGTGATATATCGCAATATGGTGATATATCGCAATATGGTGATATATCGCAATATGGTGATATATCGCAATATGGTGATATATCGCAATATGGTGATATATCGCAATATGGTGATATATCGCAATATGGTGATATATCGCAATATGGTGATATATCGCAATATGGTGATATATCGTGATATTTTTGTCCACGATAATCTGATTACCCCTATCATGCCAGCCATACTGAAGAGACTAAGTCCATTGCATCTCTAAAGGCAACATAAAACATTCTGGAAAAATTTCTGGACAGGATTCAGTTTGAAAGAAGACTATTAAAACACACACAATGTGGAAGTTTGAGAATTAAACAGCAACTTACGTGCAATATTATCTTCATAATAAGTCCTATGGTAAATGTGGTATGGCATTAAAGACTTATCACATTTATCAATTTGATGATTTTCTACTTCAAACTATGTGATACTGATTTATGTGATATGACACAACATGTCATGAGTCAAGACTTATCATCACTTTGTCAATTTAATGACTTTTGGTTTTCTACTTTAAACTATGTGATACTGATTTATGTGATGTGACACAAAATTTCACGAGTTAAGACTGATTATCACTTTCTTAGTTTTATGATTTTCTACTTTAAAGTATGTGATACTGATTTATGTGATGTGACACAAAACTTTCATGAATCAAGACTGATTATCACTTTCTCAGTTTTATGATTTTCTACTTTAAACTATGTGATACTGATTTATGTGATGTGACACAAAACATTCATGAGTCAAGACTGATTATCACTTTCTCAGTTTTATGATTTTCTACTTTAAAGTATGTGATACTGATTTATGTGATGTGACACAAAACATTCATGAGTCAAGACTGATTATCACTTTCTCAGTTTTATGATTTTCTACTTTAAACTATGTGATAATGATTTATGTGATGTAACACAAAACTTTCATGAATCAAGACTGATTATCATTTTGTCAGTTTTATGATTTTTGGTTTTCTACTTTAAACTATGTGATAATGATTTATGTGGTGTAACACAAAACTTTCATGAGTCAAGCCTGATTATCACTTTGCCAGTTCTATGATTTTCTAATTTAAACTATGTGATACTGATTTATGTGATGTGACACAAAACATTCATGAGTCAAGCCTGATTATCACTTTCTCAGTTTTATGATTTTCTACTTTAAACTATGTGATAATGATTTATGTGATGTAACACAAAACTTTCATGAATCAAGACTGATTATCATTTTGTCAGTTTTATGATTTTTGGTTTTCTACTTTAAACTATGTGATAATGATTTATGTGGTGTAACACAAAACTTTCATGAGTCAAGCCTGATTATCACTTTGCCAGTTTTATGATTTTCTAATTTAAACTATGTGATACTGATTTATGTGATGTGACACAAAATTTCACGAGTCAAGACTGATTATCACTTTCTCAGTTTTATGATTTTCTACTTTAAACTATGTGATACTGATTCATATGTGACACAACACTTTTATGAATCAAGACTGATTATCATTTTGTCAGTTTTATGATTTTTGGTTTTCTACTTTAAACTGTGTGATAATGATTTATGTGATGTAAACACAAAACTTTCATGAGTCAAGCCTGATTATCACTTTGCCAGTTTTGTGATTTTCTAATTTAAACTATGTGATACTGATTCATATGATTAGACACAAACGTTTCATGAGTTGAGACTGATTATCACTTTCTCAGTTTTATGACTTTCTACTTAAAACTGGTATACTGATTTATGTGATGTGACACAAAATTTTCGTGAGTCGAGACTGATTATCACTTTGTCAATTTTGTGACTTTTGATTTCTACTTTATACTATGTAATATAACACACACCCCCACTTAAAAGACAGGTCCATTGCATCTCTATACATGAAACAGAGGTTGCATTAGGATTTTTTGCCTGCCGTATTTGGTTACAACAAGCCCTTGCGTAATGTGCAGGGCATTGTGTAATGTACAGGGCACTGCGCGCGAGCAAAGCATGCAAGTAATTGCTAACACACACACTTGTGTAGGCCTGCCTCGCTAAAGTGAATAAAAATTGCGCTTAGAATACCAAAAACATTAACAAATCGGACTATTACTATCATAAAAATATTAAGAAAAAGCTCACACCCAACCCTTGTATAATGTTGATTCTTGAATCATGAAATTTGGGTTAAGAATCCCAAATAAACTAGAAAATACTTTTGTTTATCGTATACAATTTTTCATGAGGTTTTGGTGAACTTTGACCAATTGTCAACGATAATATACAATTCAGATCTCGAACACGCCTACAGTACTTCTTTACAGTATAGTAACTTGACTTGCAGATTGAAATCACTTCACAGATACACGATCAACACAATACAGGAGGAATGTAGAATCCTAGCTAATAATATCATTGACCATTGACAGCTTGCATTCAAAACAACATCAAACCTTTCATGTACACTGTACAGTGTATGTACATCATGCATAGGGCCTATGTACTAGCCTATATGTGTTTATGTAGAGCACTATGGGCATATTGAATCATTCGGCCAATAGTCTCGTAGTTGTGTCATTTTTCTTTTATTTATGAGTAATTCAAAATCATTTTTGTGTAAATTAGAACTTTGGATCGCATCAGAGAGGTAAGATGTTCATGATTTAAATTTACGTTCATGAAAATCTCTGGCGTAAAATTCCACATGCTATATTTAAATCTTACGACGCAGGTACAACCTGTGTCGTTAGAAATTTAGTCATGGCGTAATATACATTAAATTTGTCATTAACGCGATCTCTGACATAAAACAAAACATTCTGGAAGAAGATTAATAGTGCTATGTGATACAAAACTTTCATGAGTCAAGACTTATTATCATTGTCAATTTCAATTTATATGATGCGAAAATTTTATGAGACAAGATTTAACACTTACTTTGTCATTTAAATCATGATTTTAGATTAATCTGTCTTGGATTATCAAATATAAATGTGATACTGTATATTGCACATAACACTCACAATTAAGCGAGGAAGTACTCGCCATCGAGTGAACACACAATTACAATGACGGGGTTGTCGCCTGCATATTCTTTTATGATAGTAACAATGCTATCACGAAACGCTTAATACCACCCGGACGAGAACACAGGTACGACGTACGGACAGACATAACATCGACAACCAAGTCAATGTCCTCGGCCTTTGATAACCAGTTGTGGCGCACTGGCGTGTCTACCCAACCCAGGCTTCAATCCAGGGCCTCGTGGTCTGTAGACAGGTATGATAACCGCTACACCACAGTAGGTAGATTAGAGGAAGTACTTGTAAGTCAACCATTTTTATATTCCGTTTTTCTACTTTAATATTTGTAATATGAATAATGTAATAACGTACAAAACAAAAGTAATTATCACTTTATTAATCATTACTTGTGACAGCCATCCACAAGTCAAGATTAATTATCACTTTGTCAATTTTTTTAATCTTTGGTTTTCTGCTTTATAATATGCAATATCAATAATTTGTGATATGGAACAAAACTGTAAATAATTAATTACCACTTCATGCCGAAAAGTTTCTCTTTAAGCCTACCCGCACCCAACACTGGAGTTAATCCTGAAAACTCAGGTATGACAATTACCAACCCAACTTCCTGTTCAGTGTATTGTTTCCACTCCAAACACTGATTGTTTACCTGTCATTCCCATGCACACCACAGCCAAGTAGCCCAAGATTATTTGTGTATAAGATAACAGAAAGCCAGTGCTAAATAATCAAGGCACTTTTGTTATTGAAATCACTCATCCATGTTAGGTGTCTTAGTGGGAGAAGTTTGTTTTCAAACTGGTGATAAAAATAGCTGTGTATCATATGCCTGAGGTGATATGTGCATTAACTGTGAATGATTGACTGTGAACTGTGAATTTTCTCCTAAGGAAAGATATTGCTTCATATTCATAAATTTTCATGAATTTGATTACTCTGCTTAAAGTTTAAAAAAAAAAAAACATTTTTAAAACATCAGGTAATTATTTCTAATTCTAGTCTACTTCAATGATTTTTGTTAATATTCATCTTAAATAATCAAGTGATATTCAGATACAGGCAGGTAAAAATGTCCAATTACGTAGCTAGTCAAAATCAGGAACCAACAAATGAAGTTACCTCCGTGACAGTGCTTGGAAAATTATCATAAAGATTTAATTCGTAATAAACAATACAAGACTTAAAACAAATTTTAAATGCATAATTACTTTACATTAAATGTCTATTTCAGTTTTCAGAAGTCCCAAACCATCTCCCAAGCTGCTACTGGTTAGAATTAGAGAAGGGGTTGGACTTCTGATTGGGTAACAGCATTTTAAAAGAATACTCTCATCTCAAAGATATCACCAGTGTGTTAAAAAGGGACCTCGCCATACATACTAGTATACAGTGCAATGTCATATTTTTATATATTTCTCTGAAAATTGATTGCCTCTTTCTAAATTATTGTAAACATTGTTTAATTATTGAGATGGGGTATAACATGCAATTTACACAAATAAAGTCTAAATAAAACAAAAATATACTCAAAAAATTAAATAATAAAGAAATATAAATAACGTCTAGATAGAAGAAAATAATATATTCTTTATAGGAAACTTCATATATTTGTATTCCTATCATATTGTAGCTAGATTATAACTTTTAATATCCCTTTAACCTTTGTACCTCCACTAGACCCGCATATCCGACTACGATATACATGTAGGACCATGCAAGCCAGAAACAATGGACACTGTGTACACTTTACCTTTTCTAAAGACTTCAGGAATATTCCCCTGAATATTCCCATTTCATATATATGATATAGGACTATGAAAGAGACAATTTGGTAAACAAATCATGCTGATTTCATTTTCCATTTAGGAGTTATTGCATTTTAAAGATTGTGTGAGTGTGTTGAAAAGTGACCTCACAGTGTACAGTATGATGTCATAAAGGCACATCCAAGACAATTTTGGTGCATTTAAAAAAAAACTTGATTGCCTCTTCCTACCTTACTGGAAGCATTTATTGTTTATGTATTGAGATTGGATATACTTTATAAATATAAAAATGTGCTTTGCGCATCTACTTTTGAATGTTACAAACTAAATACAAAAATTCTTTATTTCATTTATATAAATACATAAGAATTGTCTTGAATCTGCCTTTATGACATCACACTTTACACTGTGAGGTCACTTTTAAGTACACTCGTGCAATCTTTAAAACATAATCATTCCTAGCAGGCAATTTTTACACCAAATTATTTTGGTAGTCCTCTATCATATATATATATATATACATATATATATATATATATATATATATACATATATATATATATATATATATATATATATATATATACATATATATATATATATACATACATACATACATACATACATACATACATATATATACATATGTATATATATATATATATATATACATATGTATATATATATATATATATATATATATATATATATATATATATATATATATGTATATATATATATATATATATATATATATATATATATATATATATATATATATATATATATATATATATATATATATATATACATATATATATATATATATATATATATATATATATATATATATATATATATATATACATACATACATACATACATACATACATATATATATATACATATGTATATATATATATATATATATATATATATATATATATATATATATATATATATATATATATATATATACATATATATATATATATATATATATATATATATATCTATATATATATATATCTATATATCTATATGTATATATATATATATATATATATATATATATATATATATATATATATACATATATATGACAAGAACTGTCAGAAGGACAGTATGCTCGACTATTCAAAGTTAGTATAGAGAATAGGCTTATAGAGGGAAGTATATAGGGTAGTAGAGGAAGATGAATTGAAATTACCAAAGCTTTGAAAGATACACTTACATTTTCACTTGATTTGTTAATTTTCACATTTGACTACAAGCTTCTAAATATCTTTGAGTTTTCCCATATTTCTACAAACAAACAAAAACCTCAAGGTTACCTCACCCATGTAGTATCTCAGAAAACATGTAAAAGCTAGCAGTCTTTATCAATTGAACAACAAAGAAAGGAAAGGCCCTAACTTGCCAATGTCAATGAAAGTATGTCATTAATCCTTTCCACCTGTACCCTCCCCCAACCCATACACACTCCCAGAACTACATCTTATTTTGTAATACAGCTTCCAATTTAAGAAAATATGTGTCAAGCTAAGTCAAGCAACATGAAAAATGTACAATAACATTAAAGCAAAACTATGCGAAACAATATTGCTAAATGTATGACAAACTAGACATTGGAAACGATACAAATCCCCTGACTGCTAATAATGCATATTCCAGACTGTGCCACATTCCATCCCAACCTGTCCCAAATGTCATGCCGTGCCTATACTCCATGCAATCACCTGAAAACCAGATATATACTGTATGTCATTCCACCACTTGCATGACCCACATGCCATCACAACTGAAATCCAGATGACACCCCACCACATGCCATTCCACCCTGTTCCACATAACCACCCACCCTGTTCCACATGCCAACCCACCCTGTTCCACATGCCTACCCACCCTCTTCTACATGCCAACCCACCCTCTTGTTCAACCAACGCATCCTGACTCACATCCCAACCCACCCTGCCCTTCATACAATTCCACCTTGTCCCACATGAAATCCCACCCTCATCCTAATTCCTTCAGCTACTTTATCATCATCTTATCATCTACTCCATATTCTACATATTGTTTATATTTCCTAAACCCCCTGATTTAAATTTCTTTAGAAGCTAGGAAACTTTTATTTGCTTCTTTGTTCATGGCAAGACACAATTTTTGTTTCCTATTCATATCATGTCAATATCATAACTAAACAAAATGTGAAATTAGTAAGTCTTTTTGATCACAGGTCAAATATTTGATCTCAGGTCAAACATTTTGCAGCAAAGTCTATTTTTATGCAAATAACCTAATTAATATGCACACTATATCTCACTAATAAGTGTAAACAATGCTATTCACATATACTGTATGATCATTTGTTTAAGCAAAACCACCACACCCACTTTTGATTCAAGAGATACCACAGATACAAATATTTTCATTGCTATGCAAATAAGCTAATTAGTATGCACACATAACCCCACAAATCATGCTCAACTGAACAGTATCAATACCCTCTACCACTGTACCAAGTTATTATCTCAGGTTAATAATTTTTACGAAAGTTTGTTATGTAAATTACCTAATTAATATGCACATTACACCTCACCATAGACAATGCTCCTCACATATATAATCATTTGTGTAAACAAAATCCTACTCCCGCTTAATATAAGACATATCATAGATACAAATATTTTCATTGTTATGCAAATAAGCTAATTAGTATGCAATTACGTTACCCCCTAATCATGCTTATTTGAACATTACCCATGTCCTCTACCAGTGCCAAGTTACATGAATGTACACCGTGAAGTTCTTCGCTCATGTTAAACATTTTATACGAAAGTCTATTGTTATGCAAATAACCTAATTAATATGCACACTTCACCTAATTGATAAGTGTAGACAATCTTCACATATATAATCATTTATGTAAACAAAATCCCACATCCATTTTAATTTAAGAGATATCATAGATACAAATATTTTCAATGTTATGCAAATAATATTGTATGCGCACACAACCCCTAATCATGCTCACTTAAACAGTACCCTACACCAAGTTACATGAATGTTCACCATTCATAACTAAAGTTATGGAAACTTCAACAAAAACTTTAACGTGAAAAATATTTCATTATTATGCAAATAAGCTAATTAGTATGCACACACAACCCTCCAACCAGGCTCATTTGATCAGTACCCATGTCCTCTACCCCTATGCCACGTCGCATAAATGTACACCATTCATAACTTACAGTAAGTTATGAAAACTTTAACCAAAACTCTACTATTCTTTGACTAGTACTTTTCTTTGAATAGTCGAGCTAAAAATGAAAATTCATGAGAATAACCCTTTAATACATGTACCTTAAGGTGATATCAATACTTACATTTAAATAATTGTATTTTCATGCTTTATTGATAAACCTGAAACAATCCCTTAAATAAATGTATTTTCATGATTTATCAATGCATCTGCATACGATCCCTTAAATAATTGTATTTTCATGATTTATCAATACATCTGCATACGATCCCTTAAATAACTGTATTTTCATGATTTATGCATCTGCATACGATCCCTTAAATAACTGTATTTTCATGATTTATCAATATAACTAAATATGATCCCTTAAATACTTGTATTTTCATAATTCATTGATAAGCATGAATACAATCCCTTAAATAATTGTATTTTCATGATTTATCAATACATCTGGATACGATCCCTGAAATAATTGTATTTTCATGAGTTATTGATAAACCTGAATATAATCAAATAATTATATTTTCATAATTTATAAATACATCTGCATCCGAACCCTTAAATAATTGTATTTTCCTAATTTATCAATACATCTATATATGATCCCTTAAATAATTGTATTTGTATGCTTTATTGATATACCTGAAACAATAACTTCAATAATTATATTCTCATGATTTATCAATACATCTAAGTATGATCCCTTAAATAATTGTATTCATGATTTTTGATGAATCTGAATACAATCCCTTAAATAATTGTATTTTCATGAATTATCAATACATCTGGACACAATCCCTTAAATAATTGTATTTTCATGAATCATCAATACATCTAAATATGATCTCTTAAATAATTGTATTCATGATCTTTGATGAATCTGAGTACAATCCTTAAATAATTGTATTTTCATGAAATATCAATACATCTCAATATGATCCCTTAAATAATTGTATTTTCATGAATTATCAATACATCTGGATACGATCCCTGAAGTAATTGTATTTTCATGCTTTATTGATAAACCTGTATACAATACCTTAAATTATTGTACTTCAATACATCTGCATACGATCTCTTAAATAATTGTATTTCATGATTTTTGATAAAGCTGAATACAATCCCTTAAATAATTGTACTTTCATGATTTATCAATACATCTGCATACGATCTCTTAAATAATTGTATTTCATGATTTTTGATAAACATGAATACAAATCCCTTAAATAATTGTATTTTCATGATTTATCAATACATCTGTATACAATCCATGATTAGTGTTTGTTTGTTTGATTGATGAGGGCTTAACGACACCATGACAACGAGGGTCAAATTGTACCTGAGAGATTAGATCATTCTAGAGGTAGGAAGGAAAGGAAACAGGAGGAGAATGAGAGAAATACAAGAACCAAAAGTCAGAAAGCTGGGATCGAGAGAGGAGGTGCATGGTTGAAAAACAAAGTAGAAAGGAGGGGAGGGGGTGGAAGAGGAGGACTAAATATGGTTGTAGAGGGAAGCAAGATGAAGGAAGGAGAATATCTTATCCGGAGGGTTTTTCTGGAAGAACTCGGCAATTGAGTTGTGGGGAGCGAGGGAAGCTCTGGAAAGGTTGTACAGGGGGCAAGCAAGGAGAACGTGATGGACTGTACGGGTGCAATGGCAATTGTTGCAGAGGGGTCCATGAATAAATACTGTTGAAGACAATACAGGAGAGGTCATTAACCTAAATAATCAGAAGTAAATATAATAGTACAACAGAATGTTTAAAAGAACTGCACTGGCTTCTAACAAATTCAAAAATACTTTTTAGATTATAATGTGTGTCCTACAAATGTATAAATGGCTTAATTACTTATTCACTTACTTTAATGAAAAGAAAACTAATAATGCATTGAGGTCAAAAACTACATATCACGTAATATCAAGACAAAGGAAACTTTGGGATATCGTGCTTTTTTGTGGGAGGGCCAAGGGAATAGAACAAGCCACCAACTGACATTAAAACCTCTGGTAATTCTAATATTTTCAAAAAAAAACTCATCTTTTTTATGTTTTTCGGTAAAGTTTTTCTATTACGTTGAATTGTTTTAAAGAAAGTATATGGTGTATGTAAAATGCCACTGATTGCATATTTGTTTTGTAAAAGTGAGCGCTATATCAGAATTAATTAAAAATAATAATTGATAATAATGATAATAATAACCTAAAACTTGACCCCAAAATATAAAAGCCCTTTGTGAGGTCGGCATGCACCAAAGAGGGTAATTCTTTAGTTTCCATATAAAAGCTCAAGTTGAATGAAAAGCAGTGTGTATAAATATTAATGGAAATTACAGTACAAGTAGATACTGTAGCATGCATACACTGCATATGTATAGACTCAGTCAAGTGATATTCATTCAAAAGTGTAGCTCCTAGAAGAGAAAAATTACTCTGAATAATTAAGACCCCAGAATTTTCACCTTGTTGAGGTCACCACCTCCTACAAACCTGTCATACCAGGGACATGTTGTTGGCACAACAAATCCCTGCATACCCTGAGCTATCACTCGGCCAAAATACCATACCATCCCATCATTGCTTGGTGTACAACAATTTCATCCCTTTGACGACTATTTGGCATTTTTTTCCATACTTATTTCTCTCCATAGCATATTTCGTAGGTCATTCAGGACGACGGAATGCTCCAGATGTATCCTTTGCTGCGCTTTGTTTAACGATAAACACCGATCTAACAGACGGTCCAAATCAGCGTATAGATTAGAGGGGGCGCCCTTCTCTAAATACATATGCAGCAGTTTGCAAGTTTGCTGAAGATTGGTTTCCATGAGTTGACCAGAGCATGATCCCTGGGCGCTACACTCTGAATGACAGCTATACCCATACACACACTCTGCATCCCTCTCGCATGTAAATTTCTGGAGCGTACTCGAAATGACTGTCTCCGTTGCGATCCACTGCAAGCTATGCAGCTTTGCTTCGTGCTCCTTCGTGAACCCAATACTTTTTTCGTTCAAATTACATAGCATTAAATTCCCAGTGGCAGGATGATCTAAGATTTCTTCGACAAACTCCAAAATACCCACTGCAATCCGTGCTTTATTAGCCCACGAAAGTCGCGAACCTACAAAAAAACTAACAAAGGAAGACGACTGATGTATATCATATGAAGATAAAGCCTCCGTAACAAATATATCACCACAAAATCCCTTAAACTTTGGTATATTTTCCACCTCTTTCAGAACCATTGTCATCAGAAACTCATTGTTATGCAAAAGAGCCCAAATGGATTTAGCCTCAGCCAATGAAACCTCACCATCATTGTCAAAGTCCGCAGTGTTAAGAATAACGGATTCTATTTTTTCGAAGGATCCCTCACCGAGTTTGAGTTTGAGGTAAGCGGAGATCATTACTTTGAGGTCTTCTAGTTTACTGCCCTCGGCTGGTTTACTGTAATCATTGGTACCTGAAGTGATGTACTGCTTTAAGAGGACTGGAGTGTCTGGTGGTTTGGTGCTTGCTGAAAATATATGTCCCTCATAAACCTGTAAATAACAACATACAAAATACCTCATGATTTGTCACTCTTATAAAAGGTACTGCACTGGTTAAAAGAGCACTCGCTGAAATGCAAGAGCTTTTTTTCTTTTGAGTCTCTAGAATATTCTAATTTACACTTTTCTTGCACGTAATGATATTGTACATTGAATGATAATAAACGATGAAAGATAATGAACGTTGAAAGATGTTAAACAATAAATGATTATGAAAATTGATTGATTGATAAAGAACGTTGAATGATATTGAACGTTGAATGATAATGAACGTTGAATGATAATGAATGTTGAAAGATAATGAACGTTGAAAGATATTGAACGTTGAAAGATGTTGAACGTTGAATGATTATAAAAATTGATTAAGAACGTTGCATGATATTGAACGTTGAATGATAATGAACGTTGAATGATAATGAACGTTAAATGATAATGAACGTTGAATGATAATGAACGTTAAGTGATGATAAACGTTGAATGATAATGAACGTTGAATAAGTAATGAACGTTGAATGATATTGAATGTTGAATGAATGATATTGTGCGTTGAATGATTTTGATCGTTGAATGATACTGAATGTTGAATAATAATGAACGTTGAATGATATTGAAAGTTCAATGATAATGAATATTGAATGGTAATGAACGTTGAATAATAATGGACCTTGAATGATAATGAACATTGAATGATATTGAACGTTGAATGATAATGCATGTTGAATGATAATGGACGTTGAATGATATTGAACGTTGAATGATAATGAACGTTGAATGATAATGATGAACGTTGAATGATATTGAACATTGAATGATAATTAATGTTGAATTGTAATGAACGTTCAAATCAACCGATATAATGAAGACCTAATTCCCTTTTCAGCAACACAATTAACCTCTCTGGGTTTGATGAATGACAGCTTGTTTTAACCAATCACCGATGAATATGCCTAGCAACAAAATTTGCATCACTAAGTGGGGCAAACATTCTACGTGGTACCCGTACATTACAGCTAGCTAGAGGCGTGCGCGCTCATGTTGTCAATACATATACTGTACAAAACAAATTTCTGCACACACAAGGCTGAGTGACGGCAAAATGGTGAACAAAAATTGCGCTTACGGGCTTTGTTAATCCAATTGCCATTATCCAGAACAGTTAGCGAGCGGAATTTTGTTTATTCCTTTTGCTAAAAATTGAAAGATCCGGAGAAGTGCCATAAATTGATTAAAACTTACAGAAGGCCGAATGAACATCTAAATGTCAATGCATTGGTCATGCATGATTGCAGATTTGAGTTTTGTTTGACCCACCTAGTTACCATGTTGTTATGGTGGGATATTTTGTGACCTGGAAAGGTCAATTATGCATAAAGCAACATCGGTTGCGGCTCATGCATTAGCAAAAAAAGGCCCTTACTTTCCGACTAAAGCTCCTTTAAGGATGTCCGTTGTTTATCATAAATAAAACTGTTAAGGACATTTTAAAAGTTTAAAGTTTGTCAAATGGCTGAAATCAGACTACACATGTCATCACACTCTAGCATAAATTTCTCAAATCTTATTTTTTTGTATTTTCTTGAATTTAGGGACTTATTCAATTGATGGTCACTTGGTTGTGTCACGGATGTACTAAAGAAACTCATCTGTGGCCTATGATCTAGGAAATTTTAAGAATATTTTCATTTCAAATAAAGTGAAATCAATTTTTCTAAAAATAACAATTGTTGAATTGTCACTCTTCCACAGTGGACTTGCTACACCAGTCATTTTCATGAAACTTCAGTATAAAAAGTGAGGGTGTGATGTCACTCTTCTACAATAGACTTGCTAAACCAGTCATTTTCATGAAAACTTCAGTATAGAAAGTGAGGGTGTAATGTCACTCTTCTACAGTAGACTTGCTACACCAGTCATTTTCATGAAAACTTTAGTATAGAAATTGAGGGTATGATGTCACTCTTCTACAGCAGACTTGCTGCACCAGTTGTTTTCATGAAAACTTCAGTATAGAAAGTGAGGGTGTGATGTCACTCTTTTACAGTAAACTTGCTACACCAGTCGTTTTCATTAAAACTTTAGTATAGAAAGTGAGGGTGTGATGTCACTCTTCCACAGTGGACTTGCTGCACCAGTCATTTTCATGAAACTTCAGTATAGAAAGTGAGGGTGTGATGTCACTTTACAACAGTGGACTTGCTGCACCAGTCGTTTTCATGAAAACTTCAGTATAGAAAGTGAGGGTGTGATGCCACTCTTCCACAGTGGACTTGCTACACCAGTCACTTTTCAGAAGAGTGAGAAACATTTAAAAATATTTCCTGAATGGAATTTGAAACAAAATATAAAAACATTTGCTTCAGTTATTTCTGACCTTTGCCCTCCATCAAGATGGATATATCTGACTATTAAGCAGAGGTGTACCATCCTTTATATTCAACAAACAAATCTTTTAAAGGATTGGTTCGGTGGTCGTGCAAGTTTATCTTATATGAAAGAGGACTTCAAGTGGTAAATTACAATTACCTATAAAAATATTCTGTTTTATTACTTTCCTGACAATCCAATAGTTTTTAAGCCACAAAGTCACAGGACAAGATATGACAGAATATATAAAGACTTTAAGGAATCTGAGGCTAATATATAGACTATTTCTACTCACTGTATGTAAATAGCAGGAGTCTATTAAAAGCTACTGTAGCATAATCTTAGTGATATAATTAGAAGCTTTCCTTGTGCTTGGCTTAATATGAAGCTTGGTTAAAGGGGGATATAATTTGAAGCTTTCCTCGAACTTGGGTTAATATGAACCTTGGTTAAAGGTGGATATAATTAGCTTTCCTCGTGCTTGGATTAATATGCACCTTGGTTAAAGGTGGATATAATTAGCTTTCCTTGTGCTTGGGTTAATATAAACCTTGGTTAAAGGTGGATATCATTGGAAGCTTTCCTCGTGCTTGGGTTAATATAAACCTTGGTTAAAGGGGGATATAATTAGAAGCTTTCCTCATGCTTGGGTTAATATGAACCTTGGTTAAAGGTGGATATAATTAGCTTTCCTCGTGCTTGGGTTAATATGCACCTTGGTTAAAGGTGAATATAATTAGAAGCTTTCCTTGTGCTTGGGTTTATATAAACCTTGGTAAAGGTGATATCATTAGAAGCTTTCCTCGTGTTGGGTTAATATGAACCTTGGTTAAAGGTGGATATAATTAGAAGCTTTCCATGATGAAATAACAATCCTTATGAAGAATGGTCCATCAATCATTCATGGGTTTTGCACAAAGTCCTCCCAAGCATATAATGTATAGTTTTATTCAGGCTCTGCCAAGGACTAATCTGATTCGTATCACTGAACAGCAGTTATGTGGCAAGCTACATGAGATAAATGACCTATTGTGTACAGTGTAAAAGTAGCTGGTTGCTAACAAGTGAACTGTGAATAGACTATAAAGATCTTATCAGTTAAGAAGGTATAGATTACCCCTGTGTTGTGTATGGTGTAACAATAGCTGGATGCTATTCAATGAAGTGTGAAGAGTCTCGGTTGAATGGTGTGGATTACCCCTGATTTTGAGAAAATCGGGGGTGTCGGGTTGGAGGGGTCTAATGGCGAAAAAATTCTTAATGCCTCGTGCTTGGGTTAATATGAACCTTGGTTAAAGACTAACATGGTCTGACAAAATTTCCAATGACCACCTACAACATCTGATTGGAGATAGATGGCTTTTTTCATCTGACATAATCCTGGAGCAACAAGCTAAGTGGCATGGACATTGTGTTCGTAAAGGCCTTGTCCCCATGATGTCAGGCATTCCCTCTGGTACCAAAAGATATGCTGGGCGCCCTCGTGCCAGGTGGATGGATGGCCTGAGTGGATTGTCTGCATCTGATCTGGCTGCTGCAGGGTGGTCCCGAATTCCACTTCAAAAACTTCAGCCAGACACATCCTATTCAATGACCCTGAGGAGTGCGCAACGAGCCGCTAGGCTTATGGCGATTGATTGATTGATTGGGGAAAGGTGGATGAAAGAGGTTTGATATAATCCTTTAACCCTTCCTCTACCATGCGGCGATAATATCGCTGCTTTTAAACTACCAAATAAAATCGGGACTTTACCAAAATCCTATAGGGGTGCCAATAGTTTCATTGCAAAGATCTCAGAAAGATCTTTCGTAATATTGTATTGTTTTCGGGGATCTATACTCACTTTCTTTCGGTAAATTTTGTCCAAGCATTCATAAAATTCACTTTTTGTTTAAAAGGTCCCAAGAAATGCATATTTTTAGAAAATTGACAAAAATTGTTTGGAAAATAAATTTAAGATTTTTTATTTTATTTTATTTTATATATATATATATGTACAGTAGACAAGTGATATTGTCCAAATCTAATCGAATTTTGCTCATACATAGTCATAATTTTGTAATTGTTTGTGAAATATGTAAAATGTTGTGATCTTTGGTGATTTTTTTACCCTTTTTGTTAAAAAATCGTGTAATCCACACCTATATCGTAAGAAAAAGTTTCAAACACCATTCTGTGGTGAAAACAATGTGCTTTCACATGGATTGCTGCAATAAAAGACATACCCCCTCAATGGTTCCTAACAATGTGTTATATAGCTACATCACTAGAGCTATTTTAAGATTTCTTGACATTGAGACAACAGAAGAAAGTGCATCTCGAATCTTGTTTCAAAGTGAAACTGAGGATGAGGAAGTGTCAGAAGGCTTATTGACAGTGTTGGAAATCTTTTAGTACCTGGACCCAACCAGAAGAGGCCTAGGGAATATCAGAACCAGCTGAAATGGATAGCGTGCTTTTTCAATTTTCTGAAATCGTGAGTGCATTTTTCAAACTTCATGCTTACTAACGTTAAGCCTAGGCATATAGCTAACGCGCATCCCTTGCAAAATGAAACACTATAATAAATTTAACTGGGATTATTTACTTGTAAGGATTATAAACAAGTAAATGGATCACTAAAATCCGACGTGATAAACATGAATTGTCCTTTTTATAGTAACTTTGGATAAAACTTTACAGACCAACCCCTAATTCATAGTGCAACAGTGCCCGTATACCTATTTTGCGAAATCTCAATTCCATTTGTATGGTTGTGGCGCAGTGGAATAGGATTAAAATTTTAAGGGGAAAAGAGACCAATGTTGGGGTAAAGCAGTCCCATTTAGGGGAAATCCTTTTCTATGAAGCAATTTGGATCCTGGAAGGGGGCCATATTTTCCTGTATTAGGACAAATTTGTTGACATTTCATATGTGGTACCAACTGTCAATGAAGGATAACAAGTTTAGCAACGTCAACATGATTACTGATGCTCTGAACCATTTTTGAGTACCTTTTCACTGAGAATTTCAATAGGAATCAACAAAAGTAAGTTTCTACAAGGCATTCAGCATAACATGAATAATTATAAGTATTTCAAAGCTTCCAATGGCTGAAATTGGGTCATAAACTGAAAATTTCAAGTCTGTGCATAATAAATGAGGTAAAGTGGTTAATTTGCATATCATTGCATAACATGCAGAAAGGCACAATGCATGTTTATGGGAAAGTATAGTACTAAGACTTAGTCCTATCAGATAGATTATTGACAAAATCAGGTCAAAAAGGTCAACAAAATTAAAATTGACATATTAATTTTTTCCTTGCTCCAAAAAAAATCAAGAGTAGTATCAAATGAAAGGTCCTTCTTTCAACAATTCATAAATTCTATCAATATTTTTGTTGTTGTAATTAGCTACAAGAGAGCAAAATATCACAAAGAAAACAGTCTTAGGGCATCTCATAATCTGAATTAATGACCTCATTTGCATAAATTTGCACATTTGACTAAAAATATATGCAAACCAACATAAAGTCCAAAGTCGTAGCTTTCAAATAACATAAACTTACTACAGTGGAGAATAAAAATCTATCTACTGTGGTGTAGTGGTTATCATACCTGTCTACAGACCACGAGGCCCTGGGATCAAGCCTGGGTTGGGTAGACACGCCAGTGTACCACAACTGGTCATCAAAGGCCGTGGACATTGACTTGATTGTCGATGTTATGTGTGTCCGTATGTCGTACCTGTGTTCTCGTCCGGGTCGTAGAAAGCGTTTCATGATAGCATTGCTATCATAACCAATTACGCAGGCAACGACCCCGTCATTGTAATTGTGTGTTCACTCATCGTCACCGAGAAAATGAAATCAAATTTGTGAAAAAGCCCCCCTTTCCAAAAAGTTGACTAAAATAACAATAAAATCTCAAATGCTCTGATATGAGTAAGTAAGAATTCAATTCTAAACTGAATAGTCTTTAAATTACAAGGAAAAAAAAGTGTTTTTCAAGTTACGGCAAATATAACTTTGTTTAATGTACACTTATATGAAACCTGTGACATACTGTAGGAAAGTAAGACAGCTCACTATAGGTGTAACAATTCACAAACATTTCATAACAATTTGCTGCACTTTTTCAAAGAATTATGATACTGTACATATATGTTAAATAAAACTAATAAATTTATGATTTTTGCAAGAAAAACGAAGTCGACCACAAATTTGCATAAATATTTGCATATTGATGACTGAAAAATCAAAAAGTACAAAATGACCGATAATTAAAATAACTGATTTTGATTAACTTCTTTTGCTACACTCATTCTCTCAAGATATTTAAATGATTATAAAGCAAGTAGTGAATATTGCCCCTAAACATCCATATACCTTTCACTGTATAAATAATGGGTAACCCATGCAAGTACAGAAAAGTAAGCTTGAGCGATATTGATTATTGTACTACATAAACACACAGTCCTAAAAATATTGATATAATCAAAATATCGCAATTCAAGTTATCTACGGTTTTATCATGACTGCCTAAAACTTTGTTATAAATAAAATGTATTATCTTTTTAACCTAAAGTGGTGCTCAGTTTTTAAGGGGTCAAGCTCGTATTCGAAAGGTACAGGGTTTGATTCCCGTCATGAATGCTGCATTATGTCCTTGAGCAAGACACTTTACTCTGCTTGCTTCAGTCCACTCAGCTGTGAAAATGAGTACCAACTGCTGGGGAGTTAATCTGCGATGGGCTGGCGTCCCATCCAGGGGAAGTCATGTTCTCTCACCTGCTTGCGCCATGGAAACCAAGGGATAAGCTCTATGAGCCTAATGGATTGATGGAAATTAGCTATTAACTTTTTGTGGCTGTTTAATGAAAATTACTTGGATGTTTGATAGTCTTCTTTATATTTTTTTAGTAGTCAATGTATCTTATTATCTTCTGAGAACATAATATTCATTTATAGATAATAACAATATCGATATGTGTCAATATCGAAATATCACCCAAGCTTAAAGAAAAGGTATATGTACATATACTTGATGTACAGTAGTTGAGAAAATTGTCTTTCAATCTGTCATATATCTGGAGTTCTTACCAAACAAATTAAGTGTCACCAAAAAACTGACTCTGTCAATAGCCTTTCAATATAAATCCCAGGTATACCTTCACATCAAACAACATTATTACGCTCAATGAATTGTGACCTAGTTGACACCAGGATGAAAGAGAAAAATTATTGCTAGGAAACAGCATGTGAATGTGAAGTGACCGATTAAATCATTTACAACATGGAGTCTTTTGTTTGGGTAACGCATTTTATAAAGTAATACCGTGAATCAAGAAATTCAGAACAAGGTGGACACACTGTCATTTCACCTAACGCACTCTTTGATCGTCTTCTGGTTTCAAGTATAGTTCTGAGAAGATCACTTGCTTGTTGTACATACCGTAGCATATAATCAGTTTTTGTGTAACGACTGATTATTTGAGCATTTTTGATATATGCAAATCATGATGAATAAGTCTGGCTATAAATTTTCAGTCCATCGCACCCAGACTCACCAGAATGTTAATAACTTACTGATGAAAACAGTCTTTTAAAAGTCCGAATGAATCTTCAGCTCCACATTACATGCATGACCTGGCCCTGCAGTAACCTGGCCCTGCAGTAACCCTATCCACAATACCTGGCTGTTAACAATAAGTTCCATTGTGTGCATATAGATGGATAGAAGTGTAATAACTGATGCATAAAATCACTGAACTATCTGTGGTGGGTTCCTTAAATGCTTCCAGCAAAGTCTAAAAGTCATACCCACTGAAATGGAGGTTCTTGCTGGTGAAAAGACTATAATTTTTTAGTGAGGATTGGGTGTTATGTTCTGTGATGTATGAATATGAGGTAGGCAGCTCAATTTCTTTAATAAAATTCTTTGTAATTTCCTGTAATTTATGACTATCCAGGGCTTCAGAAGTCTGTGTGTGAAACGAGAAGTACTGGGTTCAATTCCCGGCCGAGCAATTGTGTTGTGTTTTTGGGCAGGGCACTTTATCCTGTTTGTCTCAGCTCCACTCAGCTGTTAAAATGAGTACCAGCATTGCTGAGGAGTCAACCTGTGATGGAGTAGTGTCCTGTCCAGGGGGAGTAATACAGTATCTGCTTATTCATATGTGTATATATATATGTTTATAAATATATATATATATATATATATATATATATATGTATATGTATATGTGTATATATATGTATATATATATATATATATATATATATATATATATATATATATATATATATATATATATATATATATATATATATATATATATATATATATATATATATATATATATATATATATATATATATATATATATATATATATATATATATATATATATATATATATATATATATATATGTATATATATATATAAATATATATATATATATATATATATATATATGTATATACACATATATATATGTATATACACATATATATATATATATAAATATATATATATATATATATATATATATATATATAAATATAATATATATATATATATATCGTCTGCTTGCCCCATGGAAAATGGAGATATGGGCCTAATGTCTCAGATTGATTTACTATGATTAAGATCATATTTTCTTTGTCAGAATCAACTCCATGTATGGTACTTCAAACAATTGTGGATGATGATTAAGAAACACTACAATGTAACACTAGATTTACATATTTTGACAACGGAGCATATACGTCTGTTCATACATCAGTAATGTGTATAACAATTTTCAATAGGTTCTGATCTTTCCCTTCTTTTTTTATGCTTTTCACAATTTTGGCTGAATTTTTAGACAATTGAATTAGTTACTGAATACTACTGTACCTCTCTCTACCTCTTTCTCTCCATAGATCATAAATTAAATTCCCATAATTCTTTGGCTGATACAGAATTGGTTTCTTGTACAAATGTCTTGTGTGTGTAAGTACAATGCTTGTTGTCAGTGGTGCATTGTAATCAGTTTCAACATCTAGAGGGGGCAAACCATGATGTTGTCTTCTAATATGCAGTACCTTTGTATGACAACTTGACAAGAACAAATATGAACCCCTTCCAATATTCCCCAGATATGTAAGTCCAAGGATTATACAGTTTGTCCCAAGATTTTTGGTAAAATTTTGTATCTAATATTCACCATGTTATGACATTGTTTTCGAAAAGCACCCAGTAATGATTAAATCATAACTATGATTAAATCATAACTATGATTAAATCATAACTACGGGGGGCAGGGGAGGGGGCACTTCCATATGTGAGGTATTACATGTGCCACCTGAGCAGGTGTCTTTTTGCATTAATTTTCGTAGTGCAGGTTTCTTTTTTCATCATTTTCGTAGTGCAGGTCCCAAAAAATGCTGTTTTACTCTGTTAATTTTGAACTGCTTGTCCATATTTACAATATTTTCATTGAATACTCGATACTACGCTTATCAAAATTGTAGAATTTCATACTGCAGGTACCAAAAACATGTCCCACTGCAGGTATGGTTTTTGGTTGATAAGATGCACACCCCTACCACTTTTAGTATTAAGTGCCCCCCAGGATCATAAGAGCAAGGTGAAAAATATAGCAGACAATAGCACCAATGGTCCCAGACATTTTTGCAGGTCTCTAGAAAGAGAAGGAAAAAGGAAAGGAAAAGGAGAGAAAGAAAAAGGGTACCAGAAAACCAAAAGTTTTAAGGTCCCAACACGCAATATAAATTTTAACTTTGAACTATTGTATAATAAATGTTATAACACAAAGGGCTAAACATTTATGACAACCAAATAACTTACAGTTCTCACAAGAATGTTATTTTACAATTAATTATATGCAACCATTTTCATCCCATTAACATGTACATGTATACACTTGCTAACTACATAATTGACCTCTCCGACTAAGGAAAATAGGCCACACCCACCATAGCAATGCAGTAACTAGGTGCGGCAAACAAACTTCAAATTTGAAATCATGCATGACCATTGCAATGACATTTAGATGTTCGTATGGCCTGCCGCAAGCGGATGATTTATTGCACTTCTTTATATAATTTTTAGTCAAAGGAATAAACAAAATTCTGTTTGCTAAGTGTTTTGGGTAACAGGTTTTGGATTTACAAAGCTTGTAGCTGACCCGTAGGTGCAATTTTGTTTACAATCTTGTCATTACTCAGTCTGTGTGAACATACATTTTTGTGTGCAGTGTATTGCATTATTCTGCATGAGTGCGCTAGCTAGCTGTACTGGACCAGTTACCGCATAACATTTTTAGCCCACTTAATTATGCAAATTTTGTTGCTAGGTAAATTCTTGTGGTGATTGGTTAAAAAAGCTGTCAATCAACTAACTAGGAGAGGTCAATCATTTCAAATATGAAACAAAACTGACATGCAGTTGTTAAAATATGAGCATTTTGAGATTTTAACATTAAGCCAACCTACTCATCAATATGCATGACATCACCATCAAAAGCAATAGGGAACATCTGCAGACCATGGGTTATTTGTGTACTACATATGAACTGTATTGTTCTTGAGATACTGTGTTTACAAGCTCTTTTCAACAAAATCATGTTAAGCCAAGCCTACTACTGTATGCATATTACTGAAATTCAACAATCTTTGTATTATGAACATGCAGACACTAGCTAACAACATAATTACACTACAAATGAAGCAAAACAAACATACGCTAATTTGAATATGAACATTTAAACATTAAGATTTGAACATTAAGCCCACCTACTCATGCATGACATTTTAACACCAAAAACAATAGGGCACTACGGACCATGGGCTATCTGTGTACCACATGACATGAATCCGGTGTATGGTTCTTGAGATATCGTGTTTATGAGCTATCGTCACACATACTTTATACACATACATATATACATACATACACACACACACCCACACATACATATACACACACACCCCACATACCTACACACATGCCATCATGACCACACAGGTTCCCGATGCTGATTGAATTAGAACCAAAAATAAAGAAAATTGGTTTGGTTTGATTTGTTGATGTTAAACGGCACCGCGACAGTCACAGTCAAATGTGCCAAGAGGGTGTTAATAAATAATGGTGTAAGAGTAAGGATAGTGAGGAGATGGTAGGTTGGAAGGGAGATGAAGGGGAAAAGCTAAATGTGGGAGAAAAATTCAGGTGAAAAGAAAGGGGTGTGTAAGCTTAGGTGTAGAAGGGGAGGATATTATATGTGGTGGAAGA
>JAIGNY010001403.1:285000-310000 GCA_020152595.1 Chiridota heheva | reverse complement strand
CTTGTTTGTTTGATGAGGGCTTAATGGCACCACGATAACGAGGAATGAAGCCAGACACATTACCAGAGACAGGATATGTTGTAGAGAGTACACGCCATCCATATGAGACACATGGCCCGAAGTGGACAGTGAGTAAGTCATAAAAAAAAACAAAAAAAAACATTTTGAGGTGTTTTCCTCTTCATACATCACAATTTTTCAATATTTTGAAGAAAAAAAATCAAACTTTGATTACTCATAAAAACTTGAAAACTATAAAGTACATGCGATTTTCAAATTTCAAAGAGTATTTAACTCAGAATATCATTAAGAATTTTTATATCTTGGGCCCCTCCAATCCGACACCCTCGGTTTTGTCAAAATCAGGGGTAATCCACACCTTTAACCCGACAGCCTCTTTGAAGCTCAATTGCTAGCAATCAGCTATTATTACACCCATGCACAACACAGGGGTAATCCACACCATTCAACCTGATAGCCTCTTCACGTTTCACTTGCTAGCAACCAGCTACTGTAACACTGTTCACAATAGGTCATTTATCTGGGGCTAAAACCACATGCCAGCTTTGCAGTGAAATGGAACAGATTAGTCCTGGGCTGACCCTAAAAATAGATTATGCATTATATGCATGGAAGAATTTGTGTAATGCCCCTGAATGATTGATGGACCATTCCTCCCAGAGGGTTATTTCATCATGTAATACCCTTTTCAGTACGTGGTAGAACAAAAACTTTTGAATCTGTTCAAAGATCTGCAAGATTATATTCTACTTGGTTGGTTGGTAGCAGTGCCCAAGCTTTGCTGTTTCAGAGGGCGGCGGCCCACCCACCCTGCTGTCCCCAAATCAGCACAATTTTTATTTTTTTAAGATTAAAAAAAATATTCTTTAAAAACTTAATAATCTTAACCTCACAAATGAAACACATTACAGGGATAAAGAACACTGAATGATAGCATAGTATAAAATTGTCCTGTTTGGCTAATGAATGGTCCTCATCAGTCAGAAAAATTTCATTCTGAGTTAAGATTAAAGCTAAAATCCCAGAGCTTCACCAGGGGCTTAAGCCTTGATGGGGTCTCTGGACTCTATGCTGAAAAGGCAGTGTTTCGCATTAATGTGCCCCTCAACAAATCTAACCCCATGCTCCTTTTTAAATCAAGCTAGGGGTCTGGGTAGGCAAGTTTATGGCACCCCATGTGTTCGGCAATGTGTGCTTGAGAGTTTGTTTGTTGATGGGCTTAACGGCACTACCACAGCAAGGGTCAAATTGTGCCTGAGAGGTTAGATCATTCCAGAGGTTGGAAAAGAAAATAGGAGTCTGAGAGAAGTACGGGGCTTAGAGCCAGGAAGCTGGGATTGAAAGAGGAAGTGCAGGGATGTAAAAAAGGGTAAATGTAGGTAGACGGGGTTGGGAGAGGAGGACTAAATATGGATGTAGAGGGAGGCATGATGAAGGAAGGAGATCATTTTATCTGTAAGGTTTTTTTGGAAGAGCTCGGCTATGGAGTTGTGAGGAGTGAAGGAAGCTCTGGGGAGGTTGTACAGGGGGCACGCAAGGAGGACGTAGTGGACTGTGAGGGCAATGGCAATTGTTGCAGAAGGGTGCTTGAGAGGTTTAGATCGAAAAACAACATAGGTTTGTTGAGAGATGGTGCACTATTAAGGGAAAGAACGTTTGGTAGAAGAACGAATAAGTAAGATATCGGTGGGAGGATGAGTGGTGGTGGTGAGGGGGTATTCACAAGACATGCAAACGATACTGTTTCTGGTACTAAGGAAGATCAGATGTTGTCATTGAATGTAGGGGTCTAGGGGTTTGAAGGATCAGCTATTGTGGAAAAGTTCCACAGCAGAATTTAAAGGGGAGGAGGGGGACATTATAGTGAGAATTAGACAAGGATAGTCTCAAGAATGTTCATGGTGACAAGCTGCTCAATGCATAAATATGAGGTGAGTCGCTTAACACAGTAGGTATACATCTTACACTTTGTATGATATTGTGAATCAAAAAGTTTATCCATAACTTTTATTCTAAACTTTTTACAACATTTAATGGAATGGTTAAAACACCTTACCTGATATTCCGAACTTGGTGAAAGACATCGGGAAAGCTTCAGAGTTTTCTCTTACATAATTCAGGACACAGATTTCCTGTAATTACCCCATCTCCATAGAACTGACACTGAAATTGGAAAAGGAATTATGAAAAGTACAAATCCGTGAGCTAGAGGTTTTTCTAGTGTGGGAGCAAGGACATATATAGAATGTGCTTGGTAGGAGTGTGTCTTTGCCGAGAAACGAAAGAAAATACGGTACTTTTGTTTATTACACCTAACCAAAACTGACTGTAAATGTTTCCATGTTGATTTATGTTGCCTGAAGGTGATTTTTATTCCATACTGCCTAAGAGTAAGATTGTGAGTATGACTATTCATATTTATATTCGTACATGTACATAAAATAAAACATGAATAATTAGCTTTCTATCCATGCATGTCATTGGTCAATAACTTTGCTATTGATTATCTAGACAACGAAAAAAAAATCACGTACAGTGCTAAAGGTCTATGGACATAAGGCAATTTCTTTTTAGGTTGAAAGATTATTCAGTTGGGAACATGACCTTGCTATATGACCGTTACTGCAATATTATTAATTTCTGAGGACTTGACCCGAAAGTTCGAATTGAGCATTTCGTGGTTTGTAAAACAATCACTCCCGAATGAATCCGATAATTCAAATTGCTCTAACTTATGCAGTTTCAATGTTCGTCACTACAGCAAAACATTAAATGATGTACAAGACAAGCGTTTTCAGTCTTGGTAAAGTTCCCAAAATAAAGATTTTTCGTGGCCCATTTTGTAATGATCTTTGGAAAGGTAAAATTTGTCAATCGTTTTTTCTAATCTGTGAAGGTCACTTTTCCTCATAGCAGACAACTTTTTATAAGGCTCAATATGCTTTTATAAAGTGAACTAATAGTGTCGTCAAATTTAGGTCAACTTCAAGTACTTTTAGTGGATGAAAATGCTCAGGAAAAAAATGTCCTTCCAAATTCTCACAATTTCCTTACTGATGTGATAAGGTGTGACTTTGCTGTAACACTAGGTTGTTATTATTGCAACGTATTGAGATATAGGACGGAATTATGCAAAATAAAATTAATTTGGTTGTACGATTATTGACAGAGCTCATGGTTATAAACAAATGATATTCTTGTTACTGTTATCCACAATTTTGGATTTGCTAGAACTAGGTTTAAGCCTACCAAAGAACAATATGCATAAAATATTTAGGCCATAGGCCTAACGTTAATGGCACTGGCTGTAGGCATAGGCCAACTAGGTGTTACTACTAAGTCCTACAAAGGCCTATTACTGTAGGATGACCCAAATTTGTTACCCACCTTATTATTATTATTAATTTATATTTCTACAGCACTTATTCTAACAATAAGCTCAAGTGCTTTACAAAGTGAAAATATAAAATAAAATTTAAGAATAATGTAAACATAGATAATATACGACATATGTTAAAAAAGATAAAAGGTATAAAAGTATAAAGGCAACAGAAATAATGTAAAGTTAGCAAGGGGAAACAAGTTTAAAAGTTTAAAAGCATATAGATCTTGAAAATATAAAATTGCAAAATTTAGGTTATTACATAATATGGGATAGAAAAATTAAAATACATGTGAAAATAAATTTAGACAAACTGAAATCATAAAAATGCTAAGAAGCATAAAAATCTGTAAGTAAAGCGAGAGAATAAAATCAAGAATTATGACTAAAATACTGTCTAAAGAGAATGTCTTCAAGTCATGTTTAAAAGCTGAGAGCAATACATTGCACCTTATAGTACACAGGAGTTTATTCCATTCATTTGGTGCATAGGCATTAAAGCAGCGATTCCCAAATTTGTTTGAAGTTCTTGGTATTTGGAGTAGATGTTGACCTGATAATCTTAAAGACGAAACGGCTGGTGGGTTTTGATTAATAGGGCAAGATAATCAGGGGCTGTACCTTGCAAACAATTAAAACAGAGAACTAAATTTTAAAACGCACACGATATTCAACTGGCAGCCAATGAAGTTGGGATAAGATGGGTGTAATGTGATCTCTATAAGCTGTACAGTATGTGTAATGAGTCTAGTGGCGGAATTTTGAATCAAGTGTAGATGATGAATTAATGATTTGTTGACACCAATCAAAAGAGAATGTGCATAATCAATTCTAGAAGAAAAAGAGCATGGGTTTTAGCGAGGTCGGACAAAATTGTTATGTAAAAAAAGTCCATTTTTATGATTGATGAGTACAGAGTAGGCATATGAAGGTGCATGAGAGAGAAATACATGTAAGCCTCAAATACCATGTAGGCTAGGCCTATAAGCCTATTCCATTGATTGCCTTACTCAGTTAGACCAATATACTGAATTGTCCCTGCTTAGAAGTTAAGACTAGACCAGTATTATTAATAAATTATTTTGTGGGGAGAATATGAGTCTCCCCACAAAGTAATTTGCGATTTTGGCCTACCGGCAGTTGACCACATCATTATTACATAACAGAACTTCAGAAGACAAAAACTGATCCAAGTGAATGCTGGAAATAGCAGTTCCATAAATATAATATATGAAGCCTACTGTACATTCACAGCCTGCATCATCCACATGTAAGATCGCCCTTAGTATTGATGTTCTTACTAAAATCTACCTTATGATTGATATTCTTAGTGTTTTAAAATATAAGCATACAACATTGATAATAATTTGCTAAGTTCTAATATTACTCATTCTTTTGTGTAACATTCTTAAGAGCAACTGCAGATTCTAACACAATTTAGGAATTATAGTAGTATTCCCCTTAAGTTTGCGTGTCCCAAAGTATTGGAAATTTGTTAATATTTACCGTCTTTATGTCCAAACTTAAGTAACAGTTTAATATACTGTATTCTTACTAAGTTTCTTGGAGTAGTCATGGTCAAACTCAGATACTTTCAGACAACTATAAAATATTTGAAAATTATTATGTCATCTTTGACACCAAAACTCCTGTGTCAACTTCTGAAACTCTCATGAAGACGCAACGCAGGCTGCACAGTTACAAATAGTATGAGCCTTAACATTGCATTGTGGTACTGAAAATGAATGTTGATTATTTGCTACTTTTTCGCAACTTATTTTTTGTTGTCAAAATTGTGCTAATTTACGTTTGGATCACAGAAATAACACAAAAAGCATAACATAAAATTGATATTGGTTTTGAACATAAGTTTGCAGTGACAGATCATACATTGTATATTTACCTTACACAACACCTTGATATAGAAAGTTTCTGAAATGTTAATTAGTCTAGTTTGAATTACAACAAAATGTTTTTTGTTTGTTCCAAAAACAATATCATCAAAACTCTAGCTGGCATCATTATCTGGCTAGACCAGTATAGAGCATTAATGCATGAATAACTGTTTTTTTTTTTTTTTTAGTAAGGAACAAGTTAGAGTACTATACACTATTTTGATGTTCTTGTTCTCAGTCTTGTTCTCACTTCAGAACTGATATCATTTGAAACATTTTATGTTTGTTGTTCTACATTGCAGATTTGTGAGTAGTTCATGCTTCAACAGGCCCCATAAACCAATCTTATGGTACAAGTAGATCTGAATTCTTTTCCCTTCAGCAATACTGAGATAGACAACAAATTTGGTTAACTCTCTTGATTCTCAGTTTCATCCCTTAGATACAGTATGTATAAAGCAGTGTACTGTTGCCGGGACTTTACAGTAACAACATGTACAGTCTTCAAAAATCTTGTCGTTACACTTCATTTATTCTGTCATATTGTTTTTGTAGATTGAAAAGATTATAAATTAAATGTACATGTAGTTCGGTTCCATATGGAGTGTTACTCTCTTTTATATTCTGCTATTATATTGCAGCCATTTTTCTCACCTTCATACATTCATTTTAAGAAAGCTAACAATTGATTTACACAAATTGCCTTCATGCATGTTGCTTCAAGGCCCCTATACTGTATATATATAGAAATAACAAATCGTTTTATTTCAAAACAGTGTATACAGTGTGTATTAGGGGGAAAAGATTTAAGATATTGAATATAAATCACTGATTTTTGCAGCCCACAATGTAATAAGGGTGAATGTTTTATTGTTAAAATGCTGTCTTATCTACTTGAAATTACTCTTTGTGGTACCTGCAAAAATATTTGAATTCTGCTTCTGCTAAAACACTGAAAGAGCTCAAAACATCAATTAAAAAACACATTTGGTCAAAACAATTTGCATAGCAAAACCATCACAAGTTTTGTTTCACTTCACATGTCATATTTTCATACATAACCTACAGTATCATTTGATGTTAAAGAGGGAGGCTCGTCTCAGTTAAATACGGTAAAAATGGGGGATACTTTATTTTGACGTCACTTCCAGTTGTGGAAGCAAGATCCGATCCTCTGTCTGTTTGTACCACAAAGTACAGCCAGATACTAGCATGTACATTGTGTGTGCAGGATTACATACACAGCGCATTACGTTACTGTGACGAGAAACTTATTTGATTTTTGTAATGCTTTTTTTGTCAGAAAGCGAAAGTGAAATTTTAGTATTATAATAATACAATGATAGTCACCAAATGAAAATTACTACGAAAAAAGAAGAAGAAGATAAGCAAAAAGTCAAAATAAACGATTCTACCGGGGCTTGAACTCACGGCATGATTTGAAAAAAAAAACACGTTGCTTGCGATCGCCGCAAGCATCTGGGCTATCTCGTGTGGTGACCTTCAAGGCGTTTTAAATAACTAAATACCTTGCAATACGAGACAAGGAATCGCGCAGCAAAATTTCAACCAATCAAAAAATTTGAAAGGAATTCTAAATATTGTGCACATATGACAATATCGCCTCTTTAAATTTGTTTTTCAAGCATCCCTAAGTTGCTTGGGAGGAAAGCACAGCAGCACCATATTGTCTTGATATTAACTTATCACTACCTTTTACTTTCCCTCAAAGATTGTGGCAGAGCAACAGTGAAATCAAATAAGTACTATATTTGTAAAAGAAAAAATGTGCTCAAATAAGTGCAGTATTAGGACTAGATCCGTATTTACACATCAGTCATTTAGCTTGCATGGAAGCTCAGCAACACCAACTGAAGAAGAGTGCTGTGACTGACAGTTATACAGCATCGAATGATGTCTCCATCCATCCTGTTTTTTTACAGCATACTTCATACATGATAAAATGAAACACGTGTTGCTATATGTAAAATATTGTTTCATAAGATGATACTTTCATATCATATCTTTCTTTGTTTTACCTGCAGTAATAAATTTGATCAGTACATTTTGATATTGGAGCAGTGTAACATGAATATGGGTACCACAATATTTTTGCATCAACAGAAAAGGTAAACAAGATGCAGATAATTTAATGTCTTATGCAAACTATCATCATCGGTCCTTTAGAAAACTCAACTTAGAAAAATTAAAGTGCCATGTAACTGTTTAATGGTCAATAGTTACCATCTTTACTAATAACCTTATTATTATAAAACAATAATTAATTTGTATAGTGCAAAATCATGTTAAGCATTTCTATGAGCTGTACAAAGAGAAAATGATGGGGAGGAGCAGGAAAATAAGTATAACTTTTTAAGGATTCTTTTAGAATATATTTTAGAATATATTTGTCCATTTTCTGACACCAGGGTGAGGCATTGATAGATTTGTTGATATCGAATAGTCTTTCATTTGTAGCACTTTATAGACACATACTTGGAAAGGCTGTCATAAAAGACTAGTGACATCTAGAACATTTACCTTATAGTTTGGTGCAAGAAAATATTGACAAAGAAGTCTAGTTAAAAAAGCATATCAAGTTTCAGACAAACAGTAGCAAATCAAAATTTGAGCTTTATTAAGGTATGTATAATATGTGATGTAATGCAGTATGAAATAAAATATTTCAATAGTGTAATATATTGTCTTTTTGCTCTATTGACCTAGATAATTTATTTTTCACTGTGGGATATGGCAAAGAAAAACGAAAGTAGTTGCTCTCTTGAAACTATTCTAGATAACAATTTCGAAAGAAAAACAAACAGGAAATGAAGGGCAGTCTCACTCACGAGACAACCAACACTTTGTATACATGTATGTGTGAACAATAATTTGTTGTGTTATTTTACAAAGCTTTAAAATACTCAATTTAAAAACTAAATTTAATTTACATCATTAACTGATGTCTGGTCCTTTAGAGCAAACATATAAAGCTTGCTCAGATGTAAAGTGAAATATACCTGTAGTCCAAATCAAAGTTTAAAAGTCTACGAATGGGTAGGTGAAAAGCTTTATGTAATTCTTTATATTTCCTTCCTAAATTTTAGATCTTGAAAATGAGGACAAAGTCTATTCCTGCTAGATTATGGTTAAGGGTATGGTCAACACTTAAAAATGTTTGGTTAAAATTTCTTTCCATCTTTCAAAAAATGTGTGACAATGAATTAAAAAACAAAACAAAGGGGTCACATAAGGAAATAGGAACTTCCACCCACTCATACATCAAAAGAGGAACATGAAGAGTAACACAAATTTGCATTTGTGGCCTGAAAATTCAAAATGCTCTAAAATGGTCAATTGTGAACCGATTTGGATGGGTTTTTTTGTTGCTCTTTTCCATGGATTTTGAAGTAATTTAGCATAAGTTGCTGCTTCTTTAAAAAAGCACTTATACATATGAAGGGTTTAATGCATTGCTTATGTTGTCAAGTGGAAATTTGTTATCATTGTATATTTATTCATGCAATTGTGCTGGAGCGCCACCATTTGCTCAGAGTTTTCTGCTTAGTGACATTAACCTTTTTGAGATGCAGTGTGTAAACAAACAGTGCCATGTGGACAAAAGGCCTACTGTACTTGTCAACAGGATGTTACTGTATATTCAGACAGCATCCGCTTCAGTTTGCTGGCTGAAGTCATTGCATGAGGACCTACTGTTTATCGTTTGCTAGCAGCTCCGGACTTTTGAGTTTCAAGTTTGTCATTCTGAGTTATATTTGAAGTAGATTTGTCAATTCCCATAATCAAATGTATCCCCAGTGATTCTTCTTGGTGGTTAACCGTATTGATGACACTTGCGATGTTTGTAGAGTGACTTTTGACAAGTTTTCTTAAGTTTGCAAGTTGCAACTTTAATCAAGATGGCATCACCATTTAATCAAGATGTGGTTCACTGTGGAAGTAAACCATTTGCAGATGGAAATTAATATTGTACAGTATCGGCATTGCAAATGGGAGTATTCGGGCTCTCTAGCATTGATGTTTATGCTGCCAGGCAAATGGTAATATCTACTGCAGTAATAAGTGTAGCGAGTTAAGGAATATTTCAAGCGTATAAAAGAATAATTCCAGTTCTATTCAAGTGCATAGCAATGTCCCAAGCACAGCGATCAGCCAAAGTGAAAGTCAAAGGATTGTGGATTGGAAGAGAATCTTATTGTGTACCATGTAATTTTTAGGCTCGTATTGTGAATTTAGGTATTAATTAGGAAATGAGAAATGAAGTCTCATTCAGAAAGATAATGAGCTAGAAAACCTCTTTCTTTCGCTAGGCCTGTGATTATCATATTGTTGATGATATTGAAAATGTATTGATTAAAATGATTATTTTCATTTGTATTTTGTTACTATGCTAATACAGTATACTATGAAAGTGGTCCAGGTTGTTTAATAGAACATAGGCCGCCTGTACTGTAAAAGTTGAGGAGATGAAATTGAGTACAGCGATATTTTAAGTGTTTGCAAGAACACAGGTTCTGTGTACTATGAGTCAGGAGACGTTGATTTATTCAATTAGGGACCTGTCTGTACCAGTGTTATTCTTTGTGTTGGTATTGATTGTTATTGTTGTTTTTCATGGTTTCGTATATAATGAAATTGTCCAAGGGACAATGGGTTATTTTAGATTAGCTGATCCCAGTTAGGGTGGAATAGGAATCTAGAGTGAAGACAGAGTTCTTGCTGTCTTGGGATTATTTTTTGTCAACAAAATAATGAGTTGGTTTTGGGTGTTTCCTGCTGTGTACAGCTATGTTGAACTGCAGGTCATTGGTCTATGTTTTTCTATTAGGAAAGGTTATGTGTTTCCGGTGTTGAGTTAGTAGCCGAGGATTGTGTAACAGTAACTAACCAAGTTCTTAAGAAGTGTCTCCCTGGTTTTGGTATCATGAATAAAGATAAAGAGTATCTTGTTACGATGTTTTTACATACTGTGTATGTGAGATATTGGAAGGTGGTTTCATCAGAGAGCTGTTACTTTGACAGTAATTTGTGGAGATCAGATTTTTTCAGTGGAATTGCCAAGGGCATCTAGACAGCCAATTTCACTCAACAGCGTACAAATCACCTTTGTCTGACCTGAGCAAGGACACACATGCAATCCAATCACCAGGCAGTCATTCATTGCTTTTTGCATGAGTGCATTTTCAGTTGAGAGCTCTGTGTTACCACCATACACAACACAATATAGCTTTGTGTATTGTCTTTATTATTTATTAATTTGCAAGTTTGAACAAGAAACTACACATTGTATAACTTGTATTCTGTTTTTAATGCACACATCAAGGATTTATCTGTCGTGACCCTCAGGACGCGACAGGTCTAGTATTGTAAACTCCATGCTCAAAACCGCCGTCTTTTAATTGAGAACTATATTTTAAATTTTATTAAATGAAGAGAATATTGACTTCAAATTAAGTGCTATTTATTGAAGGTTGTATTTTACTGAATGGGTTACTATGCTACAATCAATTTCAGCAACGCTAATTGTAGAAATTTATGACGTTGTATATTCGCAAAAGTCATGTTAATTGGCAACGTTGAGGAATGTAAACGAAAACCTCCGGTGCCAATCCAATATTTTAATAGCCAGGTCTAAAAAGTGATATAAACAATGGTATATTTAGACATTTTTACTGTTTCAGAAACATAATAGAAAATATTTATTACACCAAAATATTTTTGAAGAGTCAAAATGAGATAGTGAAGGAGAATAATACTATTTGAAATTTAAAATGAACGAAGCTAGTCTCACTGGATGTAGTGAGATAAACGCCTCACTCGGTAGCCTGAGGCACTACATGCTAGGCAATATTTGCAGTACTTGTGTAGCAGCCATGTAGTGGTTATAGCGTATAATACGGTCAGAATGTTGACTACACCGGATACGGTTCTGAAACTTAAAGAGCTTAAGTTAACAGGTTAAGAAATTGTTAGCGTCCATCACGTACACACTGTAATCTTGCAACCTGTCAAATTCTGGCGTGGGTAGAATTTATTTCAGGAGAACCAAGTTGCAGATCGTCTTTATTTATTGTATCTATTCTATTTTATAATGAATAAATTAAAATCTACATAACCTTTGTTCTCTTTTTTAAATAAGGGTCGTATCTAGCTTTTGTTTTTGAGGGGGTCTTAAGGCCCCCTCCACCCCCCCAATGGCTCCCCTAAAAAAACCAACGTTTTCTGAATGCCGTTTTCAGATTAGGAGGACTTTCATGAAAGTGTAAATTATTATCATAAAATTTAAGGAAAATGCGTAAAATTGTTGGAAATTTTGTTCGATTTTTGCAACACTTCCGTGAGAATTTCTCGAATTGACAGCTTGTTTTACTGGAAAGTGAAGAATTTACCTGGAAATTGAAGAAAATTTCCGAAATTGAAGAAGATTTCACCAAAGAGCTTCAAGCTCTTTGATTTCACGAAAATGAAGGAAATTCCCTCAAAATGAAGGAGATTTCCCGAAAATTGACAAAGATTTCCTTAAAATTCATAGAAATTTCACAAAAGGTAAATAATGTTTTTTAAAGGGAGGGCTATAATTTTGAGAAGGTGAAGCTCCGCCCCCACTCCCCTTATGACACTCCACCGCTTTCTTTATTATCATCCATACAACAACAAAAAATGGCACTACAGCCCTTTTTAAAAGGGTGTTTATTAAACGATAATCAGTGGATTACAGATAGATTTAAGATGGTGCTTATATGTTACTTCATTGTGATCCTTTTTTTCAGAAGCAAAGATAAGATTTTGTTTTCATGAAATCCTTAACTGTTTGGGGTTTTCCATGTCATGTTCTTATATTTTGTTTTTCATCTGCTCTCTTGGATATGTACAAATCACACACATTATCTCCATTTCTCAGACAATCCTGGACAAAAGTGTTGACCATTTTCCCCCTTCTACCCCGTTTCCATGTTGGGACATGACTTTGACCTGCAACTTTCTGACGTTCAAAATTATTTTCCAACATTGAAATGGAATGGAAAGGGTAAATAAAAGGGTCGAATACTTTTGTCCAGAATTGTATCTTATGGACACGTGAATTTTCAATTCAGATTTGAACAAAATGATAAAAGCGTTTAAAAATCGCATTACGGAAATTTTCCAACTAAGAAGTGTTGTACTATTTGCGTAGGAACGACCAAAATTAGACTAATTGTGACATTACATTCTTAAAAAGTCTCAGTTTACAAATTTCCCTTAAGATATTGTGGGTTACAAATTACAACCACGGGATATGTCACAAACGTTCGTGTAAGTAACAATGGTTTACCCATGGAAATGCTACAGTACTATGCATTACCATGAAAGTAAACTTCCATGGTATTACCATTTGAAAAAAAGAGAGTATGATTCTTTTAAAGGCAACTTTAAGTACCAGTTATGTCCAAGATATGTTTTAAATATTCAATCAATCGGCATTGTCTAGAAGAACGAAGATATTGTTTCTTCTCAGCTCTGCTTGTGTTTCTATCTGACCACTGAAATAAGTCATTTTAATACATTTAGCGAAACGATTGAACGTTTTATTTGCATACTGATCGGAAACTATATAGTTAATCGTATATTTCAAACAATCATTAAGGATAGAACCTATATTATCCTTAAGGTGGGGAATATCGAATAAAATGCCATTTTTGAATGGAAATCTTATACTCTAGTCTAAAAGTGAGGGACTTCACAACTCATAGGAGAATTATGAGTTAACAGAACTTAATGATTGGATCAATTAAAATCCGACCACACGTACAAAGATTTTAGGAAGAAAAAGTCAGTAAAAGCAACCACTGTTTTTCGTAGTTATACAAAGAGCGTGTTCCAGTTTTGATCAGTCTTCAACTATTGTAGTAAGATCATCAAAATGATCCTTGTCAAAGTTAGGTGGTATATCACCTTTACGACATTTACATAGGCATAGGAACTTTAATGTGTCTTATCATGTCTATATTTGAATCTATTGAGTCAAACAATTTCACAACAAGCTGACAAGGAATTAAGTTAAAACAGGAGGGTACTAACCAAGTAAAGAACTATTGGAAAGCAGTAAAGTCAAGTTTTATTAAAATAATTCCCAACTGAAAACCGTTATAAAGAATAAACGGCAGTTTTGGGTAAATAAATAAAGATTTTGTACAATTGAGACAAATTATCACAAAAATGATCAATAATCACATAAAGAACGTTTGAAAGCACTGTGAACTCAAGTTGTATTAAACAACGCCATATCTCCACATAATGATATGATATGGTAATAGCGCATTTTCTAGTTCAAAGAACTATTCAAATGCGCTCAACAATGCTGAGACTCCGTTATGAATAATCAATAAAGTTTTGGGTAAATAAATAAATATTCTATATTTATTGAAACAAAATGTCACACAAATTATCAAAAATGTTTAAATAAGCAGATAAAGTTTTACACAAGCAAGAAATATCAAAACTTAATATGACATGAAATAAACCGTCCCTCTTAAAACTTATAACTTAAACGATCATTTGACAAATGATTTTATACGTTTAAATATTTGTGTTTGTACTTCTGACTGAGACAAAGTAACCTCCATTACATATATTCGTGCTCAAAAAGCAAAAAATCTGCATGTAAGCCAAAGGTTATGTTGCAATAAAAGAAGCCTTGCATTTGAACACCTGAACAAGTCTCTCTATGACCAGATGGCTGACAATGCATGTGTAGAAGTATAATGTTGTAAAATGCACACACATCATCATAGTTTCGTCATCTGCATCGTATCAGCAATCATTATATTCACAGGCTGTGTCTGATATATTCAGAGAATGATAAGATAATGTTCCATGTTTATGTTGCAAAAAGATTCCATTTACCAGGATTTGTTTCTTTTATCACGTTTACCAATTCAAGGCACAAGTGTACGGGACGGGAGGGACGAGGGGAGGGGTGAGGGGGGATGCATCCCGTCGCATTCGGGCAACATAGGCCTATACGCAACTTTTTCGGGCAATTAGATTAAGTAATCAGAAACAGGAGAATTGAAAATTAAGATTTAAACTTTTTAAAATAGTTCAAAACATCATGCATGTTGGACAGATGTGTCCGTGTTTATCATTAAGTTTTACTTCATGATATATGCATGGCGAGAATAAATTGTTTCAAAATTTCGTTGCTGACAGCATTGACCACTTCAGTAATACGTGTGAATTATCTGATAAGGGAAGTAACGCACCAGCACCACGAAACTTCAGTTTTTGCATGCATGTACAAACATGCAGTGGCGTAGCTAAAGTGGAGTGGGGAGGGGAGTATCGTGGTAATTGCCCCGGAAATTTCCAAAAGTCGGAACATTTGCACAACATAATATTCAGTATATGTGATTGTTTTGGTAATGCTGATGAAAGAGATCCGTCTTTTAAACTTCAGTTATATACCAGCCATCTTGGATTTATTTATGGTTTTGCCCCTGCAATTTTTTTAGCTACGCCACTGCAAACATGTATGAATTTCTACGAATTTTCGGGCAAAAGTGCTCAGCCCTCCCAGTGAAAATAGTCCCGTACGCACATGTAAGAGGAAAATAATCTAAAATAGCTTTTTATTCAACTTGTAATTCTTTATAAATTTGCTATGAATATTGTATTAAAGCAGTTGAAAAATAAAGGGTTAATGAATAAAGGGTTAATGAATAACGCGCATATGCGTTAGGTACAGGATAATGCATAGAAGCTGGTTGCACCGATATTACCAAATGCACTCGTGCTACGCACGCCCTCGCATCACTCAATCTTTGCCCAGCCTTCCAAGAGCTTCAACACAAAATGTACTTAATTACAGCATTGAGAAAGAACATAAAATGTTCACCTTCTTGTCGCCGTACCAAGATCTTACTCTTATGCTTATTCTCAGTGTAAAATATTTTCCATCTGTTTAACTGTAAAGTTTTTTATCTTTTATTTTTATTTTATATAAACACAGTGATTCCTTGCGCCACCGAAGACATATCCCACGGAGAAAGCATAGTCTATATGACTAATGTTATAGCACAAATAGGGTTCCCTGAATTAAAATGTCAAATTCTTAAAACGTAATTAGGCCTAAGCTCGAGCTAATATGATGGTATTTATTAGTTGTATTTCTATGAAAATTGTAACTAATGTTTTTCTCACTGTCATGGCAATGGCGGCAGCCCCCCTCCCCCCCCCCCCTCCACCCAGTTGGCTGGATACCCATCTTAGTCGGGCAGAGAATCATGTCCCACTCGGCTATATACCTGGGTCATGATGATGACAAATATGATACTTGCAGGCACCGATCTTACATAGTCAGGCAGAGATGTAAAATTTACTTTTTAAATCAGTAATTTATCGGAATCATGACGGACTCGGCTGGATTTCCCGATAGTTAAAGAAAATTTATCAAAAATAAAAAAACTGCCCGGAAATGGAAGAAAATGTTCCGGAAAATTGGCCAGAAAGTTTGCAAAAACTTACCAAAAATCGACAAACCTGCCCAAATAAAGAAAATTTTCCAAAAAACCTACCTGAAAATGAAGAAATTGTCCGGAATTGAAGGCTATTTTCCCCTACCCCCTTCCCCAAAGCCAGATACACTACTAAAAATAATTGTTTATTCACAGATTCATTGCGAATGTTTCCTTCGTAATAGACATTTGAGTCGGGCAAAAGTCACCCCCTTCCCCGAATAAGATGGTCCCGTATGGCCATGATCTGATACATTAATAACATGCACCCTGACATTGAATACTAGTATCTCAAATCTGTCTTTGCTTTCCTCTTAAAGGAATATTCCCATGGATTTTTTTTTTCTCATATATGATCGAGAAAATGTTTAGAAAAAAAGTGGTGACAAAACTATGTTGATATCTTATTTCGATTAAAAGTTATAATAATTTAAAAAGTAGAAAATTGTTGTTAAAAATGCCGTGTACAGTATATGACCTTCAGCTTGATGATGTCACAGAGGCATATTCCATCACAATTCTTATGTATTTCTTTATATATTTAATCACATTTTTTACGTTATCAAACAAACTTTTTTTTGGTTAATTGTACAGATAGAGTGAAATGTATAAGTGACAAGAAAACATTTTCTTATTTCTTCAGGTACATCACAATTTCAATAAGAAAAAAATCCAAGTCATTTTTAAAGAAAAACAAAAGACTCTCTAAATGAAATTGCCAATACGTTATCACAGATGTTACCAATGTACCACGTTTTTTCCAAAATGAAAAATCTTTAAGATTTCATAATTTCTAAACAGAATAAGATATTAACATAGTTTTTCCACCTCTTTGTTGCTAAAAATTTTTCTCTATCATACATGAAAAACTGAAAATCCATGGGAATATTCCTTTAAATCAAGTGAAAGTTACGCAACTTTTTCTATGAAGACACGCACCAGTCTGCGTAACTGCACAGCCGTTGGATTCCTACACTACATTTAAACACATGATGGGAGTGAACGTAATCTTTAAATCATGCACGATGCACCTTGAATATAATTTTGCTTTTGAAAATAAATGTACAATTATGTTTTTGTAAATGCATAATAGTTTCAAAAGTTTGATAAATCGGTGTAAAAACCCTGAAGACCACTTGAGGTAACTTTTGATATACCCCTTTGTACATAATAGACAGGTCTTCAAAGTTTATCTCACAACTCAGGCCCCGGTCTCAAAAAGCAGGCACCTACTTATGTTCGATTGCGTGGTTGGACTATACTGATCGGGGATGTTATCTATGAAAACGCTGGTAGGAGACATCAGAGGGAAGAGTGTAACCTGGTAACAGGAATGGTAACGGGAATCATTTTCATTTTTTGCGATGGAAGGGATAACTTCAGGCCTAAATATTTTCGGGGAGAAGAGGAGCTGCGTGGGGTGATGATGATTCTTTATCTCAGAAGCTTTTATAGCTGGTCGAATTGGGACAATATTTCTGATAACCTACTGCTTTTCTGAAAGTTCCTTGTTTTCAACATAACCGTTCTACATGTTCTATACAGGGCCTTAATTCTCATCTGGATAGTTTGTGTGTGGGGAGGGGGGGGACATGGCTTCTTGTTAAAAAAAAAAAAGGGACAGCAGGCAAATTTTCCACAAAATGTACTGAAGTTTTAAAATTTACTGAAAAGCCATAGCCACCCCCACCCTCCCTCCTTGAGGTTTTTTTCCGATGAAATTTTTTTCACCATGAGATAATTCAATTTTTGTGAAATCTCTTTCAATCTTTGAGAAATTTTCTTCATTCTCGTGTATTTTTCGAAAAATCTCCTTCATTTTGAGGCAATTTTTCTTCGATTTTCGGTAGATGTTCTTCAATTTTGGGTAAATTTCCTTCAATGTTTGCGAAATTTCCATCAGTTTGGGGAATTTATTCTTCATTTTCGGTAAATTTTCTTCAATTTTGGGAAATTTCATTCATTGTTTGGATATCTCTTTCAATTTTTGGGAAATTTCTTTCATTCTCGTGCCATTTTCTTAAGTTTTGGGAAATTTCTTTCATTCTCGTGCAATTTTCTTCAATTTTTTTTTATTTTTTAAATTTAAAAAAATTTTTTTCTTCAATTTTGGGGAAATTTCCTTCAATGTTTGGGATATCTCTTTACATTTTTGGAACATTTCATTCATGCTCGTGCCACTTTTGTCAATTTTGGAAGATTTCCTTCATTTTCGGGGCAAATGTTTTTTGATTTTCGGTAAATGTTCTTCAATCATCGGGAAATGTTGCCGAATTTTACAAAAATCCCAATGGTTTTACCACAATTTCCTTCAATTTTGTGTCAATAATTTCCCAATTGAAAGAAAACCTTTCAGGGAGCATCTTTCTCTCTTCTCCCCGCTCATAAGACTCTGCACTCTTGTCCCAATATGTTCTATTAATTATGACAAAACTGCTCATAAAACATGTTATCACATCATCTCTTTTGGCTTGGCTTGCCCCCCCCCTGACATTTTATCCTGGCTCCGCCCCTGCTGTAGGGGAACATCTCCCATGTCCTGCCCCCCCCCCTCCCAAATTACGACCCTGGTGCTATATCCAATAATTACCAGGAAGTTATTTGAAATGGGCGACTGCATTAAACATGCCAGGGGTAATATTCTTCATGCAAAAAAAAAAATAATAATAAATACAATGCTTTAACATCGTCAGAAATATCATGGGCGGGATTTGCCTGCCGAAAGTGTGTGGGGTGGCCAAAGTCAAAAGTGGGGTGAGAGGAAAAACCATAAATCATGGTAAGATGCAAAAAATAACAATACAAAAGATACAAGTCCCCCCCCCTGAAATCCCTTCGATGGTCAGAAATATGGCTATTATAATGAAATTTCAAAATATCAAGTAATATACATGCCTCCGTTTAATGTTTAAAACACCAAGTTAGTAAAATACACAACGGTACATACATATTTGATTTTAGGTTTCTGAGCATTGAATAACAGTTAGTTGCTACCAGTGGCGTACCCAGAATTTTCATATTGGGGTGGGGGGGGAATTGAATTGAACCGACACGATATTTAGAGGTGTAGTTGAGGTGACACAGGTGTCACTTCGAGCGCAAAGCGCTCGACTTGTCGGCGTATGGTCCAGGGCCCGCTTAAAGGCCCCTGGTGGGGTCCAGGGGCGAAGCCCTGGTAGGGGTCCAGGGAGCAAACCCCGGAAGCTCTCGCAAAATTGACATTTCAAGGGCAAAAAGTATGTCACAACGCATAGTAATAAGGTGTATTATACAAGTCAAAATTCATGTCAAAGAGAGCTATATTACCATATACAAAACACAAAATCAAAGCGCAAAGTTCTCGACTTGTCGGCGTGGGACCCATGGACCCACTTAAGGGCCCCTGTTGAGGTCCAGGAGCGAAGCCCGGTAGGGATCCAGGGGGCGAAGCCCCGGAAGCTCTCGCAAAATTGACATTTCAAGGGAAAAAAAGTATGTCACAACGCATAGTAAGAAGGTGTATTATACAAGTCAAAATTCATGTCAAAGAGAGCTATAATACACCATATACAAAACACAAAATCAAAGCGCAAAGCGCTTGACTTGTCGGCGTGGGGTCCAGGGGCCCAAATAAGGGCCCCTGGTGGGGTGCAGGGGCGAAGCCCCAGTAGGGGTCAAGGGGGCAAAGCCCCAGCAAGCTCTCACAAAATTAACATTTCAAGGGCAGAAAAGTATGTCACAACGCATAGTAAGAAGTGTATTATACAAGTCAAAATTCATGTCAAAGAGAGCTCTAATACACCATATACAATACACAAAATCATGAAAACGCATAATGTGGAAATATAATGTTCTATTGTTTACGTTTGTACATGGTTAGGTTTAACGTCACTCTTTGAAAAATATGGGTTGTCTAAAAGAAAGGTTTTCAATAATTTACTCCAAACTTGTGTAAATGTTGTCAAAACATTTAAAATGAGCCTGTTCTGTATCACGTGCACTTCGACACCCACTTCCTCCTCTCCTCTGCCCCCCCACCCCACCCCCTTTTTCTCTATCCCCCTCTCTCTGTCTTATTTCATGTATTTAAATACAAAATCGCACAAATGTTTAATTAATTTATTATTACCAAAGAACCTTTTTTCTGAAAAAGTGCCCTTTTGAAATCTAAAAACATAATAAAGCTCCTGGAATGTCAAAACTTGTTGAACCCACTTTTAATGCGTAAACCTCCATATTGTGCCAGTGTGATTAAAGTGTTTGTGTACATCTTAACGTAAATGTAAGCAACTCAAGCAATGTCATATTGCAAATATTTGGACAAGGGTCCCGAACATAATATCCCCCATGGACGATAGCTGCACCACTAATTGAAGTGTAGCCAGCATTCAAAAAGTGAGGTCCAAGACCCCCTCCAAAGTAGAGCTGTGACCGTTTAGCGTGTACACGCTACACGCTCGCAAATCTTGTAAACGTTTACTAAATACTTCATTGCGAGTAATCGTTTTTCATACACTATAGTGTCTTGCCGTTGAAAATCAATATTCATGATTCAAATCACACACACATTCGGCTGACAAAATTCCAATCTATGACTTTTTACAAAAATGTACACCCGATTAGCATAATCCTTTTTAAATGTGTGAATCACAAATGCGCAGTAATCACCAATGAATGGGGATATTATGCACTTTGATTTCGCCGAAATCTGAGTAATCTAACTTGTAAAAAGAAACCGCGAATGTGCAGCAGTAAACAGAGAAACAATAGCTCTAACGTTAGGCCACAAGGCTTTAAATCCAAGCAATCAAGGCCCGCTTTACAAGCTGTAAAAATTGACCAAAAAACACTTGAAAAATACTTGAATCGTGACAATCAGTACATTTACATGTAAATATTACCTGATGAGTTAAATAAATTTTGCAAGAAAGAAAAAATATTTCATAATAAACAAACAGAAAAAGGTTTTATCAGAGCTAAAATCTGCATGCGTCGCAAAGATGGCAGCCATTTTTTCGAGAGGACTGATATTTCAGAAGTTCCTGGTGGTGGTGGCGTAGTTTTATAATATTTTACGGCAAGGTATATCATAGGCCTAGTATGCAAGATTTTCACAGAAGAACTTTGAAGGCCGTAGCGAATCACTAATAATATTAATTGAATAGGACAAAAAAGTTACGTGATGTTGAGTTTAAATGACATTGAAAGGAAGTTATCTGTTCTTTCTAGACTGAATTTCCATGCATATTTTTCATAAGAATGATGATTAATACTGTAGAAGTAAACTTTTTTACAATTTGGAAAGCAAAACTCAGCATCTATTTGAGCAATGGAGTCAGTACTTTTGCCATACTGGTTGCGCAATTTTTTTACTTTGCCTCGTAGTTTTGGAGCAATTTTGGTGTATTTCCGAAAATTACGGTACGCTCGCTTTTTTTGGCATGTACACATTTACTAAAATCCCTAAACATTTACAGCTCTACTCCAACAACAAAGTGTTCAAATTTAGCCCAATTCTGAAGGCGATTCTGAAGAAAAAATATATATATGAACAATTATCGTATCCCCCTCCCATTCACCCCATGGCCACACCACTACCTACAGAGCATGTTAAAGTCCCATGCTATGTATATGAGAATAGCTGCAAATTAACTTATTTTGGGAGCTTGCCCCTTCAAAGTAATGTGTTCTAAATAATTCAACAAGGGGGTTCTCCCATTAAACATTGCTGGACCTGTTGGGAAGGGGGGGGGGGGTGTTCAGGGTAAAAAAATGTCCAACTTTTGGCACAAAATAACAAAAAAAGGAATAGATATATAAACAACTCATGTTCCAGGCGAAATATGAAAGCTGTCATGGTTTTTAAGGCCCTAAAGTCACTCTCACTAAATTTCAAAAAAATTGTGTTTGATTGTTGGCTGATAGGAATAAAAATAGAATGACCAAATTTGTAATAGATGTTACCTCATATTATTAAATTAGGTAAATTGGATCCATACAATACTTATGGGACCTACTTATCTATCTAAACTTGACAGTTATACAAATTTAGAGGTACAGTATCTAGCTTTCCAAATGCTAAAGCTGATATGACGGGTACACATCTCGAAATTAGGTATGAAATTACTCTTATAAATCACAAAATAAACTCTTTTCTCTTGATATACAATCGAATCTAAGAGTATTTTGTAAACCTCAAGTGTTTATTTCCCCTCCAATAGTATCAGCTGTTCTTGAGAGGCAAAAGCACATGCATTATAATCATGGCGTCCAATTCAAGACGACAGCGGGTCTAATCAAATTGTGATAAAACTTTTCTTAGGCTCTTGGTTTGTGATTTGTCCTAAGATGAATTTGAAAAAATTTTTCATAGTTTAAACAACATTTGGTTTTACTTCACGAATTGGTAAGTTGGTTTTACTTCACGAATTGGTAAGTTGTTTTTTTCGTGATTTCCATCTTTTTTTGTATCGGTCGGTTGTCAATTTTATCACGGTTTTATATCTTTCATAGGCTGTTGTGCGAAAAGTAGTACTCACATTGTGACACAAAACAATGTCGGTAATTCTTAAAAGTCGTATCTTTTATCGTGCATTCATACGATAAATATGTGTTCTTCGGTTTTAGAGCAAATTGCTCTGATCTACAACAGAGATTAAATGGAAATTCATCACTCGAATTCAAATTGATTGTCACGTAATTTTGATTTAAGTTTTTGGGTCAATCAAGGTCATATTTCCGACTGTATTCAAATCTGAGCAGATCAGTTTTTGAATTTTTTAAAAATTCAAAATTTTGAATGAATTTTGCATAGAAAAATCACAATACAAGCCTAAAGTTGTACTCTGCTGGAATTGTAATCAGTAATCTGATGAACTTGAAAGCTAGGCACACTTACCACTTGAGTAACAGATTCTTGCAGCTTGCACACATTTTGTCTCGGCTCCTTACTGAGGTACACCACACCAAAGATAACAAGACCAAGACAACAGATCAGAATGCTTCGTAATGATCTCTGACGCCTCTGAAATAATAACAAGAATTTACAATTAAAAACCAAGAAACACTGATTTACTCTCAGAAAGTGTCCACCAATAGGGCTATTATATGCCAATTGAGATAGAGCTGCATCTTACTCTGCATTGATATATAACCCTCTTGGGTTATAATACAAAATTCTCCCAAAAAGTGATCGAATGAACATTTGGGTTGCCTTAGTGTGACTCTCTTCAGTTAGTTAGCAATATCGTATCTGCAACAACCCACCCAAATATATTATACAGCGAAAAAATGTCCCAATGATAACATAAATGTAATTGGATTGTGACAATATTAACTAGATCGTATGACCAGGTGTTAGGCTTTTACAGTGCAATGCAATTTCCAAAACAATGTGTAATGTTACTGAAAACGAAATGACCTTGAGGTCACTGGAATCGTAAAGATGCATACCGTAAGTTAATCTTGAAGTGGAGCAGACAGTTTGTTTGTTTGTTTGATGAGGTCTTAACGGCACCACGTTCAAATGTGCCTGAGAGGTCAGATCATTTTAGAGGTAGTAAGGAAAGAGACCAGGGAAGAATGAGAGAAATTCAAGAACAAAAGCCAGAAAGCTGTGATGTTTATGTTTAAATAACTATACCCTTTCAGTACCATAATTTTTAGCTATAACTGATAGTGATACAGTATTTTGAATAGGCCTATAGGCCTGCTGTAATTCCCACATCAAGTGTCACTGTCACAAGTGTTAGTCTGATATCACTGTCAGACTGTCAGGGCCTAGGCCCTACTTATTCATCATATACCCCGTATTCCAGGCCTTTTACATCCTTTAATACTGATCTTTTTTTTATTTACAGCTGACGATCACTGATTACTATCTTTTACTGATTTATGGTTTGTCGGAGGTTTAAATATTCAAATCCCAAATGGTTTGCATGTAACGTCCTTTCTGAGGGACGGTAAGTGCCATCCAATCATTCTTCACTGCTCCAAAAGGCCAGTTTGGAAAACATGTACACACAGGTTACGCCAAAGATGGAGCTTAAACAGTTGAATAATCTTGGCGTATTTTATCTCCAATTGATACAGAATTACATTGAAATTACAGTAAATGTCAGCACCACTGGCGTAAAAATGCAAGATTTTCTCATTTTCTGGCGTAAACCTTTGGCGTGGAGATAACAAACTTTCCAGTTTGGCCCAAAGGCTGGATGAGGTGTAGGCGCTGCAGACTATGTATTTCCACTTTGATGTTTGCCGTATCTGTCTGCCAGACTGCATAGTTTGCAAAGTGTGTCCAGAAGATAATTTTTGGGCACAAAAATGTGCGCCAAGATCTAGGCTATAAAATGTGTGCCTATGTCAAGATAATGTGCACCAATTATCCTCTTTTTGATAGTGGAAATAATACAAAAATATTTAACAAAAGGCTGAAGTTGCAACATGAAGAAGTTTCCGTGTGTTTAGGCTGTCAAGAACTAGACTTTTCTAAACTTTTTGATAAAGAAAACTTAAATTTATTGAAAGATGTGCGGAATCAAAAGTGTGCTACTGTATGCACAAAAATCATGAAAATAACTTCTTTCAATCAAAAATTAGCACGGAAGATCTTCTGTGCTAGAAACAAAACTACTATGCAATCTGGTAGACTGTCTGCACAGCTGTGGAAAATGTGAGCCTTGAACCTGGAACTTTAACTTTAATACCGAACATTGTTGTAGCATTTTGTCCATCGTGTGTGACTTAGGTGTGGTGTGCAACAATCACAAACAATCAAACAAAATGTGAAAATGTTAAAAGTTCAACGCACATACAGTTAAAAACACAACTTGTAAGGTCATGATAGTGTTTACAAGGGTACCCGAAATATCCGAGTACCCAAAATATCCGAGTACCTGACCAATTGTGTTGTTACCTGGTTCCGAAAATACAACCTGGGTATGGATTTTCATAACATTACCAATTGCAGACTGTTTCAGAATTGTATGTTAAAAGAATAAATCTTAACTTACAAGAATTATAAAGTGTATGTTTCCTTTCTATTCCAACGCTATACAATAAAACGATCACAAAATCTTGTCACAGATCGCAGAAATGATACGGAACGAGCGCTGTGGCTAGTAACGTATGTATGCTAGAAGAACTACATATACTAGTAGCGCAAAACTTAAACTCTCTAAACTTCGCTGTAAAAAAATATATTCAAA
>JAIGNY010001403.1:262500-280000 GCA_020152595.1 Chiridota heheva | reverse complement strand
ATTATTATTAGCATTATTATTATTATGAATATTATTATTGTTATTATTATTATCATTATTTTTATTATTATCATTATTATTATTATTAATAATATTAATATGATTATTATTATCATTGTTATTATATATATATTTTTAAGATATATTTGATCAAAATTAGTATTATTTTTTTGTGGTGGTGCTGGTGTTACTTGGTTTTTTTTATGAGGTGACTCACCCTTCTTAGCCCGTCATCTTGTTATGTTGTGTTATGTTATCATCTTGTATAAATTCTTTCTTAACTGTTCTACTTTTAACTTTTTGTGCATAGCCCTACTTTTAAGTATTTATGTTAATTTTGTACCACCTTTTTAATCTGTTTGTTATTATATCTCTCATACCCCGGAAGGGGTCGACAGAGTAAGAATAATATTCAAACTTTAAACTACGATTGTACCACAATTCGAGTGTACCATAATTTATGTTCTCTCGATAGAGATAGAAATAAACGTGTAAACTTGTCAGCGGCGTAGCCAGCTAGAAAGAGAAGGGGGGGAAGGGGGGTAATGTTTGGGAAATCTTTTTCAATCTTTGGGAAATTTCTTTCGTTTTGGTGCAATTTTCGGGAAATTTCCTGCCTTTTTGGGGCTCTTTTTCTTCCATTTTCGATCAAATTTCTGAAGTTTTCGGTTAATTTCTTAAGTTCAATGTTTGCTAAATGTGTTTCAATTTTGGACAATTTCCTTAAATCTTGTGCAGTTTTTTTTTTTTTCATTTCCCTTCATTTTAAGGTAATTTTCCTTAAATTTTCGGTAAGTTTTCTTCATTTTTGGTAAATTTTCTTTAAAAAATGTGATATCCCTTTCAATGTTTGGGAAATATATTTCATTGTCGGTCAATTTTTGGACATTTCCTTCATTTAAGGGACATTTTCCCTTGATTTTCGATAATTTTTCTTCATTTTTTGGGAAATTTCCTACAATTTTTGGGATATCTCTTTATTTTCGGGGAAATTTCTTTCATTCTCGTGACATTTTCAGAAAATTTTCTTAAAATTAGGAAAATTTTCTTTAATTTTTGGTAAACTTTGATAAATTATCGGGAAATGTTGCCAAATTTTACCAAAATTTTCAATGATTTTACCATCATTTCCATAAATATTTGGTTAACAATTCCAGTTTTCCCAATCGAAAGAAAACCTTTTTGGGAGGACCTTTCTCACTGCTCCCCGCTTATAAGGCCATGCCCCCTTGTCCCAATATGTTCCATCAATCATGTCAATACTGCTCATAAAACACGTTAAAACATCATTCCTAGTTTGGTTGGCTCCCCCCCTCAGGGAGGGAGGGGGAGAGAAGGAGGGGAATTTTTTCGTGCTACGCTACTAAAACTTGTAAACGTCATTCAAAATTACGAAGTCACTTTTTTTGGCCGTTACGTAATCTCCTCTTCAGATCTACTCAAAATTGGCCTGATAATTACAGCAATTATTTCCTGCACATTAGTGCCGGCTTGTCTCCATTCATCAGTTTATAATTGTTTTGGGACAACCAGATTCTCCTCCTATATACCTTTAGACTACTAAATTTACCTTTACAACATTTTTAGATATGATGAAATCATTAAATCACCTTAATGGCAATTGCTTCGATGGATTACCCTACCCTATTCAAACGTAACTTTGTTTAAGACATTTTAATTGGGGCAAAAATAAAATTAATGCCAAATATGATCGAAATAAAAGCTGCAAAACTTGATTACATTGTGATATTCAGTTAAAAGCTTGGTTCATTGATTTTTCAACGGCTCTATCTTGCTTTTATATTTTGTATAGGAGGAGGAGGGGGGAGGGGGGAGGGGGCGCAAAACAACAAAATCATACTAAGATGCAAAAAATCACCATATACAAAAGATACAAATTTAAAAAGAAAAAGTGGGGGGAGGAGGAGCAAATTCCCCCTTGCCCACCTCAAATCCCGCCTACGTATATAGGTACCGTATTACTTTGTATAAATCTGTAATAGGGTACATGTTTGAAGCACTGATAAAAGTCCGGGGGGCTAATCCCGACCGGTGAAAGAATTTCCAACTTTTAGGTGTATATATTCTAGAGAAAAATTCAAGCAGCAGATAATTAATATTGACGTTGATTAGTTGCAGTGTTGGCGCTAATAGGTTACATTTTCCGTGGAGACGTAGGAGGGGTGAAAATTGAGTGGGGGAGGCGTCCTTGCAATACTTCAATACTTAAGTATACTTACTTATTTCTTTGCGGTAATTTCCCTCAATCCAAAAATATTGTTTTGGGGGAATATGAGCTTTTTTGCGGGAATCCCGCTTCCGAATGCGATCACTGATAAATAGGGGTACGGGGCGAAGCCTTAGAAAGTCATCAGAATTTCCAGCGTTTTCAGATTTTATAAGGTTTTTTGTATGAGAAATAAATTCAAACTGTGGAGCGGATGGCATATTTTTTGGAATTGATAAGCTGCAACAGTGAACCATAATCACAAAAAAGTTTTTGAAATCATGATTCATCTTTAGTCAAAGTTTACATATATTTTATATCAGCTATTTGATTTGATTTTAAAGCTTCGGGCCAGGGGAATGGGAGGGACCTGTATATTAATCACGCTGGTGTGTGTACATGTAGGTTTCTGTATGGATTGTGTATGGATGCATACCGGCGGGTTTAGGTCCATGTTATAAATATATTGACATTTTAAAAACCATTTTAAGAATACATGGCATCATGAACGTTTGAATTTACATCATGAACGTGTGAATATACATCATGAACGAATGTATCATAAACGTGTGAATTTACATCATCACTGAACGTGTGAATTTACATAATTAACGTGTGAATTTGCATAATCAACTTGCAAATTTGTATCATTGTGTGAATTTACATCATCAACGTGTGAATTTACATCATCAACGTGTGAATTTACATCATCAACGTGTGAATTTACATATCAACATGTGAGTTTTTACTCATCAACATGTGAATTTACTTCATCAATGTGTGAATTTACATCATCAACGTGAGAATTTACATAATCAACGTGTGAATTTACATCATCAACGTGTGAATCTACATCATCAACGTATGAATCTACATCATCAACGTGTAAATTTACATCATCAACGTGTGAATCTACATCATCACTGAACGTGTAAATTTACATTATGAACGTGTGAATTTACATCATGAACGTGTGAATTTACATCATGAACGTGTGAATTTACATTATGAGTGTGTAAATTTACATCATGAACGTGTGAATTTACATCATCAACGTGTGAATCTACAGCATCACTGAACGTGTGAATTTACATCATCACCGTGTGAATTCACATCACCAACGAGTGAATTTTAATCATAAACGTGTGAATTCACATCATGAGTGTGTGAAAATACATCATCAACATGTGAATTTACATCATCAACGTGTGAATTCACATCATGAACGTGTGAATTTACATCATGAACGCGTGAATTCACATCATGAGTGTGTGAAATAATATCATCAACGTGTGAATTTACATCATGAACGTGTGAATTCACATCATCAACGTGTGAATTTACATGATGAACGTGTGAATTCACATCATGAGTGTGTGAAAATATATCATCAACGTGTGAATTTACATCATCTATGTGTGAATTTACATCATTAACGAGTGAATTTACATAAGCATCGTGTGAATTTATATAAGCATCGTGGCAGCTTTACCCTTTTCTAATTCCATACAACGCAGCGTAAATTGACCATTGTGCCAATGGCACAAGGTACTCTTTCTCCGAGGGCTCCTCCCGTCCCTCTACTTTAGCATCCATTGACCGCCCTCTTCAGCTATTTCATGGCACCAAATATACCAAGGCCCCTTAAAGTATCCCAGTCCGACTTTGGTGCAACGAGTAACACATGGCGGCCGAAACTTTGAGAGTATTTTTCTTGAGTCTCATACTTTTTACGCTCGGTTGGCGTTCATGTCCTCTTGAAGGATTTTTGCCGACTTAACCGATTCAGATTCAGATTCAGATAAATTGAACACATATCTTGCACATTTCAGCGGTACGGAATATCAGCAATGCTTCTAAACCTCGACCCAAGTACTCGATTTTTTTTTTCTTTTTTACATTGACTTTGAATTTGTAGGCTGTGTCAACATTTCTGTATACTATCCAATAACGGTAAAAAAAGACCGTGTGTGATCCAACTTCTATTTGGGTAAAATCGATAAAAATTGGCAAAAGCCAACGCCTAACTTTTCGGCCGCAACTTCTCCTTTGAAGCTAAGAACGTCATGTGTAGAAGCTCTTTGCATATATGCAGGCCCGGGTGTACAGGTTATAGCTATATATCCTAAGATAACCCCGGCCATCATTTTTTTAATTTTTTTTTACTGTTTTAAAATGAGTAACATGTTAGTGCTTGATAGTGGTCAACTAGTAATAGAGGCGCCACCCGCTCTGGTAACTTCGCTTCAATATTAACACAAACTGCATCTCATCTCTTTAATATCTACATCTGGTATTACTGAATTTTCCCCAACCTTGTATGACCCTCATTATTCCACTGGACCCTTTCGGTCGCAGATAATCAGCTAGCATTGGTTGTGCATATGTAACGTCTAAAGGATACCCATTATTGTATGCTCAGATGGTCCATCACTAAAACCAACAAAAAATAGTATATCCTTGAAAGCCAATTTTGTAGGGGTGATTAGAAACATTTGCCCATATAACTGTATAAGGGCTAATATTCAACCCTCTGCATAAGCACCCTGTCCCATCATATGTGACCTCTCGAGAATATTTGTTATTAGCCTTTTCTTTGCATGGGGCTTCTTATTTTGGGCTAGTGCAGTATCCTAATTACGGAATAACTATGAATCCAAAGGGCTCTCTTTCAATGGTCAACCAGTCGACTGCCATGCAATGTTTTATCAAAAGTTCTTCAAGTTATAAGAAGCATTGTCTTTCAATATGTGACTATTTGCTTTTTAAGTTTCATTAGAAGTACAAAATTTGCCCGAAAATGCAACAAAAATGTTTCAAACAAAATATATAAGTAATGAAACAACATGATGAAGCAAATACACATCGAACTTCTAGCTGGCTAGTGTGATTTTGCAAAATATAAATATTATTGCCATGCAGGGGCGGCGGCCGGGAGGGGAAATAAATTGGTATTCAAGGACGGAGGTCTTTAAAAAAATTAAAGGAAGAAAAAACGCCCTCTAAAAATTACGATTCTGTGTTAGGCCTATCCTAGACGATCTGTACTTAGGGATAGTAAGTAACTCTTTTCACGTCGATTTTGGTAATTATATGAGTATATGTTTTCAAAAATGTATATTTCTATTTCCCCTTATATATAACTTTAACCTCGTACTGATCTGTCTACCAGGACTACGGAATGCCGTTTAAAGCATCGAGAAAAACGCTTAGCTACCGTGTGCTGGTGGGTAAGCAATTCTGATCTTGAATACCCCTAGTGCCAAACTAGTGGCAACTAGTGCAACCAGGGAGTAGAACTCAGTGGTATAGGAAAGGGGGCAGCGGGGCAACCGACCACACTCTCAAGGGTGATGGGCAGACACACACTTTTGATTTTTGGACACGTTATTGCTTAATGTCAAGAAGCAGGGAGATGAGGAGCAGGGAAATGGAAATCAAACTTTTGACATTTTTAAGAGGCTTTATTCAAAATGAAAATTGTTTCAATACTTTAATTAGATTATCTTATGAAGCGGTTATCATATTTGTCAGCAGTTTTCAAAAGGAAACATCCAATTTACAGATGTGCTACTCTCCAAACTTACTTACTTCTTAGAAACCATTCAGGCAGTCAGGGTCCTTAAAAGGCTTGACGAGTCTTAGAAATTTCAAGAATTACTTTAGAATATGCTTAAGTTGAGGAATTTTTAGGGACTTCGTCCCCTGAACCTCTATTAGTGCTTCGCCCCTATGCCCCACTGGGATTCCTTTCACGGCCCCTAGACTCCAGGCCACTCACTATCTCCCAATTTTTGAAAATATACTTGCGCCAATCGATTCCAAGATTGCACACATGCTCTTAAATTTTTCACAAACACTTGCCTTCCTCCACCAATCCTGAAGGAAGGGGTGGTCGCGGTATACGTGACATAGTGATTTTTTTTTTTTTCTGCTTAAGGAATACATTTATGGTCCTAGGCCCCCAAAATCTTGTTGAGTCTTAGAAAGGCCCAAAAATAACCATGATAGCAAAAGCTAAAAATGAAGATTTTCCGGGAAGCGACTTAGGAGCCGGGGGTCTGGGGGCCAAGGCCCCAACATTTGTACTGGGAGCCAAGTACCATTTCACCCCTACTCCCAATGATGCCATGAAGGTCAAACGAATTGATTTTGACGAGTCAGGCATCGTTTTGCATTGTTTTTTGAAAATCTTCAATTTTCATGAAAATTGCGTCAATTTTCGTGCAATTTTTTTCATTTCGGGACATTTTCTTAAATTTTCAAAATCATTTCTTCATTTTCGTGAAATTTGCTTCAATTTTTGTGCATTTTCCTTCATTTGTGGGAGAATATTTTTCCTTTCGGAGAAGTTGTTTTCAATTTTTGGAAAATTTCCTTCAATTTTCGTCAATTTTGCTTCATTTTCGTATCTGCTTCAATTTACGTGCACGTAATTTATTTTACGTTTTGGAATTTCTTCAATTTTGGAGAAGTCTTTAATTTTCGTGAAATTTGCTTCAAATTTTGTTAATTCCTTTAATTTGTTGTTAAATTACCTCCATTTTCATCAGTTCGTTTGTCAATTTTTGTGCAATTTTCTTCCTTTTTGAAAAATTTGCAACAATTTAGGTGCAATTCTCAGGTTTTTTTCTTCTTCTTCAACTATGGGGAAATGTTTGCCAAGTTTTACCAATATTTCCGATAATTTTACGACCCTCCCCCTTTAAGTTTTTGGACCGTGATAAGAGACTCATATATTTTTGTACTGAAGTTTGTTGATCCAAATGATAAAATCTGCCCTCCACAATATGAAATACTTTCTTACGTCGCTTCTTCGGGTGGTGAACCCCCACCAAGGCTTTCTCTGAATTCTAAACCGGAGGACCTCACCAGGGTCCTAAAGCGAACCTCTTGACCCCACGCGTGAAACTGACGCTAAGCGCTTGGATTTGCGCTCACGGGCAAATAGTATCATCGCCCCCAAATTTACTAGTCTTTATCAACTACTTCGCCACCCCCCTCCACGAGCGCCAACTATTTTGTACAGCGCACACGTACAGGCCTATATTCTTGAGTATTCTTTAACAAAAAGTAGGTATTCAGTGAATACCTTGAATACTCACACGCACGCCGCCCCTGATAAATGCAGTTATTAATCTCTAGTTCTACATTAACATTTATTGGTGTTAATTATTGTGGCTCCGCCCATCGCATGATTAATATTTTTGGTATATGCTTAAGAAAACACTCCATAATCAATACAGAGCATTAATATATGTAAGCTCAATTACCTGATTACATTGTATCAAATGTAATGCGCTTGTTTAATATTGAAATATTGTTTTGTATTCTTAATATCAAATTATGATATGTAAATTAATGTGATCCGCATGTAACCTTTATGGGCCACATGTGGGCAGCCATTATGTAACCCGTACAGTACATCGTGGTCGCCCTTGTGTACCCAGTGCCGTCAAGAGGAATCACGGGGCCCTGGGGAAAAAATTAAAAATCCGAAGGTCTGGGGAAAAAACTGAAAATCTGGGTCCCCATATGATGTGTACGATCCCTAATGACGCAAGCCCCATTGGACCTGGGCCCGGGGGTATTTCCCCCTTCCACCCCTGCCCCCATGTTTAGCGGCCCTGTGTGTACCCTTCATAGGTCGCGCTGATCATCCCTGCTTGCCAACATTTAATCCACATGGGGCCCATGTAGGAGCGATTGGGCAAGTCTTGCCCAGTTTAGCCCGCTTCAACCAGTGAAACCCACATATAAAAACAGAGGCATGGCAGAAATGAAGGGGCATAGGCGTTACGGGGGCATAGGCGTCATTAAGGGAGACATAAGCGTCACTAAGGGGGTCGTGGTGCGAACGACCTCCCCCCCTTTTTTTTCTCGTTCAACAAAATTTTAATGTTATGTTTTAATTCTATTATTTTATTTCAAATAAATCACATGCGTCACCAAAGAGGGTGGGTCACCTATCAGAAAATATTCCTTCAAGAAGTTATGATAGGCCTATCCAAAAAATTGACGTATTTCTACACGTTATTACATTGACAAATTACGTGCAATGATTGTATGCTGTATGTACTGTACACAGCTCTAGCTCCACTGCTCTGCTCGTCACTTTTCCTGCTGGCAATGGTAATTGTTGCGTCATCATTCTATTTCTATAAATGTTTTTTTTTTATATTGGAAAATGTAATTTCATAGGAATATTTCTTTACTGAAACCCAGATGCTTTATATCATATGTCTACATGCTATGTAAAACTTGATCTAACTATATACAGATATAAGGTTATGTCTGTTGCCGTAACTGATCGAATTTCTGGAATACAGTTTGTTAAAAATGTCTTTCTACAAATCACGGAAGGAAGGGGGGGGGACTTGTTAGTATATATCCTCACTTTTTGGAAAGGGGATGGTCTATGTTATACAATTATACCTCCACTTTTTTTACTACTAAAATACCATTTTTTCTTATATTATTGAAGTGTTTGAGTTAAAATGATAACCTTTTAGGACATAAAATGCAAATAAATCTTCGCCCGTGGGCCCAGTGAACACTAAATGAGAGTTAAGAAATTACGTCTATGCATGATAACCAGCACTATGCTACAGGCCTGCTATAATATTAGCCTACATCTGGCTATATATTATATTTAGAGATACAAGAGTTAATTCACGGCACTAAAAACAGTATTTCTTTCTTCAAATGATACAATCCGTAGAATGCCAGTATAGGACCATTCCCAGGAACGTTCAGTTGCTTCAGATGTAAAGATAAGTTTCCCAAAGCATGCACGGATACCTCGAAAATATGTAAAATTTAATTAAACTCAAAATGATTAAAACGTTTTTGATCTGCTTCTTTTCCAAATTGACTCAATTATTGTACCCGGGCTCATAAGCATGCACAGGTAGTGTACCTTAAACATTTGTGAAATTTCATCTACTTTTAAGCCCTTAAAATGACTCACCGCAGAGCTTCTAGTGGATTTCCCCTGGTCCTCCACCGGGCTTTGCTCAGGGCCCCCCAAAGTCCTGAAGGACCATCTTGACCTTGTGGTGGTGGTGGTGGTGGTGGTGGTTCTGGCAAAGTAAATGTTTATTGTAAAATCATGCTAAAATGGTAAAAGGTCCTACAAATATGCTAAAAGTTGCAAATATCCCCCTCCCCGACTGGCTGCACCCCATAACGGATTAGTTTAGGGGTCAAGCAAGTTCATCTTATATTAAACAGGACTTCAATGGAAACAAAATGGTGCAGAAAGCATGCAAACAATCTTATTTCATTAAGGAGATCTTGGTTTGAAGTTTGGTTATTATTTATGTAGAAACGACTGAAATCAGACTAGTTGTAATGCGTCACTGCCTCAGATTCCTCAAATTCTTTATATATTTTATCACATTTTATCCTTCGATTTTGTGTCTTAAAAACCATTGCGTATGTCAGAAAAGTAGTAAAACAGATATCTTGTAAGGATAATTATAATTACCACCTGAAGAAACTTTAAGGGAAAATAATTGAAATTACTAAAAAGTTAGATATATTTTCTTTAAAATACATTAACAATTGGTAAGAATGTGAGAATAAAGGCGCCAACCTTCCATAGTAGATTTAATAGACCAGTAATTTTTACAAAGATAGGACAGAGTTTTAAACTTGAATATTTTCTTAGGAGATTAAGATTTTTGAACGCTTTGTTCACCATACTTTTTTGTTTAAAGTCTTCGGTCATATGATATAAATTTGCTGGACCACTGAACTTATCCTTTAAGTTTGATATCAATTTATTTGAAAATGTTAAAACTTGTTTACAGGCGTGGCCAGGCGCAATGGGCAATACACACACACATATATATATATATATATATATATATATATATATATATATATATATATATATATATATATATATATATATATATATATATATATATATATATATATATATATATATATATATATATATATATATATATATATATATATATATATATATATATATATATATATATATATATATATATATATATATATATATATATATATATATATATATATATATATATATATATATATATATATATATATATATATATATATATATATATATATATATATATATATATATATATATATATATATATATAATTTCTTGTTTTTAAAGGACGGACCTTTTCAAATGAGTAGTCCTTGACAGGGATTGTTATCATCTTCGATATGATTAGACGTTTTAAGGCATCTATAGTCCACCAAAACGCATACCTTTCAGGGGCCTCTAGACCCCACGCCGAATGCGCAAAGCGTATACTCCCCCCCCCCTCCCCCCAAAAAAGGGGAAAAAGGACCCACCTTTCCAAATGAATAGTCCTTGACAGTGATTTTTATCATTTTCAATATGATTTTACATTTTCACATAGCTGATATATTGGGCGATCGAATACAATATTAGGCGTTTTCAGACGCCCTCCAGTCCACCAAAACGCATAACTTCGCCCTGGACCCCACTAGGGGCCCTTGGGCGGCCCCTGGACCCTGCGCCGAATGCGCTAAGCATATACAAATGGCAGATCCCACCCCAGCCCCACCCCACGCACACAAACAACTGGTTACGCCCTTGATATTAGTATATTTCCGAAAATCCTGCTAATTTTTTGAAATTCATTTATCCAGCGACCAAGGGAATCTTTTCGCAGCGAAATAAAGGAATTTGGTCGTGCACTTCAGCGCAGATAGTGCTTAATCCTCTAATGTCTAATAAGTGCAAGAACCTCGCGGGGTAAGAATTGTTTTCAAACATATTGTGTCCCCAACCTATGACTACGGTTTGACGCCCCCAAAATGTGTGTGTATGTGTGTGCTGTGTGTGTGTGTTTGTATTTCTAAGCTCCCGAGGACCTGAATCTGTTTTATATCGGAACAATGTAGGACTAGATTTCCGTAGAGGATTCAAATACTGGTCATTAAAAGTATTTGCATGGAAATGCATTAGAAACATCAAGGGCAGTAGGGGTGGGGAAGGGGGTGAGTTACGTAATTTTAAAGAAAAAGAAAAACTTTCGAAATATTGAGAATGACATATATTTTTGGAAATTTCGGAGAAAGTGTCAGGTATTGGTAGGAAAGCTGGATTTTTCGGAAATAAAATGCGGAAATTTTGAGGAAAAAGTCTAATATTTTGAGGGCAAAACTTTGATTATATTGAGTGAAACGGTAAAAGATATTGAGAAAGTCAGATATTTTGAGAAAAATTTAGACATTTTGAGGAAAACTTCTGGAATTTTCAGGATATACTTCGAAAATTGTGAGGAAAAAGTATGATATCGAGATAAACAATTTTGAGCAAAAGCTTCAAAAATATTGAGAAAGTCAAAGTTTGAGGAAAAACATAAGAACTTTCCTGACCGCCGATTCGGTATGAAGCTGGTGACATCATACTTGGGCACTTAGTCGGGCAAAGATGTACAATATCGGATGTACTGTTTGAATCAAGAGATATATCTCAATCATTCCCGCCTCAACTAAATATCTAAACCACTGTCCTCCGACCACCGACTCGGCATGATGCTTACACAGACCTGTGCTTACATCATACTGGGGCCCTTAGTCTGTAAGTCGGGCAGAGATGTACAATTTATGATGTTTGTCTGAGATATATCCCAATTAGGCCCGAATCGTCTAGATATCGTCTTCACTCACTCGGCATGATGCTGATTGGGCTCAGGTTGGGCAAGTGGGACGTAGGACTATGAAAAATGCCCGCGCACACACGTAAAGGGAAGAAGCGGAAAGTGAAACACAAACCTTGTGGTGAATTACAAATTAAGTTATTAAATCTATTGCTTCTTAGTCTCTCGTTGTTTTTCTTCCACATTCAGGAAAGAATACCTGAGTTTGGTGTTGGCTGTGATCCAGAGTGTCCTCTTCCAGATGATGATAGCCGAGTTGATGTTCCTCAAACATCTTTAGACCTTAAACCAAGATCAATTTGATGCCATGAATCGAGAACTGTTACAATTGAATTCCTAATAATACTCAGATATCTGGAAGCACGATAAGTACTTGGAAGCAGTCATAATTGTTGAGAGATGGTGTTCAAGTTAATATTACATATAAATCACCATTACAACAGCAATGTAATTAGTTAAACTTTGCTCAGCCATGGCCACAAAAATAAGTGTCAGTAGGCACTCATTTCGCCACCGTAAATAATCTAGGTGCAGTGGTCAGGTGGTGTGCAGCGTGTCGTCAAGGATTCTCTTTTGGCAGGATGATGAGAAAATGGGTGAGGGGGAGGCATTTAATGGCCCCCTGCTCAGTAGTAGTAGTGGGAGCATAACTGTGCAGAGTCCAGTGACGACTGTCCTTCACATACTCATGTGAGCACCAACACGTATAATAGAATAGCCATAGCAATTGCGGAAACGATTGGGTGAAGGAGGGGTGGGAGGGGAGGGGGAGGGGGAGGGGATGGGAGAAGGTTCTTGATTTTGCACAATGTGACCCAAAACGTACAATTTTGTAGAGCCCCATGGGTTTGCGGATGTGAGTGATAATTAAATTAAACCAAAAAGTGAAGGAGATTTATCCAACAGTTCCGAGTTTGAAAAACGCTGCAAAATGGTCACGTGTTTGATCACTTTTGTTGAAATTTTATGCTACTACAATGTGTTTTTTACTTGCTTGTTCAAACACCTGTGTTTTGAATTTAGTATTGTTGTATACAGAGATTTCAAACGAATGAAATAGTTTGCCTCTAGCTCTGCTTAAAATATAAGAGTTATCAATCAATGAATAAAATTCATTAACCAAAAGCTTGCACTAAAGGCTCTTTGATAAGTCACCTCTGGTAAGCTCGTTTTAATCGGTAGATCAATTTCTAAAAATGGTAATAGAATTAGCATTCTTGATAAAGGATAGTAGTTCATTCCAAAGTTTTGGGCGATAGCAAGAGAAGATCTGTTTGTAGCATGATGAGTTCCATGGGACATGAAGTAGAGTAGAAGATATTGAGGATCTGGGGTGTTTGGGAGTCTGTCGGACTGTAAGTAAATCTGAGCTGTAGGTGGGAGCAAGGATGTGGAGAGCTTTGAACTCCTGATAAGGACTTTAAAATTAATGCGTTGTTAAAGAGGAAGCCGGTGGAAGTTTACCAATACAGATGAAACAGGGTCAAATTTTCGAGGTTTTGTGATGATTTGAGCAGCTGACCGCTGAATATTTTGAAGACTTATTTCCTATCAAAAATGAATAACAACAGTCTAATCTGGAAGTGAATGGCGAATTAAGTTGCATCCAAAGCATAAAAGCGTTTTACTTGAATTTATTAGGTGGTAAATGGCAGATATGATAATATTGGACACATGAGCAGAAATTGACATGCCAGTGTCGAACATTACACACAGATTACTAAGAGGGCTAAATTTGATGGGAACATCAGTGCTTTATTAGAAATAATAAAACAATTATATCAAAACAGTGGAGCAAAAAACTGATTTTCAATGTACATGAGATTGAAATCTGCGGTGGTGGTGAGCGGGAGGGGGAGGGGTGGGGGCAGGAGACTTTCATATGTAATATATATGTATATATATATATATATATATATATATATATATATATATATATATATATATATATATATATATATATATATATATATATATATATATATATATATATATATATATATATATATATATATATATATATATATATATATATATATATATATATATATATATATATATATATATATATATATGTGTGTATATATATATATATAGATTTGTGCCGCCCGATCAGTTGCCTTTTTTCAGAATTTTCGTAGTGCAGCCTATGATGAAATAACCATCCTTACGAGGAATGGTCCATCAATCATTCATGGGTTTTGCACAAAGTTCTCCCAAGCATATAATGTATATTTTCTATTTAGGCTCCGCCAAGGACTAATCCTATTTGCATCACTGAACAGCAGTTATGTGTCTTAAGCCCAAGATGGATAACCTATTGTGTACAGTAAAACACTGAGCTGGTTGTTAACAAGTGAACTGTGAATAGATTGTGAAGATGTTGTCAGTTAAGAAGGTACATTACCCCTGTGTTGTGTATGGTGTAACAATACCTGGATGCTAGTCAATGAAATGTGAAGAGTCTCTCGGGTTGAATGGTGTGAATTACCCCTGATTTTGAGAAAATTGGGGGTGTCGGGTTGGATGGATCATGGATCTAAGGGCCACAAAATCTCTCGTACGGCTGGTCTCAAAACAATTGCACATTTTCATACAGCATGTATCAAAAATCATTTATTTTTGTATCGCAGGTATCAATAATCACCTGTTTTTGTACTGCAGGTATCAAAAATAACTTTTTGTCATACTGCAGGTATCGAAATCATAAAGTGTCATACCGCAGTTACGAAAAAATATATCGTCAATTTTTCTTTGAATTTTTGAAAAAATTCCTTCATTCTCGCGCAATTCAATTGCAAGTTTTGGAAATGTCCTTCATTTTCGGTAAATATTACCAAATTTTACAAAAATTGGCAATGATTTCACCATTTTTTTTCTTCAATATTATGATAATAATTTTCTAATTAAAATAGGGAAGGGAGTACCTTTTCCCCTACTCCCCGCTTCCTTAGACCAAAAGACTCTGCACACTTGTCCCAATGTGCAGATTTGTATTAATAATGACAAAACTGCTCATAAAGCACGTTATCACATCATCCTCGTTTGCTCCCCCTCACTCAGACATTTTATCCTGGCTCTGCCCCTGGCGTTGGCGTACGTTATGCTTCTTTATTTTATACTTCAATAATGATTGAAATGGTCAATGCAGTCAGCAACGAATTTTTGAAACAATTTAATATCCCCGCCATGCATGAAGTAGAACTTGTTGTTAATGATGAACATGCACTCATATGTCCAACATGATTTAAAGAAAAATATTGTAAGAAATGAATCAAAAACGCAAAGTTAAAATCCGAATTGTTAATTCTCCTGTTTATGAATAATTAATATAATTAATTCAACTTCTTTTGTACGTTTATCTATCTATAAAAATGCCAAAAATTTCCTGTACAAATTGCGGCCTGCAGCCCCCTCTACACCACCCCGTACGCCTATGTAAATCAAGCTAGAATATTTAACTTCATTGTTTGCTTAAAACAACTATACTGACTGACTGATTGGAAAGATTGTTTCATACCTTCAACTTTCCTGAGGTACCTTATAAACATACGGTAGTTATTCCCTGTTCCTCCCTTAATCTTATGGATCTACCAATTTTAGAGAAGGTCCGCTGGAAATTTCCCAAGAATGTTCCAGGTTTATCATTCTTGGCACAACAAACAGGAGGAGTTCCCTACATATTGAGGGAACTTTCGTATCAGCTGAATAGTAAAGTGAATACTTTTAATAGACAACATATAGTTCAGCCAAGCCCGGTGTATCGATAAACTGAGATAGATGTGATTAGGGAGTTTGAAGGAACTGTTGCCGACATAAAGTGATACCTATATAACTATATGACGCCGTATATACTTTATTTCTTTGTGATACTAAACAAAATTGTTCTGAAAATTGCTCGAGAATCAAAGAAATTTCCTAAACCATGCAAACCGGGATATGTTACTTCACTGCTTAAGCAGTCCGACAGCATGCCTATTAATATGAACATTTATAACACACGAGAATATTCAAGTAATGCAGCCATATTGTTTAGATGTTGCGATAAAATGTCATAGTTTCTAATTTATGTACTCGAAATATTACAAATAATTGTGTTGATAAAAAATTTCGTTTTAAGATTCCCTAGCAAATATATTTTTCCCAGACGTATTTCAAATTTAAAATTTGTAACAATGCATGGCTTTAACGTTATAATAGCAAAGGATCATGTTAAATATTACAAAAATGGCGGCTTCCATGTATCAAAATTTTCCAATTTATAGGAACATTTATGTTCTCAATAGGCATGCTGCCGGACTGTTAAGCATATCCTTGCCCAAACATATCACAAACATTGAAGGAAATTTCCCCAAAATTGAAGAAAATTTACCGAAGATCTGAAAAACTGTCTCAAATGCAGGAAATTCTCCGTAAAATTTAAGAAATTTACACGAGATTGAAAGAAATTTCCTAAATATGTAAAGTGACCGAAAATGGAAGAAAATTTGCCAAAAACTGAAGAAAAGTTTCACAAAATTGTACGGAAATTGCTCAAAATTGAAAGAAATTTCCCACACATTGAAGGAAATTCCCATAAAATTTAAGAAAATCGAAAAATATTTTTCCTAAAATTGAAGGAAATTTCAGAAAATTGAACAAAATTTACTAAAAATTAAAGATAAGTTGCCCCCAAACATATGAAATGTTCCGAAAATTGTAGGAGAAATTTCCCATAGTCTGACATATTAAAGGAATATTTCCATGTTTTCGTAACCTTTCATAAGAAAGAGAAACATTTTAGAAAGAATTTAGTACAAAAATCATGTTAATATGTTATTCCTACCAGGAGAGATTCAAGTTTGACGGTTCACAAAAAGTGACAAATGAATAGGAAAAAGCTCAGTATGACATCACAGCATCACATTCATGTATTTCATTTAAATCTATCATCCTTTTTATAATTAAAACCTGTTAGACAAATAATTTAATAAAAGTTAAGTATTTATAAACATTGCCAAATATACCCTACTTCAATCACTTTTGGAAAATTGTTTCTTATCATACAGAAACAACCAATTAACGTTCAAAGAAATACATATAATTGTTAGGAAAAATAAACCAATTACTGAAAACAACATAGGGACATAAAATGATGCTATTTTAAATTTATTTCTGTATAGGAAAGTGTTTCACATCAGAGACACAGAAAAGTAATGTATTTATAAACATTGATAAAGTTTTGTTACAAAATATTGTAACAAGAAGTTCGAATAGCTTGTGTATACATGAATAGTCTTTGGCTTCATACTCCACAATACTATCATGTACTTCATTTTTCATAAACTAGGAAACTTAAAGGATTGGTTTAGTGGTCAAGCACGTTCGTCTTATATGAAAGAGGACTTAAAAAGAAACAAAATGGTGTAAAAAGCATTACAAAATCTTATTCCCTTAAGGAGATATTTAAGTTTATATTTTAGTATCATTTGTGTAGAAACGACTGAAATCAGACTAGTTGTGATGTCATAGCATCAGATTCCTCAAAGTCTTTATGTATTCTATCATATTTTTCCCTGCGATTTTGTGGCTTAAAAACCATCATGGG
>JAIGNY010001403.1:90000-257500 GCA_020152595.1 Chiridota heheva | reverse complement strand
TACCTTGAAAAAGCATTTCCATACCTATACGTTTGCTATAGTCCCCGAGATCAGCTCCTTTCCGATACAAACGTCAATAAGACACACACACACACACACACACACACACACACACAAATATATATATATATATATATATATATATATATATATATATATATATATATATATATATATATATATATATATATATATATATATATATATATATATATATATATATATATATATAAATATATATATATATATATATATATATATATATATATATATATATATATATATATATATATATATATATATATATAATATATATATATATATATATATATATATTTATTTATATATATATATATATATATATAAGTAGTAAGGGGACACTATACAACCCCTGACCAATCAGAAGCCAGCATTCCAGTCATGTGACTAGTCATGTGATAGATACCAATGCTGGCTTCTGATTGGTCCGGGCCTGTATAGCGGCCCCTGAGCTTTTCACTTTTGGTCAACGGATTGGTCCGGGCCTGTATAGCAACCCCTGAGATTTTCCCTCTGGGTTATGGGATTGCGTCACAAGATAGTCTCGATTGTTCCGCAGAGTCCTTTTAACGAGGTGTATAGCTCATTTGCAATGCTGGCTTCTGATTAGTCCGGGCCTGTATAGCGGCCCCTGAGCTTTTCACTCTTGGTCAACGGGCTGGTCCGGGCCTGTATAGCAACCCCTGAAATTTTCTCTCTGGGTCATGGGATTGCGTCACAAGATAGTCTCGATTGTTCCGCAGAGTCCTTTTAACGAGGTGTATAGCTCATTTGCAATGCTGGCTTCTGATTGGTCCGGGCCTGTATAGCGGCCCCTGAACTTTTTTTCCTCTGGGTCATCGGATTGCCGTCACAAAATAGTCTCGATTGTTTTGCAGAGTCTTTTTCACGAGGTGTATAGCTTTTCCTGACTGGGTGTGTCAGGTGATTGTAAAGTACTTCAAACGTGAAATTATAAAATATCTTTTTGTAGGTCTCTCTCAATATATAAAGACATGTCCTACATGATGAGGATCATTTACGATGACGTCGCATAACGACACGTTAGACGGGACGTTGAAACACCCATTTACCTGTATCATCGCAGGTCCGACGGGATGTGAAAGACCCGTTGGATTAGAACATTGTTGGAACGTCGTACAGAATTCATCGACCCACCACCTGAACGCATCTATTGATTCTATGCCAAAAACCAACCCGATTATGAAGCGCTGAAGCAAGTTTTACCTCACGTGGAGTCTATTGAAGGCCTACCTACCGAAGACGATCTGAAACGTTTGGATCCGGAACGCAATAATATCATTGTCATTGACGATCTCATGAGTTAACTGAATCCTATTGTAACGACACTGTTTACCAAAGGCAGTCATCACCGAAACATATCCGTGTTGCTTCTTGTACAGAATTTGTTTTTCAAAGGCGGACGTACCCTCAGTCTCAACACCCACTATCTCGTCTACCTCAAAAATCCACGCGATGCTTCTTCTATCGATCATTTGGCTCGTCAAATGTTTCCTGGACGGGTGCGTTATGTCCGCGACGCCTACACCGACGCCACACGAGAGCCGCATGGTTACCTCTTCATCGATTTTACCCCTACGACGCCCGATCGATATCGTCTGCAGACCGGTCTGTTCGACCGACGCTATGTGTATATACCAAGATAAATAAATGGACAACAGTATCGTTTAACGAGTTTATTTGACGTTATGCCGTGGTCCCGCAAAGTGTCGATACAATTGTAGTGTCTATCTCTCTGTACATTTCATTGATTTAATGCTTATGAGGTTTCTATCATGGAAAAATTCAATGAAGTGTTAAAGTGGCTCGTTCTCTCTGTTTGGGCGTTTCACCCAATGCTACATGCATGGATGTGTAAATACACTTATAAAGTACGTTTACCAAAGTGGGGTAATGTCATTTATCATGGAGAAGTGGAGGGGTCAAGAACCCTACCTCAAAGCGATCGCTAAAGGTACATCAAGACAACGTCTTCACGTATTGAACAACACAAATAAACATTTATTACACTGCTTATGTGAGTGTGCCCTAAACGTATTAGAAGGCAAGGTGAAGTTGAGCCCGTCGGAGAAGAAAGCCATTGCAAGACATCGACGCAAGTTACAGGTATTAGCCTACCCAACTGCCCAAACATCTCGCAAAAGTACAAACGACACGTGTTACCTCAACGTGGTGCAGGGAAATTTTTTCAAAACATCGTCGCTCCGGTACTGAAGCAGCTTCCGAGTTTGTTGCCTGCCGTAATCCCTCTCCTGTTGTAATCATGAAGAAGATGATAGTTGTCAACCCGGATTCGTTAACGCGCCAAACGCAGCTGTTTGAAACGCCGGAAAAGACCAAGGTGATGGTTTTGAATGACAAGATGCGAGAGATTCTGGAAGGACGTGATATTACCGACGAGGAAAAAGTCGAGTTGTACGAAGATGCTTTGGTTCTGTACACAACATACCGACGGAAAACGCTAAGCCCGCCGACACTACCACCGCCACCAACACAACCGCCAATGTCCGAGAGACAATTAATCGAAGACGTCATTACCAGCGTACCCAAAGCCTTACGAGCAAAAGCAGAACATTTGACCAAGACGGTGCTACGCGAGATGACATGGAGTCCTAAAGGCGAACTGATGGTTGACGGACAAGTCGTGCCTGGAACCCACGTTGTGGATCTGATCAAGGACGCAATCCGTTCCCGAAAATCATTCACCCCGCAAGGACGCAACGCATTTGTGGAAGGTTTGTCGCGCATAAATGTTCCTTAAGAGTTAATCGGCAATCGTGACGTGTGGGATCGACTTCAACGTTTTCAACGTACAGGAAAATTTGACGATGGCCACTTAGTAGAACGTGAAGACATCCTTCCTGTGGCAATGCGAAAGGGGTCCTGGGAAGACGACGACGACCAAACGTTGGAACCACGCACATCTTTCATGACACGTACTCGACGCAGAGATCGTTATAAACAAAAGAACCGGTGGTTGCAGTACCCTGAGAGCTAATAAAATTCAACCACTTCCATCCTTCCTATTTAGTAATAGAGTAGCCGTCATGGCAAACATATCACCACCTTTAGCGACTTTAAGCAATTTTCTACAAAACATTACTTGCATCAGCGCTTGTTGTAGAGGACGTGTGATTCATCATGGCGACGAAAATATCTGCGACGGAAAAAGAGAAAGTGGAAAAAATCCTTCGAGACATCTACTACGATCCATCACATTCCGCTGGTTTTGCCGGAGTCGACAAGCTACACGCAGTGGTCAAGAAACAGTTCCCGAGTCTGACGAAGACCTCGGTTCGATCTTGGCTTGAGAACCAAGATACATACACGTTGCATAAACCCTCACGGCGCAGATACCCCAGAAATCGCGTTATCGTGAACGGCATCAACGAGCAATGGCAAGCCGATCTCGTCGATCTTAGTGCTTATTCTCGATATAACAAAGGAGCGAAATGGCTTTTGACGTGCATCGATATATTTTTCCAAATATGCTTCGGCCATTCCTCTGAAAAACAAAACGGGAGCGTCGCTCCTTGTTGCATTTAAAAAACTGTTCAAAGAGGCTGGACGTTTACTCCTGAAGCTGCAGGCAGACAGACAAAGGATCGGAATTTTACAAGCGCCAGGTAAAAGCATTTTTGAAAGAAAAAGGCGTCCAACTGTTTTCGACGGAGAACGAGACTAAGGCAAGTGTCATAGAAAGATTTAATTGTACATTAAAATCGAGAGTGTGGCGTCATTTTACGGCCAATGACACGTACAACTACGTGGACGTCTTGTCGGATCTGATGGCGGCATACAACGCCGCGCGCCATCGAAGTATTGGACGAGCACCCAAAGACGTGAATTGGACCAACGAGTTAGACGTGTGGCAAACACTGTACGGAAATGCAAAGTCTACGGTCAAGCCGACATCGACTTTACGCGTCGGAGACGTCGTTCGGCTCAGTATGGTGACGCGCCCATTTCGAAAAGGTTACTTACCCCAATGGACGGAAGAAGTGTTGGCGATCGACAAAGTAATCCAGCGACAACCCATCGTGTATATGGTGAAAGATCTGGACGGCGAACCGGTGAAAGGCACGTTTTACCGTGAGGAATTGCAACGGATTGGTAAAAAAAAAGCCGATGCCCTCTACAAAATCGAAAAGATCGTGCGAATCCGCAAACGCAAGGACGGGAAGCGGGAGTATTTGGTCAAATGGTACGGTTATCCCAGCAAATTTAACAGTTGTGTCGATGACGTGGTTAGATTATAATGAGTGACAGTCAAAACCTTCATTAACGTAAACGTCATCGTCATGGCCAAATCGTTTTACATAACGCTACCCAGCAACGGGTCCATGGACGTGTTTCCTGACAACACGGTCACCGAGTACAAGAACAAACTCCCGAGACCTTTGCATTTGGACGGCGAATGGGAAGTCGGACTTGTCGAGTGCACGTACCCGTACTCGTGGTTCCAAATCTGCAACGAAACCAGCAAGTTTTACTTCAAGGAATTAGCGACGCACTCAAACTGGAATCCTGTGAAATTACATCCGGTAAAGTCGTTTTTCAATGAACAGGCAATCTTTGACAAAACATATCTACCAACAACTTTAAATCGAAGAGACATATTGCGTTTCGACGGTGTCAATGGCAATGGTCAACTGAAACTACGCGCCTGTCCTAATTGTGAAGTGAAACTGGAAGGCAAGATCACGCAAACACTTGGTGTATCGGATCCACATGTGCTGACTAGCGAATGGGAATACGGACGCTATCCATGGCTGAAGCAAAGGTTTATCAATTGTTTGTGTACACAGACATCATCACATCCCATCCGGTGGGAGATCACAAAGTACCGTTGTTGAAGAGTTTCAGCGTCACAATTCTGCCGGATTTTGGCTCCCCCGTGGACGTCGTACCTCCACTCGTCGCCTACTACCCCATCAACAGGAACCCCATCGACAAGATCGAGATAGCCCTCCGCGATGGAACAGGACAAAAAATTCCGTTTACGTCGGGACGTACCATCGTCACGCTACATTTTCGTCAACGACGTTCTGCGTGGCTCTAGTTATATAATTGTGTAGACTGCGCATTAATTCTCATTTACACATTAGATAACATCATGGCAGGACCTTTACCTGTGTTTCCAGGACCTGGAAATCAACGAGGCTACGGTCTCGGAGGAATGCTTTCGGGACTATTTAGGACAGCACTACCGTTTGTGAAACGGCAGAACGGGGTGCTGCAAGCTTGGCAAAAGAAGTCGGTAAAGAAGCGTTGACCACTGGTGCAGGAATTCTGGAAGACGTGTTGGCCGGACAAAGCGTGAAACGAGCTGCATCCCGTCAAGCGAAAGCGGCTGGACAACGTTTGACACGAAAAGCCATGGGTCGCGCTAAAGCGCGATTGCAACAGCTTGGTACTGGTACAAGAAACCCACTTCGTCAGCAAGAAGCCAAGATAACAAAACCGAAGAATCCCTTTAGTGATGCTCGTTTGAGACAGTATTTACGTCAACGACCGTCGTTTTACGTCCAACCTCAGAAATAAGAAGGAAAACATTTTTCTTCAATACTCATTTGTCATTTGTCTACGAAACCGTCAACATGGCTCTCGTTCACGCTCACTCTTTACCGTGCTCCAAATCCGAAATGGAATTGTTTACCGTGCCGCCAACGCAGATGGTTATCGAAGACAGCGAGTACGTCAAATACCGTCCGTTTGGAGGTTTGAACGCCACAGGACCTATCGAATTCGTCATTCCCGGAACCGGAACCAAGTACGTTGACATCAACAACACCTAACTGTATTCTCAAAGTCAAGGTGGAGAAACGTGGATAAATGTATTGTTGTCCGAAACTCCAAAGTCTCGCAGTCACCCCCTGATTCAACAGTCAAAAACACCCCATTTTGACTGAGGCTTGAATAAGAGAACATTTAAGGTGTTTTTATTCCATTTGCAATTATACAAAACCTGCCGATTTTTGCAGTCTTTTAAGTGTTTTGGTACATTTGGGCTGCCCGGCCTCTGAGCTCGGATCAACCTTCCTCTGCCCTTCCCCTCTTGGCATTGTCGGCACTGATTAATGCCATTTCACTCACGCGGCTCATAATTATTCAACAAATACAAAATTTCTGGAATGATATAACTTTATTGGGGTATGTTAACTAGACATTGTACAGTATATTTGCTTTTCTATTTTATATTTATACATTAAAAGTATATTTTATTTTATACAGATACATTTATATTTATGCATTTTTATTTTTATGTATATTTTTTAAGGTTCAATCTGCCATGGAAGAAATCCCGAAGATAGCCACAGAGTCGGTGTTGCGGGCAAGTGAGACAATGCCACCAGGTACAAAAACAATTAAAGGTTATGATTTCAACGAAGGAATTGACTTTCACAGGTTGATGGCGTCTTATGAAACGACAGGTTTCCAAGCAGCAAACTTTGGTAAAGCGGTAGAGCAGATAAACATGATGGTAGGTCATATGGTGCATGTCATATGTTGTCTTTGATTCTAAATAGACCAAATACTGTTTTTATAACTACATAATTGCATAAAAAGAGAATGACTTACAGGGGCGGCGGAGCATGGGAGCGGGAGGGGGGGGGGAGGGCTTCAGCCCCCAATAATTTTAGGTGAACATGTGTTGTCACGTTGCTCGACCTTAGCCCCCAATGTTGTTATCACATGTCACCTGACCTTATTAGCGCCCCCAATATTTTGAACGCTTCGCCGCCCCCAATATTTTAAAAGCCCCGCCGCCCCTGATTTGCCAAGAGCTTTGTCACTTTAGGAGGTATTTGGCCAGTCCGCGGTCCGTCCCGTACGAAAAATACTACGGAATGGCCCAAGCAGAACCCCAGGAGAAGCTATGGCAGTAGGGGTCTGCTGGGGCCATTCCGCGGTCTGTCCTGTACGACACAGACTGCGGAATGGACAGATGGACCTAACAGTCTCTCAGAAAAAGCTAGGGCAGTAGGGGTCTGCTATGACCATTCCGTAATATGTTTCGTACGGGACGGACCGCGAATGGACTCGATCAAATATTGAGGGGTTCTTGTATGGAACGCCAAAAGGACCACATGTGATGGAGACGTCAACTTATCTCATGAAGGTATCAATTTATATGGTCAAGGTATCATCTTATTTGATAAAGGTGTCAACTTATATCATGAAGGTATCAACGTATATCATGGGTATCAATTTATTTGTCAATTTATTTGATGATATCAATTGATTTGATTGTTATGTCATTGTCTTATCACTTCGTAATAGACAACAGACAACAATATGTGAAGCTTCAGATATTCATGGGTCAATTATATTAATTTCGGTCCGACAACCAATCAGACAGTTCGTTTAAAAAAAAAAAAATCCTTTTTTCAAACGAATGAAAATACTGATTGGCTACTTCGGAACTATTGAGCATGTATAATATTATGAGGAAAACATGCAATTGGTCTATAAGATATGCCGCATAAATATACGAAACCATTACATATAGTGACTTCGCTGAGAACACCACATTTGGTTGTGGCGTGGAAGCACTCTACTAATGCTCTCATGAAATAAGTTGACACCTTTATGAAATAAGTTGATACCTTCACCATATAAATTAATACCTTTATGAAATGTGTTGACTTCATCAAATAAATTCATACCTTCACCATATAAGTTGATACCATCATGAAATAAGTTTATGTTTGGTTATGCGGGTCAGAACGTCTTCTAATGTTACGCCTAAGAAAAATCCTTTCTTACGTTGTAACATTCAGTTCTTACGTCGTAACAATTCCATTTCATACGTCTAAAACAGGTCTGTCTGGCTGTTTCCTCTAGGCGTAAGAATGGACATAATTTAAGGCGAAAAATTCATTTTCAGTCGTATTTTACGTTTAAGAAAAATTAATTCTTACGTCGTAACAATCATTTCTTATGTCGTAACGATTTCCTTGCATACGTTTGAAACGGGTCTCTGATTGGCTGTTTGCTTTAGACGTAAGAATAGAAAAATAATTTTCAAGCGTAAAATTATGTCTATTCTTTAAAACTTGGAGCTTCGTATTCATTAAGATCCATGGAGGCCGCCATCTTAATTTATGATAATGTTATGCCAATGGAAGTTTTACCAAGAGCACGAGAGTATTTGTGTAATATAACATATGAGGTATTAGCGATGACTAATCCAACACAGAATCATGTGTCGAGAGGGCTGTCAAAAGGTCAACGGAAGTCTCTTGTTATTTTATCGCGAAGTCTACGGTGAAATTGAAAAGTCCGCTGTTAAATCTAATGAATATTCATTTGATAGGCTATCGGTTTTTCCTTTCAAAAATACCCCCGCGTTTTCATTAAAATTCCTATTGACTTAACGTTATAACTAGATAAAATGGCAGCCTCCATGGATCGTGTAATGAATACGAAGCCTCAAGTTTTGGTGTATTTCTTATTACACCAAAAGTTGGGATTCTCCCGGACTGTTCTTGGCTGTCTGAACAATTCACACAAATTATTTGTTCAAGCTTATGAAAAATACGTGCGTTAGATTATACACGAAGGTGATACTCGCGCGAATTGCTGTCTACAACTTTACTTGAAGCAACTGCAGCTGATTGGTTGGGTAACAAAAGGAATTCCCCCAGCAGTTGATCAAGTTGACGTACCCTGCGTAACCACATTCGGCTAAAATCCGTTTTAAATGGTATTTAGGGTATGACATTAGTTATGAGGTGTGTATGGTTTGTATTGTTTCTTTACATCAAGAAATCAAATACTCGCAAAAAAAGAAGTCAGTTGACCACTGAACTAATCCTTCAATTATAAGGATGACCCAATAATCCTTACTTTCGAGGGATTTAGAACCAAGGACTAATTTTATTTGACTTTTCCTCTGGTTTTAAAGCTGGATAAAAAGGCTGAGCCTCTTCCTAAAGATGATGTGCGTGTCGGAACGGAACTCAACCCTTGCAAGCGCACCTTGACAAACTGCACCATATTTCTGGGTATGACATCCAATGTTATCTCCTCAGGACTGAGAGAGGTGGTTAGGTTTCTCTGTCAGCATAATCTTGTAAGTCACCACTTCTTGACTTTTGAATTTCCTTATTTCTCCCAATATCTTGTAGAAAATTCATTGGAACATGTACTACGTAAAAAATGTACTCTCTAAAAAAGAATGGTCAGATTTGACCATTTCATGGTCAACTTTGCACCGAACCAATGTTAGTCAAATTTAAACGACCATAACGTGGTCAAAAGTAACCATAATATGATAATCATGGACAAATTTGACCATATTGTGGTCAAATTTGTTGTTCAATTTGACCAAAGTTGGTTCGGTGCAGAGTTGACCAAGTTGTGGTCAAAATTTGACCATTTCTTTCTTTTCTATTCTATATTATTCAACCTTCCACACATTTCGTATGCTATCTTTTTTAATTAGTATGTTTTTTTCATAGCACATTTGAATAATTTCCTACCCACTCTCCTCTCCCCTTTCCCTCCATTCAATGTTGACCATTTTTAATAGGTTTTTAAAAATTATGTAGAGTAAATCACAGAAAATCCAACATTGAAAGAAGGGAAGGGGGTGGGGGAAGGAGGGGGGCGTGGTTTTCAAATTTGACGAAGGCAATTTACGACCAAAATTTTGGCCCAAGATTGTAGCTTTTTAAAAACTGGCAAACTGCTTTATTTATGAAAATATGTGGAATGCTTTTTGAAACATAGATACCACCCCCTTTCCCTTATCCACACACACACCCACACACTCTCCTCCATCTTCTTGTCGAATGGAAGGTTGTCCGTTAGTAACTAACAACCACTGAAGAGTTTCAATCAAAAAAGGTCAACAGCTTAAAATCGTGGCTATAATCTAAATTACAGTTCCAGGTTAGAGTCTCACGAAATTCAATTTTTCACAGCCTTGCAGACAGCTAGCTGTTGACATCTTCGCCTGTTTCTCAGCCAACCATTGGCTGTTTGGGGAAAAAGTGGACAAGGGTGAACCAACTTGGGTGTAGGGTGCTTTCGAAAAGAAAGGAAGGGGGTGCGTGAGGTTTGATGCAGAATTCAAAGGCGTTATTCTTGTCACACTCTAGCTCTAGACTTATGCAGATATGAAACATAATTTCAATTAGAATGGGAACTTTTAGCTCAAAAAAAAGACTAAGTGCGGTAGGTATATGTGCTTGTCTGAAATGGGGAAGGCGAGCACCCCTGGATTCCCGCCTGATGCCCGTATCCAGGGGCGTAGGAAGGGTCACATTTCAGGGAGCAATAACTCTGATTTTTCTGTTATACGTTTCCAATTTTACATCCCAAGCAAGAAAAAAGCATTCATCTGTAAAATTCTCTAGGAGGGGGAGGGGAGAAGGGGAGTTTGCCCCATTCCACTGTTTCACACGCCTCTGGTTTACACCCTAGTTGTAAAGTATAATTTCTATATATATATATTTGTTCTCTTCCTTTGATGGTCCAATTTTCCCCTCTGGTTTTCAAACGAATTAAATAGTCACAGTATTCTGTTATACATCGTGATGTGTATTTATACATTTACAGAACTGAAAAATTGCCAATTTCGTAATATTCCACACAGATTGACTGTATAGTAACAACTACAGGCGCAATTGAAGAGGATATCATGAAGTGCCTGGCCCCTTGTTTTGTCGGGGAGTTCACCCTCAAAGGTAAAGACTTGAGACCAAAGGGGCTGAATCGGATTGGGAATATCATCGTGCCTAACGACAACTACGTCATGTTTGAGAAATGGTTTCTGCCCATCCTAGACACATTTTTAGAGGAGCAGAAAAAGGAGGTTTGGATTTTTTTACGGTTGTCTTGAATTTGACCAGTTGTGTGATCTAGTAAGCCTACAGTGATGGCGGAACCACGGGGGAAATGGGGCACTTACCTTCTGCCTACGGCAGTAGGAAGGGCGTAAGAATGGGCACTCCTTAGAGGCTCAGAGGGGAGGGGGAAACAAAAACCTAAGATTTCTCAGTTATAAGCGGGAAATTTTCAATCAAAAATTTGCAATCAAATGTAGCTGCTTATTGGGGAATATACCGGTATTCTTCCATTTTCTTCACTTTTCGGGAAATTTTCTTCATTTATCGGTATATTTCTTTCATTTTTTGGGAAACGTCTAGTCTCTGGGTGCTCTAGAAGTGAAGTTATGGTCGGTTTTATTATATATACAAACTTATTCAAATAACTTAAAACCCCCAAAGTGAGTGACTGGAGGCATTATACACATTGTGGCGATTCCAACGGTACCAAATTTCCTTTTGATTGCATTTTTTTTCTGACACCAAACTTATTTTAGACAACCTATTAATGTTTATCCCAATTTTAAACATTCAGTACTACATTTTGGGGAATTTTTTACCTTATCCTATCCACTTCTAGGATAAGATGCCATGTCCTCCAACTTTCTAAATGAGAATTACAGCCCTGCTATGTATCAGCAAATCAGTATTTAGACAAAAAATGTTTCCGATAACTTAACAGCCGGAGGTAATTTATTTTCAAAGAAATGTATTAAGTTGTTTTTGAAGTACAGCTGTGACACCACATCACACTCTTGAGTACTAAGTCAAAGGTTGACTCGATTTAATCAGATTGTGAACATTTTCTTTTAAGTGCTGCGTTTATTAATACCATAAAATAAACGTTCTTAATCACCAATGCATGCTAACTTTCTAAAGGAAAAGCTAAACTTGATTATAAATCAAAAAAACAAAAAAAAAGGCTGCGGAGGAAAGTGAAATGAGAAAGCAACTCTTAGCCCTTACATTTATCCCATTACAAATAGAAAACCTGCAGGAAAATTTGGAGTTAATGAAAACAACAGTTGAGGTAGAAATCTCTATAAAACTTGCCTATAAAGATTTAGACGATGTTAAAACCAATTTATCGAATAAGGCTAACTGCTCTGATATCGATGATTTTAGCTCTCATTTCGAACGTCTTGAAAAGTCTTCAATAAGAAGCTTTATGATTTAGGAAATAGATGAAGAAGAAGCAATATTATAATTTACAATGTTTCCGAGAATAGTGAAGTTTCTGGCTGAAAAAAAACTGTGACTAGTTTGTGAAAGAAGCTATAATCGGTACACTTTAGAAAAACGTAACGTCCCCCCCCCCCTCCTCCTCCTGAATCTTGAACCTAGTGTGAATCGCCGTAAGCCTCGCCCCATCCATGTTATGTTTAAGGAGTTTTCTGCACGAGAGGATATTTTACGCCTTGACCCACGGATGCTAAAAAAATAACCCCTTTCAAGGAAATAACATCTTCATCGAGGATGACGTCTCTATCTCGGTTCGAGAGGATAGAAAGAACTACGGACGCTCTTGCCTGGAGTGAGACAGAGAGACGGCATCAAGTATGCATACACTCCACCCCCACCCAGAGTTCCGGCTTGTATAATTGCTGTACACAATGACGGCAAAAGGAAAAAAAAATCGAGTCTAACCAGTAGCAGTTTAGAAAGACAGCTGCAACAAGAAAACAAAATATGTTCCTTGACACTAAGCTGTTGATAAGGATATCGCCACCGTAGTGTAGTAGTGTTAAAGCTCGAGTTGGAAGGTGGTATTACTATAACGAAAGGTCCTTATTGGCTTCCCCAACCCCTCTGCAACAAGTTGCACCCTCACAGTCCATCACGTTCTCCTTGCTTTCCCCCTTCCCAGAGCTTCCTTCGCCCCCCACAACTCAATTGCCGAGTTCTTCCAGAAAAACCCTCCTTCCAGAAATTATATCCTCCCTTCCCTCTACAACCATATTTAGTCCTCCTCTGCCACTCCCTCCTCTTTACTTTCCTCTCTCGATCCCAGCTTTCTGACTTTTAGTTCTCGTATTTCTCTCATATCTCCCCCTGTTTTCTTTCCTTCCTAACTCTGGAATGATCTAACCTCTCAGGTACAATTTGATCCTCGTTGTCGTGGTGCCGTCAAGCCCTCATCAAACAAACAAACAAGCGAAATGTCATGATATTATAGATGCTGAGAATGTTTTATAGCGCCCTCTATAGGTTTACCTTACCTAGCCAATTTGATATTAGTATATTTAAGCGTTTGCGTAAGTTTGTTAGGCTAAATAATAAAGAGCGTGACTATTGTGAGAGTATGCTTTCTTTAGAGGAGTGTAAATAAGCCCATTTTTCTAGGTCCAAAAATAAAGCTCTGGTTTTCCGGTTCAATTTTATCAGACTTTTCGGGACAACTTAGGGGACGTTTTATTCACTTCGGTTTGTACCGCCGATCAGGGGACTCATTAAGTCCCCCGATCGGGAGACTCAAGCATGCGCACTGAGCTTACAGCGATATATGAAGGCCGCCATATTTATTGTGAAGTTTCAGATATAGACGTGTATCACTCGTTTTATTGAAGGTAACAAAGTTTGTTTTGTTCATGTTAAATTTCGCGAAAGTAAAACAACTTCGTTACCATCACGCAGGTATTGCTAAATAATTTTCACAAATCCTTAAGTCATTTCTCATAATTTTAGAAAACCTTGTTAAGGCGCGACTGCTTAACAGTAACATATAATAAGAATTCATCACTTCTTTTCAAAGTTTTCGAAAACCGCAGGGTGAATTTCAAAAACGCACGGTGAAAAGATAATTCATATGCCACAAAGATTGAGTTCACCACGCTCGAAATGTATCTCATTCTAATATTATTCCTATACAAACTTTGAATTTTGTATACAATGACGGGGTCGTCGCCTGCGTATTCGGTTATGATAGTAACAAGGCTATCACAAAACGCTTAATACGACCCGGACGAGAACACAGGTACGACATACGGACAGACATAAGATCGACAACCAGGTCAATGTCCACGGCCTTTGATAACCAGTTGTGGCACACTGGCGTGTCTACCCAACCCAGGCTTGAACCCAGGGCCTCGTGGTCTGTAGACAGGTATGATAACCGCTACACCACAGTAGGTAGATGAACAATGGCCATCAGTCTGGTTTTTAATGATATCTATCGTCAGTCCATTTTGTGATATTTCCCATGATCCTTTGCTACCCGAACGTTAAAGCCCTATGCAATATTACATATTTCAAATTTGAAATACGTCTGGGAAAAATATCTTTGCTAGAGGAAACTTAAAACTCATGAAAATACCTTCATTGCTGTCATGGCAACAACTTTTCCACTCCCATTTGATATGTTTACCACGCCGTTTTCAAAATATTAGAAAAAATAGTCAATAGAGCTAGGCTTTTAGGCGCAAAACGGCTATTTCGAAAATTTGAATGTTTTTCAACTCAATGATTTTTAATATTTCAAGTACATAAATTAGAAACTATGACATTTTATCGCAACATCTGAACAATATGGCTGCATGACTTCAATATTCTCGTGTGTTATATATGTTCCTATTAATAGGCATGCTTCTGAACTGATCGTGGTGTAAGGCAAGGCTGTCCGATGAGCCCTTACCTTTTTTATTATGTTGAAATGTTGCCTATTATTTAAGCATAACAGTTAAAAGGGTATAGTTAATTGTATTCACCAGTTTAAAGTCACTCAGTACGCTGATGATACGACGCTTTTTATTGATGATAGTGTTACATCTGTTACAGCGGTTATTGATGTGCTACATGTATTTGCTCAGATTTCAGGTCTTAATGTGAATCTCGATAAATCTAATCTCTTCCCTATTGGGTGTTTGGTTAGCAATGTCCCACTTAATTTTAGTCTTTTTGGTTTTGATATTACTTACGATCCTGTCAAATGTCTGGGAGTATTTATATCTCACTATAAAGTTGATTTCTTTAAGCTTAAATACTTACCCAATTTATCCCATCTTAAATCCTAATTGCAGATCTGGTCTCAGAGATTTAACACCGATCGGTAAATTACCATCGTTAAAACATTTGGGCTTTCTCAGCTTGTGTTTCTTTTATCTGTCCTTCCATCCCCACCCCTTTCTTTTTAAGAAGATATGGAGAAATTTATTTTCAACTTTATTTGGAACGGCAAGCCCGATAAAGTCCGTAGAAATATTCTTAATCTTCCTACGTATCTGGGCGGGCTTAACATGGTCAATATCTTCCACTTTTTAGATGCCATTAAGATTGCATGGGTTAAGCAGTATATTGATGTTGTCTTCAAACCTTGGAAAGTATTCTTTGATTTTTATCTTGATTATTATGGATTTTTTTATCTTTTTCGCTGTTATTTTCAAAATAAAGACTTTTGCAATATTCGTAATGATTTTATTCGTCAAGTCTGCTCTGCATGGAGCAGTTTCTCGTATATATGCCACGCCTGTGGACAATGATAGCTGGATAGTAGCCAAATCATTTGGAATAACCATCACATCCAAATTAATAATCACACAATATTCAATAAGTTACTCTTTAATAAAGGTGCTAGGTATATTACTGATATTCTTAATAATGATGGGCATTTTTTTTTACATACAGTGGCTTAAAGAGGTTTCACAATATTGATGCATTGTTCTTCACGCATTATTATGGAATCATCTCAGCCGCACCAAGGTCTTGGAAGAACACCTTGACTAAAGAAACAAACCCATACTATTCAGGAGGGTCTTTTCTCTAAACTTGTTAAGTATCACAAAGTAACCCGTTCGGTATACCAGTATACCGACAACTTCTTTTGAATACAATCCACTGCCCCCTGCCAAAGTTACTGGGAGTGAATTTTTGCGATAGAAGGTAATGAATGGAACACCATATTTTCAAATTGTCTTATAGCTCTTCGTGACACTCGAATCCGTTATTTCCAATACCGTTTTCTGCACCTCTATCTCGGAAATAATTCTTATTTGTGTCAAATTAATATGCATAATAATCCTTTATGTACTTTTTAAGAAAACTGTTGAATTCTTGGAGCACCTTTTCTGGTCATGTACTTGTAGCTATTCATTCTGGGTTTGCATTTCCTGGTATTATCTCCCTTTATCAATGGTGGATGTTATCTCGTACCGTGTAGTTTCTTTTGGCTTTACAAATAAGACGTTACCATATTTTATGCTAAGCACTTTCTTTACTTATGTAAAATCCGCAATACCCTTCCTACTTTACAGCTTTAAGCGATTTTAATAATATAAAATCAAATTCTAAGGTCGAGTATTACATCGCCTTAAAAAATAATAACATCAAACTCTTGGCAGAGCTGAATGTGCTTTTTCCACATGAATTTCATATTATAGCTCATACCTAAAATGTATGCTGTGCGGCTTCCAATAGCATTGTATTCTGCTTCCAATAGCATTGCATTCTGCTTCCAATAGCATTGTATTCTGCTTTCAATAGCATTGTATTCTGCTTTCAATAGCATTGTATTCTGCTTCCAATAGCATTGCATTCTGCTTCCAATAGCATTGTATTCTGCTTTCAATAGCATTGTATTCTGCTTTCAATAGCATTGTATTCTGCTTCCAATAGCATTGTACTCTGCTTCCAATAGCATTGTATTCTGCTTCTAATAGCATTGTATTCTGCTTTCAATAGGCTGCATGGTATTCTGCTTCCAATAGCATTGTACTCTGCTTCCAATAGCATTGTATTCTGCTTCTAATAGCATTGTATTCTGCTTTCAATAGGCTGCATGGTATTCTGCTTCCAATAGCATTGTACTCTGCTTCCAATAGCATTGTATTCTGCTTCTAATAGCATTGTATTCTGCTTTCAATAGGCTGCATGGTATTCTGCTTCCAATAGCATTGTACTCTGCTTCCAATAGCATTGTATTCTGCTTCTAATAGCATTGTATTCTGTCATGTTCTTATGTTTATGTTTAAGTGTATAATTTAGCTGACTTTATTGTTTAAAAAAAAAGTAATGTTATGGTGTTGTTTGTTTCGCAGTGATGAATTAATGTAAATATCTTTGAAGAGAGAACAATAAATAATAGAAAAAATAAAAAAATGAAATAAACGAGCAAGACTATCTGACTATAGACCTTTTCAAATCTGAATCGACAATTTTCGGAAAACTAATGTCAAATGGCCGAGTTTCACGTATCCACCTGTCCATAATGGACCAATTGTATACTGACGGAATGTTATTAACAGCATTTATTTGATTGCTCAAAGTACTAAAGAAATCACGTTTGGCTAAACTGGGTTTGGAAAGGTCCAAATAGCTATTGCTTTAAAGCCAAAAATTCCTGTTAAGTTTCAGCATTTTCTTTGTAGTATCAAAGGCTAACAAGATGGGAGGCCTATACTGGTCTGTTCAACTTTTCTCGTTGTGAGTTTGATTTATTTTCTCTTTCTCAGGGCATCAACTGGACACCCTCTAACTGTCTAAGGTAATCTCAAGACTAGGAAAAGAAATAGACAATCCAGAGTCTGTATTGTATTGGTGTTACAAGGTAAGACCCCCAAATGTTGTTTCTTATTTCTAATTTTATAGCACATTCACATTTAAGTTGTTGAAAAATAATTTTTACTTTAAAGGTCTTTGGATAGCTAAGCAAGAACAAAATAACACCAGTTGAATTTGTTACCAAAAAGATTATATTTATATTCTATATTTATGCAATCTCCACAGAATAACATCCCAGTTTTCTGCCCTGCTTTAACAGACGGTGCTGTGGGTGACTGCATGTATTTCCATTCATACAAAAACCCTGGCTTAAGGCTAGATATTATAGAAGGTAAGTACAATAATTCATGGGTGTAGCCTGACTTTTAGATTGGGGTGCGGTGGGTTGGGAAGGAAAAGGTAGGATGGGGGTGGAGGGGCGTAGAACGAAACAAAATGCCTATGGCGTAATTTGGTTTCCAAAATTTGGTCAAAATAGCTAATTTTCAGTGAAGACCAAAAACGGGTCACCACCGTTCGGAGACTAAGTTATCCTAAAGAGCAAAAAAACAAAATAATGTCATTGTGCCAAAAATCTTAACCTTTTAGCAAAATTTATGAACTTTTTGGTTCCGATGCGATGACATCAGTAACGTATGCGGTCATGATGACGTGTGTATTTATGTATAGGTGTATTTATGTATGTATGTGTATGTGAGTTTGTGACGGCCAGCTCGTAAACGCGATATTTCAAGAACGATACACTGGATTCATACCTGGTACACAGATAGATAATGGTCAGTAGATGTGCTGTATTGTTTTAGTGGTGATATCATGCATATTAATGAGTAGGAGGGGCTTAATATAAATATTTGGAAATGTTCATATTTTAACAACCACACATGTCTGTTTTGTTTCATATTTGGCTTAGATATGATGTTAGCTGGTGTGTACATGTTCATGACCTAAACACGTTTAATTTCAGTAATATCCATAGTATATATATATATATATTTTTAGTTGGGGCTTAATTTGATTTTGCTGAAAACAGCATTTAAACATGTTATCTAAAAAATGGCAAACTGGATTAATGTATTATGTGGTATACAGATAGCCCACGGTCTGTAGATGTGCCCTATTATTTTGGGTGGTGATATCTTGCATATTAATGAGTAGGCGGGGCTTAATATAACAAAATTGAAATGCTCTTATTTTGACAATCACATTTCTGTTTTGTTTAATATTTTTTGTAATTATGATGTTAGCTAGTGTGTATGTTTTCATGGTATAAAAACGTTGAATTTCATTAATATGCGTAGTGGGCGAGGCTTAATATGATTTTGTAAACAAAAAGTACAAACACGATATCTCGGAAACTATCAACTGGATTCACATTATGTGTGGTACACAAATAGATCATGGTCTGCAGATGTGACCTAATGTTTGTGGGCGTGATTTCATGCATATAATATGTGGGCGGAGCTTAAAGGGGAAATTTTGGAAATGTGATGAATGAGCAACTGTATGTCCGTTTTGCGTCATATGAGGCATGACAATTTTTAAGGTTATTGTGTACATGCTTCTGTTATTAACAGATGTCATTAATATGCATTGTGGGCGTGGCTTAATATGAAAGTGCTAAATGATGTAAATACCATAAACGATATATCAGATTTATGCTGTATGTGATACACAGGTTGGTCATGGTCTGTACGTATGTTCTAGTGTTGTGGTAGGGATGTCATGATGAGTAGGCGGGGCTTGCTGACAAATTCTTTTAACAGGATAAATGAGCAATCGTTCTTGCATCATACATACTTTGATGATGTTGTTAATCATCGTGCAAATGCCAATGTTGTCAACATTTTTATTGATCTGTATGGTTGGTGTGGCTTCTGAATAAATATTAGACTATAACAAATATTTCATGATACGCAATGACATGACAGTTAATACAAATTTTGCAAATCAATCAGCTTATCAAAAAGCATCGGAAACACAAAACCTTTTGGTTCTGGTTACCTTTTGGTTAGCCGTTTGGGGTGAATTGGTGGGGAAAGGAGGGAAACGGGTTGGGGTAACCATCCTGGTTACACCCATTAAGTGTATGAACAGGGATTTCTGAAGGAACTCGGGGCAAGGTGGGCGTACTTGAGGGCACTTTTCATTTTCAAAAAAAAGGGCACTTGGTTTTCGGAAAAGTAGGGGCACGTGCCCGGGCCGCGAATTTTTTCAGGAATGGCACAAATTTCCTCTTGTCTGATTGGCTAAGTTTCTGGACCCTAACCATAACCTAACTCCAAATGAGTGCAATTGCTATCCTTTTTAGGAAAAAAATAAGCGCCGGAGCTAGCAAAAATAGATGTATTCAACTATTTTAGTCCAACTTATATCGTCTTCACCATTGATAAGCATTGTTTTTGGCGACTTCCTCCTTCCCCCCCCCTCAAATATTTCCCCTTGCCTTTAGATACGTTCAATATCTTTCGATCACAGAGCGAGAAGCCTTTGCATAATACAGAATTAAATCGACATAGCTTTATTTAAAATTTACATATGTCGATTTCGGGACTTATGGCACATTTGGCATACCATACACAACATGAAATTCAAATTTTACTCTTTCAGATGTAAGAAGAATTAACAGTCAAGCAATTTATGCCGCTCATACAGGATTGGTCATAGTTGGTGGAGGAGTAATAAAACATCACATATGCAATGCAAACATGATGGTAAGCATAGGCGGGATTTGGGGAGCATGGGGGATTTTCCCGTATCCCTATTTTATTCTGAATTGATATATTTTGTATGGTAATGTTTTGTATCTTGGCGTGATTCCCCCTTCCCTTCCTCACTTTTGACTTTGCCCCTCCACTTCCAGCAGGCAAATCCCGCCCATGATGGTAAGTGATATTGTGCTCATCAGGGGTGTAGGAAGCTTTCGAAAAGTGTGTGTGTATGGGGACACGGGGGCATAACATCTTAGGGGCATTTCCCAAGTCATATGCATATGACTGGGGAAATATTTTCATTTTTCATAAAAGTTGGAGGAGGCACGTGCCCCCTCCCCTAGGCCCGTGGTTCTTACACCTAAAATGCTACTTGTATTTTGCTTAGGTCATTCGGAGGTCAAGCATCATTTTAATGGACGTGTATGTATAGCAATTTCTATATTGGTTGACAGACATTTAAATTTGTGAACATATCAGTTTTAGAATTGAGAAAATACTTCTTTTTTGGTTCCGATGCAATAGCATCAGGAACCTATGCAGTCATAATGGCATGTGTGTGTATGTATGTGTGCGTATGTCTTCGCTACTAATCGGGGACATTTGTATAATAACACACCTTCATCGGGGACGACTCACCATGCGGAGAAATTTGGGCTCTCCAGGGTGACACAATATGCCACCTGAAATATTACGAGCTGTGCAGGCTGTGTTTAAAAATAAGTGTCTTTAGGCATATATTCAGAGAAAGATATTCTGGCATCTATGTCCCCGGTTATGTGATTCAGATTGAATACTGTCCCCAATTGAGCAAATGAACTCTAACACATCACCTGTGTCCCCGGTTGGTATCTTATATGTGGTGGTCCTGGTTGGAGGATATACACATGTGTGTAACCAGTTAGTATGTACAGATTCCATTCCTGTTTAAGGCCATTAAAGGGAAAACGATGAGTGTTAATAAAAATGGGTTGTGAAATTGTAATCTATGCATCAATTAACATCTCATTAGGCTAAAAATAACATCCAGGGGCGATGTCCCCTTTTGGGTGATTGAAAACTTAGTTCCCGATTGGGACCTGAAACAAGTATGAGTGTGTGAGTTTGTGTCACACAATACTGTACGTCACAAAATACCCCAATCTTTCAGTCTTTCGTGTTCTGGTAGGAAAAGTATCCCAAACTGGTCGCGTATGCCTTAATTTCCAATGGGGCAAATAATTAGTTATATGCTACCTTAATTGCCTTGTATTCAAGCTTTTGAAGTTAAAACAGAAAATCAAGCCATAGATTGTGACACCGTTACAGGATTACAAGGGGGTGGAAGGGGGATAATCAAAGGGTTGTTAAGATTAAGAAAAGTTTGATAAAGATCACATACCTTCGTTTTAGTTGTCCCTTTTCGTGACTCTAAAGTGGGTATTTCAGTGTCATTCTGAGCTTTGGTCGTTGGGCGGTTGGGGCAGGTCGGCTTGCTTGTATGATAGATGTACACTACATGCTATAGGTGATTGCGCAACTACCACTGCAGTGTGAAGAGTCAGAAATAACGGTTTGTTTACGCCAGGGCAGTTAATCGCCTTCAGCTAAAGATAGGGGATTATGCGACAGAACCAGTTATAACTTGTCCTTTGCAGGGGTGGGGGTGACGTAATGAAGTGAGGATCACGCCTGGCCGTGTGTAGCTTGATTTTAGCGATTGGTGTGTTGGTGAGAAGAGCTGTAGGAGAGGAAATTAGGGGTGGGTTGTGATTCATATTTTTCTAATGCTATAGGGTGGGGCGGGAAGTGTCAAGTACGGGAAGAAAGCGGTTTGAAAACTAGAGATCGCGCCATGTCCAGGATTCACAGGATGCTGGAATGGTTAGTTGAATTTTCTGTCCAAAAACGCATGAAAGACAACGGCGAAATGTAGCCACGCACTCCACTTGAGTGACATGTGAAGAAACATGTTGATCCCACAATATTCATAGGCCTATTTATCCCGCGATAGGTCTTTACCAGCTCAAGGCAGCAGCCACCTCAAATTAAATTCCGAGTATATGAAGAAATAACGGATTGATTAATATTTTTGACCTTTTGTTGCGGGTCTTAATGTGTTACCGTCACGTGAAAATTGTGCATCCGATTTGAATATTTCTGAATTCTGTAAATCTGAATTCTGTAAATCATAAAAATAATAAAATGTTTTCGGCCGGTCAACTGCCTTCATGATGTGCCCTATTGCTTTTGGTGGTGATGTAATTCATATCAAAGTGAATAGGTGGGACTTAACGTAAAAATCTTCAAATGCTCATATTTTAACAACTACATGTCCGTTGTATACATATTCATGGTATAAAATTGTTGAATATCATGAATATACATAGTGGGCGGGGCTATTGTCTTTTAATGTACCATATTGTTTTTGGTGGTGATGTCATGCATATTTCTAAGTGGGGAGGGAGAGAGGTAATATAAAATAAAAAGATCTTGAAAAAGTGATAAATTCATAGCAACCACAATGTCTGTTTGCATCATACTTGCATGTTATTTGTCAGTATGTGTACATGGTTATGCTGCCAACAGGTTATATCTGTGTGCCGTAATGTGAAAATGCTCCAAAAACATGTAAACACATCGCACACATATGTGGTACACAGATAAGTTGTCCATGTGGCCTATTGGTTTGGTATACATGTATTGTATGTAAAGTTCTTAAATCAGGGATAACTGTGCAACCGTATGCATGTTTTGCATCATACAAGTGTTGTCAACTGGTTATATTTTATTGATATGCATGGTGGGCATGGCTTATGAATATATGTTATTTAGCATAGTTTATGGTATAAAATGCCAGTTAGTATAAAACTTGAAAATCAACCAAAAATGAAAAAATGCATTGGAACCACTAAACATTTTGGTTTTCTGGTTTAATTTATGCGAAATTTGTGATGTATGACCAAGAGGACAGCTCAAAATCTTTATGTAATTCTGTACATTTCTTTCCTTAATCCTAGTCACTGAAAGTGGTGGGACATCTTGATTGCTAAAATCTAATTGGGAGCGTGGCAAAGACTTAAACACTTTTTGTCAGAATTTGTTGCACCACTTCAAAAAATTAATGACTAAGAAAGACAATGTAAAAGAAAATAGCAAAGTAATACATCACAAAATTTGCTTGAAATAAGCGAATTAATATGTCTGAGATATAATAAAGCAGTAAAATGGTTTAAAGGATTAGTTCAGGGGTCAAGCAAATCTATCTAAAATGAAAAATGACTTCAAAAGATACAAAATAGTGAGAGAAAAAAACATTCAAAAATCATATTCCGTTAAGCTATAGTAAGTTTAAAGTGTGGTATCATTTGTGTAGAAACGACTGAAATCAGACTAGTTGTCTTGCAATAGCCTCAGATTTCTCAAAGTCTTTATGTGTTCTATCATATTTTGTCCTGCGATTTTGTGGCTTAAAAACCAAGGGATATGTCAAAAAAGTAGTAAAACTGGAGCTAGAAAGGATATTTATAATACAACACCTGAAGATAGTTCGAGGAAAAATAAATAAACTCACTTTAAAATACATTAACAATTGTTACGAATGTGAGGATAAAGACGCTAACTTTCCATAGTAGGCTTACTTCACCAGTCATTGCACAGATAAGACAAAATCTTAAAGGAAAAATGCGTGCATCGATCACTCTGAATCCCCCTCCACCCCCTACTTGGCACACTTATGGACAGATTATATGTCATTGACTTAACCCTTACTCTATTACGGGGCGATATCATCGCCATTTTGGGTGCCCCGTCTTTGACTCCGTCTCCAAGCTGCCCAGGCACATTTTCCAAAATGTGCAGGTAGAGTAAGGGTTAATCAAGCCGCGACAAGTGTGCCAACTCGAAAATATATGCCGCATGGACCCGGCGGGCTACCCACCGGGTCACTGAAGCGGAACGAGCCCGACTTTGCTGCTCGGAAGACAGAGGACCCTTCAATAATTAGCCTGTGATTAACCCTTACTCTACCATGCGGCGATATTATCGCCGTTTTGAGTGCCCCGACTTTGACTCCGCCTCCCAGGCGCATTTTCCAAAAAGTGCTGGTAGAGTAAGGATTAATATCAGCAACAATTTGGTAAAATTCAAGGAACGCTGTAGAGTTTGAGGTCTCAAACTTTCACCGCCTTTTCCTCACACAATCCTATGCGTATTCATTCTTCTGTCCTTTTACCTGAATTAATTTGTAACCAGTCTGCCAGTCAGGACCAGGGCCGACTTTCGACAGGTGGAGGCCCATGGGCAACTTCAGGAGTGTAGACTCACACTACTTTAATGACCGCCGTCCTGGGGGAGGGGGTGTATCCCTTTGGATTTTTTTGGAATAATTAAGGGTGCTTAGATGCAAAATGGTGCAGTATTTTGTGATTTTTGAAGTAAATCTATGTTTAAGAATTTTCATTTTGTAAGCCTGTTTGCCTGCCAAATTTTCAGTACAAATGAACAGGTTGCTACAGTAACCACTTTTACCAATGCAAATTAACAGGTTGCTACCACATTTTTCCCTTACAATTTTTGTTCATGAAATATGTGGAGGCCCCTGGCTGTGGAGGCCCATGGGCAACTGCCCACGTTGCCCATTGCTAAAACCGACCCTGCTCAGGACAAACAAATAGGACATGATGAATTTCTTTTATGTACAGCGCAATGGGGCAGACTTTTCTGTGTATCTGAACACTGGCAACGAGTTTGAAGGGTCAGATGCAGGAGCACCACCAGACGAAGCTGTCTCTTGGGGGAAGATAAAGATGGACGCTAAACCTGTCAAGGTGAGTAGGGTTTGCACCAGTATCAAACTGATTTTGATCACTATGGTTCAAAATTGGCATATGAGACATATAATGAAGAATTGTTATTGGCTTTTCATTCATCTTTTACAGATCTTAGATCATTGGCGGAAAAATGCAAAATTTGGGGAGCCCTGAAAAAATCAGAGGCGTAACTAAAGGGGGCAGGAGGGGCAGCCGCCCACCCTTATTGGGCCCGGCCGAGGACCTATAAGAAAAATATACCTAGATACCATAGGGACCCGCAAAGCCCCACTCGCCCCCGGCCCGTAGGGCTCTAGCTACGCCACTGGTCAAAATGTTTGTTATGAGACCAGAGCGTTTAATTCCCCATTGCCACTAGGACTGTAGTTGCGCCACTGTCTTAGAGGATACTTTTTCAACAACTATACCAAAGCCTGACAGAATACTAAAGATCATCAGTTCTGACATGAAGTTTGATATTCATTGCACAAACATTGCAAAGGCTTTATTCTTCTCACACTGTAGCTCTAGACTTGTGTAGAGGTGGTGGGGAAGGGGGACATCAGTTCTGACATGAAGTTTGATACTCTTTGCACAAACCTTGCAAAGGATTTATTCTTTGCATACTGTAGCTCTAGACTTGTGTAGATATCAACCATAATTTTAATTAGAATGAGAACTTTGAGCAAAAAGAGACTATGTGCGGAGGGTATATATGGTCTGAAAGGGGAACGCGCGCACCCCCTGGATCTGCGCTTGATTTGAAGTGCATTGTGTAAACTGGTCTTATACTATTTCAAATGTTCTGGATGTTAACTGAATTGGTTTGAAATAAAGTGAATAAACGAACCGTCTATAGACAGATAGAGGCATATTAGGATTTTCCAACCGAAAGTGGGAGGGGAAGGGGGAAGTCAAAACTTGAGGGGTAACACAAAATCATGCTAGTTGCAAAACAAAACATACAAAAGATACAAATTCAGAAAGAAAAAAAGTGTGTGTGGGGGGGGTTCCGCCTTAGGGAGGGGGGCTTTAAACTTTAAATCCCGCCTATGGATTGAGGTAGAAGTGTCTTTGCTTATTGCTCGAAAATCCACAAACCATGAAATGAATAAAATAGCAATCAGTTTCATCAAATTAAGTTAAAATGACAATTTTTTCAGCTTCTTGAGCTCATGAAGTTGAGCTGTTAAATGGAAATATAACTAAACAAAAAATAAAACTTACTTAAGATGTATGTTCCTTTTAACTTCTGCCCCTATATTAGTAAGTCTAAGTTTCAGTTACATCTATATTTGGTGGCACCCCACCACTTTCCTGTGACATGTTTTCATTTTGTGTCCATTTACTCACAGATTCATGCAGAGGCAACACTTATCTTTCCCCTCCTTGTCGCTGAAACATTCGCCAGAAGAGTTCAACTCCCGACAGCAACCAAACACAATGGGTCGACAGCATAAGGTGGACCAGATAAGGCAGATGAAGGAGTCAGGAAGGCTCCTGTCAAATTTTATTGCATGATGTTTATAGTGGGAGCATTGGTGGTTGTACCGCATGATAATAGTTCTAGTGTAAAATAGGACCGTCAAGCGCAAGGTAACTGAATATCGTTCATACAATGTGTCAAAGAGTTGTTAATGGGTGGAATGGTTTGCCTGAGTGGGTGTTAATGGGGGAATGGGTTTGCCTTAGTGGGTAGTTAGCTCCAATTCTGTTCACAATTTCAGTCAACATTTATAAGTTCTTTACCAACTCTGCGCGTCTATGATTTTTTGTTTTGTTTTTGTGGTGTTAGTTTGGGCCTTTTTATGGGGTGATTCACCCTTCTTAGCCTGTTATGTTATGTTAACTTCGATCTTACGGATGAAAAAGTCTCCAAACTTTGTTGAAAGTGTATGGTTTTTCATCAGGGTATGGATTCACTTTGGATCTCCCAGTGAGATTATTCACAAGGATAAACAGTTTTTGACTGTCTCGTCCACATTTAGCCACCACTTAATGAGATGGAACTTTGCGATGTTCAGTTTTTGAACATATAAATTCCTTTTTAACCTGAAATTACAAAAATCAGTAATATCTTTAGTTCTGAGCCATTTCCGCTCGGCATGCCTCCTTTCATGCTTCAGTGCCTTAAGTTCACTGGTATGCCAATGATCTTTTGGACAGATTGTTACCGTTTTTTTTTAATGGTGCATATGGTTGTCCAGAATAGTTGCTAAAGACTTATTGTAAAAGATGCAGTGTTTCCATATCATCAGTACTCATTGCTGTACTAGCCAACTTTTGCAGATCACTACCAAGCTCCTCGCTGCTTATGTCAGCTATTTTTCTATATCTGACACTTTTTCTTATGATGTTCGGTTTAGGATATGATATTGAACAAGTAACAAAATGATCCGAAATCTATTACTCATTAGTAGGTTGAGATACAATAATGTCATCGGTACATCTTGATATAATCAAATCAAGTGTATTGCCAGAAGTATGAGTAGCTGTATTTACATGCTGAGATAAGCAGTGTGCAATAATTCACAAAATTTAATGACGTCACGATTGTTAGCATCGTTAATATGAATGTTAAAGTCACCGCTGATAAACATTATTATCAACTCCACAAACATTTTCTAAATAATCATTAAATTCGGCAAGAAAAATCGAAATTGTAACAGGATGTGCTTCCGAGTAAGGTGGTCGGTAAATAATGTGACACATTAAAGCATCACACCCAGATTTCACAGCCCAAACTGATTCAAAACAGGGCCGGATTTCGACATGTGGAGGCCCATGGGCAACTTCAGGAGTGGAGGCCCATATTACTTTAATGACCGCTGTTCTGTGGGAGAGGTCTCAGAGAAAGGGGTGTGCCCCTTTGGAATTTTTTGGAATAATTAAGGGTGCTTAGATGCAAAATGGTGCAGTATTTTGTGATTTTTGAAGTAAATTTATGTTCATGAATTTTCATTTTGTAAGCCTGTTTGCCTGCCCAATTTTCAGTACAAATAAACAGGTTGCTACCACATTTTTCCCTTGCAATTTTTGTCCATGAAATATGTGGAGGCCCCTGGTTGTGGAGGCCCATGGGCAACTGCCCACGATGCCCATTGCTAAATCCGGCCCTGATTCAAAAGATCTTTGCTAACCATGACGTAGTTTATTAACTGATAAATTTGTCTGGAAGAAAACAGCCCTTCCTCCACCTGCCTGCTCAGATCTAAACGAGTCTTTAAAATTGAATCCATTGCAACACAACAGTTTATAGTATATCACCATTGGCATTTGAGCCAGGTTTCTGTTACTGTACAAATGTCTCTGTTTGAATCAGAGACAAAATCCAGTCTTCATTTTTATTCCTGATTGACCTGCAGTTGACAGTGCTGAATTTTAGCCAAAAAAGACAGATTCCTTTCAGAGTTTGATTGGTACATTAACAATATTTCCATGGTGCACCCCAGAGTTAGTGTCTTGTATCCTATGCTTGATTTTCCCAGCTTTTCCACCACGTCTTTTAATCAATATACCAAAGTTCTTGATTTCCAATAGTACATCTCTGGGTAACAAAAGAGCTAGCATGTTATTCTCCTTTAAATGACAATGAATAAACTTTTGAGTTTCTGCAGAGTAAAACTAGTCTTGAAGCTCTAATGGTCACTGAAGCATGACAGCTTACAATCAATATATCAAGCTTACAATCATATATATCAAGCTTACAATCAATATATCAAGCTTACAATCAATATATCAAGCTTACAATCAATATATCAAGCTTATAATCAATATACAATCTTTTTGATATATCAATCTATGAAATACAAATATATATTCTTTGCACTAAAAATTAAATGTTCTTGAAGTGCATGCTATACCACAAAATAAGTCAATAATTTATGAGTCAACTAATTTTCAAAGAATTACATACAGTACACATTGTCTGACATGTCTGTATGACATCACACTGCTTACTGGTATACTTCACTTTTCAACAAAAATGGTGAAATCTTTGAAATGCAATAAGCCCAAAATGGAATAAGCCCAAAATGGAATAAGCCCAAAATGTAATAACCTCAAAATGCAACAACCCCAAACTGGAATAACCCCAAAATGCAACAACCCCAAAATGCAACAACCCCAAACTGGAATAACCCCAAAATGCAACAACCCCAAAATGCAACAACCCCAAAATGCAATAACCCCAAACTGGAATAAGCCCAAAATGCAACAACCCCAAAATGCAATAACCCCAAAATGGAATAACCCCAAAAAGCAATAACCCCAAAATGCAACAACCCCAAAATGCAATAACCCCAAAAAGCAATAACCCCAAAATGCAACAACCCCAAAATGCAATAACCCCAAAATGGAATAACCCCAAAAAGCAATAACCCCAAAATGCAACAACCCCAAAATGTAATAACCCCAAAATGCAATAACCCCAAAATGCAATAACCCCAAACTGGAATAACCCCAAAATGCAATAACCCCAAACTGGAATAAGCCCAAAATGCAACAACCCCAAAATGCAATAACCCCAAAATGGAATAACCCCAAAAAGCAATAACCCCAAAATGCAATAACCCCAAATTGGAATAACCCCAAAATGCAATAACCCCAAACTGGAATAACCCCAAAATGCAATAACCCCAAACTGGAATAACCCCAAAATACAATAAGATACCAACATGAATTTTTCACAAATTTTGTTTCTTAAATTTTTTCTTTTATCATATATACAAAAATGAAAATTCATGGGAATAATCCTTGAAAATAGTTTTTACTTACAAATAGCCTTGAAGAAAATATGATTTTGACTCAAAAAGTACAACTTTTAGCAAAGGCAATCATGAGTTGAAATTTCACATGTTTTTAATATAATTTTGTTTCTTTTGTTGAATATATGTGAAATACTTTTATTGTGAAAATTTTGATACAGTTCTTGATATAGCTAATAGCAATATACAGGACATGTCATAGAGTGCACTGAAATATACAAGGAGACAAAGTTTGAGTCTTTCTTTATTCCATTCTTCCCCGAAGTATAATATGGTTGTCCCAATATGGTCAATATAATGTGTCCAAAATAATGGGTCCAATATGGTGGTAACATGGTCGGTCCAATATGGTGGTAACATGGTCATCCCAATATGGTTGAGTTTGTTATAATCTCTACAACATTTGAACTTCATAAAAATAAAAAAAAAATTTTAAGCCTTTCTCACTTTAAGAGTTCCAAACTCTTCACTGAACTTTGATATCATACAAATAGCCAGGGCCATAATTCTCTTCCAGAAAGTGGTGGTGGTGAGGGGGAGGGGGGGGAGATGTCATAAAAGAGTATGTAGGGGAGGGGACTATAGGCAAATTTCCCCCAAAACGTACTGAATTTTTAATGGGAAAAAATTTAAAAAAAATTCTTTAAAATACATTAATTGTTAAGAATGTGAGGGTGCCAACCTTCCATAGTAGACCGACTTCATTAGTCATTTCAATACCAATAGGACAGAGCTTAAAGGAGCACTGGACCGAAAAGTTAAGGCGCCCATTTTTGCAAATTTCACAGGTATATAAACTTCATGCCTCCATAGTCCACAAATGATGTAAGGGTATTAATTGGTCACTTAATATTTATATTAACCAGAAAATTACAATACCATTGAGTGCTAAATAAGCATTCAATTTTTTGGGGACCACTAAAAATACGCCCTTACTTTTCGGTCTAGTGCTCCTTTAACTTGAATATCTTTTAAAACATTTTTGAATGCTTTTTTCACTCATTTGGTCTCTTTTTAAAGTCTTTTTTCAAATATTCGTTTAAATCTTAAAAGGAAGACCATGCAGTTATCCAAACAGATTTGATAGATTTACAATCTAGGGGAAAATCATTTTATTATAAATCCAGACGATTATTGAAAATGGTTTTTTTCTTGAGCAAACAACAAATTTTGAGTCTTTAATTCTGGTTCATCATTATCTTCATTTAGGGCCCTTCAGCACAAGCCATGTTGGCTTTATAATTAACCTTTCGAAGTTCAATGATTGACAGGTTTTTCAACCAATCACCTTATCAATTTACAAAGCAACAAAATCTGCGTAATTAAGTGGGCAAACATCCTACGCAGTACTGGTACATTACAGCTAGCTAACGCCCATGCTCATGCAGTCAATGCATTATTATACTGTACAAAACAAATTTCTGCACACAGACTGAGTGATGACAAAATGGTGAAAGAAAAAAAATTGCACTTGTAAATTTGATTCTTGTTACCCAGAAGGATTAGCAAACGAATTGTTTATCCCTTTAGCTAAAAACTCTAAAAATCTGGACAAGTGCCATAAATGGATCAAAACTTACAGGAGGCCATATGAACATCCAAATGTCAATGCATGATTGCGGATTTGAGGTTTGTTTGCCCGATCTAGTTACTGCTTTGCTGGCTTATTTCCATACTTTGGTTAATTTACAAAGGTACCTATCATTTTATGTTTGTGAGAAGGACTGGTTTTCTTTCACAGGTTTTGTTCTCTTTCAGACAACATCCAAAAGGAAATAATATACCATTCACCCATATTTCTACTTCATGTCAAAGCAAGACATCTTTAAATAAAGAAAAGACTTCAAATGACATACATCCTTTTTCTTCAGAATATCTTCTTTCTCTTCACAAAAATTACATTACAACAAGATGCACTTGTACATTAGCTCTTTTGACAGTCTCTCTGGATTAACAATGTGTTAACATATCAGCTGGAACTTCAAGAAGTATTCTGATTGGCTAGGTTCTTCTCCTTAACGGTTAGACTTGGCCACACGTTCCAGTTCATCTTTCTTCTTGATAGCGTAGGAGTTGGACGATCCCTGAAAAGAATGGAAAGGATTTCCAAATGTTTATAGTGGCACCTAACAATTCATACTAATACTGTTACAAGGCACAGCCTTCTCTAAGTCCTTTACACAGAAGCCAACCTTCCATACAAACCAAAACTGTTCTCAAGCCCTCTGGACTATGCAAAGCAGGACTTCGCCTGGTGCAACCAATAGTGGTGCAACTAATAGTGGTGCAACCAATAGTGGTGCAACCAATAGTGGTGCAACATGTCACCAACCACATAATTACCCTGCCCTGTCCAAGCACCAGAAAATGTCCCATTTTGAAAATCTCTGGTACAACCTGATTAGGCCCGAGCCGGGTATACAAAATCTGAAGCGGGTACCTGCTACTATTACCCAGTTCTGATCCGGGTGCCCGAAAAGAACAAAAAAGCTCCACAATTTTCGCGAAGCTGGTATATTATTAGACTAACACTAAAATCATGGTAACTACACTTAACACTTACCACAAATATTTAGTGACATTTTGGAACTAATTTTTGATCTGAGTTAGTGAAATTACGGTAATTTTAGTTAGTGTAAGCCTAATGACATACCAGCATTTCAGAGCTAAAAAAATAATATATATATTTTTTTTTTAGGTCTATTTTTCTTTTCAGGGAAGGGGTATGGATACCCAACCTTTCAGGGGCATACCCGGTGCCTGACCTGACCCTGGTTCGAACCCAAGATCTCCTGGCTGCAAGGTGGATGCTCCACCACAAAGCCTAAAGATGAGCATCTTTAAAGTTTTAGCCTTAACGGATTAGTTCAGTGGCAAGTTTAAGCAATATTGATCATTGCGCAATATCGATATATCTCCTGAAAAATATAGCTATTATCGAAACATTGATATGCAAATTGTATGATGTCATACGTAAGTCATAGTTACTGTTCAGTACAAGATAATCTTGTCTCAGCATAAAAAAATCAAGTAAAAATTGTTGTATAAATTAACAGAAATCTCTACAAAATATAAACATAATAAACCTTGAAATAAACACCAACTATGCTTCAAAAATGATCTTTACATGGTTGAAACATTGAACTAGTTTAGGCCTCAGCATAAGATCTTAAACCAGAGAACCAAAGGTTTAGGTTCCGACATGCAATATGGATTTTAAGTTTTAACTACTACACAACTGGCGAAAACTTACAATAACATTAAAATAACTCACAGTACTCACAAGAATGGAATTTCACAAATAATTTAATTTAACCATTTTTATCTCATTAACATGAAAACACTTGCTAACATAATTATTCCAAATATGAAAAACAGAATGCAGTTGCTAAAATATGAGCATATTAACATTAAGCCCCTCCCCCACTCATTAATATGTAGACATTGCCATCAAAACAATAGAACACATATGAAGACCATGAGCTATCTGTGTACCACATATGAACTGAATCCCATGTATTGTTCTTAAAATACCATTATTTATAAGGTCTTTTTAACAAAATCAATTTATGGCAGATCTACAGACCAGGGCTTATCAGTGTACCATAAATGACATGAATCCGTTGTACTGTTCTTGAGATATCGTGTTTACGAGCTAGCATCACACACACACATACATATGCCATCATGAACGCATAGGTTTCTGATGCTATTGCATAGGAACCAAAAATATTTGTTGTGTAACTGGTACTAGGCTCTATGCCTTTCAAAAACGGCTAAAGTTCTTCTTTAAATTTCACTTACTTCTCGTGAATGTTCTACTTAAATGGCATTATTTAGGTATCATGATTGCAAAATATACACATTTACAATTATTAAGTGAAATTATATGCATCTTGAAAACCAAATAATGATTAATTAAATTTAAATGAGATTGTACGATCGAGTAACATGGTTCAATAAATAAAAGACAGTGGCTGAGAGATTTTGCAAAAAACTACCCAAAGCTTATGGGTGCAAAACCCCTTGTAAGGCCTAAAAAAATGTTTGTTTTCCCTCCTTTGTTGCTCCTAACTTACTGAAAAAAAGGATGGCTTTTTTTTTTAAATGCCCACGCTTCTTAAAAATCCTACAAAAACAAAATGACATGGCAACCACTTTTGACTGTTACTGTGGAAAAATGAAGCACACTGCCCACAAGAGCCTGTGATTGACTGATAGAATACAAAATTGTCCAGCCTGTTTGTAACGAGTGTGTCAGGCAAGAAAGGGCAAACAAAACAATTGTTTTTAGTCCTGATACACTAACAGAAACACTAGACTATAACAAGAACTGTCAGAAGGACAGCAAGCTCAACTATCCAAAGCTAGCGTAGACAATGGGCTTGTTGATGGACGTATATGCCGGTAATGAGGCTAGTGAAGAAATATATTTTAAATTACATGAGCCCATAAAAAGAGTCTTGTACGTACCTTAGCAGCATTGATGAGCTCATCAGCCAAGCATTCAGCAATGCTCTTGATGTTCCTGAAGGAAGCCTCGCGGGCACCAGTGCACAGGAGCCAGATGGCCTGGTTCACCCTTCTCAATGGGGACACATCCACAGCTTGTCTCCTGACGGTACCGGCACGACCGATACGGGTGGAGTCCTCACGAGGTCCACTATTGATGATGGAGTTTACCAACACTTGCAAAGGATTCTTTGAAAGGGGAATAAGACAAACAGATTTGACTATAGACCTTTTCAAATCTGAATCGGCAATTTCCGGATAAGTAATTTAAATAATGTCACATGGCTGAGAATTACATGTCCATAATGGACCAATCGTATACTGGAGGAGTCTTATTGACCAATAAAATACTGGAGGAATCTTGGTCATTAGCGCAATTCATGCACAATATGGGACCAAGGGTATGAAAAAAGGCTTTCAAGCACACGTATCATTCGTGCGTTAATTCGTGCGTTATACATAAAGGAAATACGCCTGCGTATTGCTGCTTACATTTTCTCCCTCAAACTTGCACCTGATTGGTTGGGAAACAAAGGGAAAGTTCCCAAGCGTTTGATTGGTCGAAGTACTGAAAAAATCACGTTCGGCTAAACTCATATTTAAAAAGGTCTATAATATGTTAGGAACCAATTTGTATCTATTTTTAAGCAAATTACATCATGTTTACATGCGAGCCATTTTTTCTCAATCGCTGCTCTACGATAACTTACCAAGGGAAACTAAATCAGCTCATGCTATCAATATTTTCAAGATGTCCTTTCTAACTCACCACAAAGAGCAAGCTCTAATCTCGTTTTTTTGGTGTATTTTTTTAATAATGAATGAATGAACAATAGTGGTCACGATATGCAGATTATCACGATATGTTGATTATAATGATATAATCATCACGTTAAGTTCTTGTATGTTAATTATAACGATATGTTGGTTATCACAATATGTCGATTATCATCATTATACGTCAATTATCCACGATACCAAAAATATACCTGAACAAGATATTGTAATATGCCATTTTTATGTAAAATCTGCAAAATATAACAAACATTTGTCAAACAGAATTTCAGAAACTTTCTAAATAATTGAGATCTGAACAGAATATTTGCATTAATTTTGATTTTTTTATATGCAGATGCATTTTACTCTAATGATCTATTTTCCAAGTCTTGAAAGCTTACCACTGCAGTACCCACTTCAAAGTTTCTACCAAGTGTGACAATAATCCCATGCCAAAAATAATAAATATCTCTTGCCATTTTAAGATTTAATAATAATTTTCACCAATATTGAAAGGTGAGTGGATGGGCTTCTCATATACAGGGGTCAAAATTCCCACTCTTAGTGTTTTTTTTCTCAAACAGGAAGAAGTGTCTTTTCTCAAACAGGAACAAGTGTCTTTTCTCAAGCAGGAACAAGTGTCTTTTCTCAAACTGGAACAAGTGTCTTTTCTCAAAGATATAGCATCAACATCCTGCAATATATTGTTTTCTGCTCATAAAATGTGTTCCTAGAGAAAATCCCTCGTTATAAATATTTTTCAAAGTACAAAAAACCTTTCTTTTCCCGCAATTGCTGGCACAATCGATCATAAAATTATTTTAGTACACATTCCATGTGGAAAGCATTTTTAGCACATACTACCAGGGGAACAGTTTCATTCTCATCTCAGGCTTACCACCAAGCTGTCGAAATAACAGTTACCAGGACCCTGGACTAAACTTACCTGGGAATTATATCTACAATCAGTATTGCACATGGGGATATATCTGCCCGGGGATATTATGTTTTCCATGACGTCATGTGGCATTATACACTCGTCAGCCAATTGGAGAATTTATTTATAAGTTTCATAGGCTTGCCTGACAGTGCTTGAATCAAGGCCAGGATGGAGGTACCATACATCCTTGCATGAATTGTGTTATTTCATAAATAAAAAAATGCTTGCTTGAAAAGAGCTCCTCCATATATATGTAGAACAACTAGAAACCATGATATGCATATGATAACTCCGAAAACTTAATGTACTGGGGTGCATGACCTCATTTAGATGAACTTTGTGAGTATAAACCCAATTTTTATTTTTGTTAAAATATAATTTCCCACAACGTACGTGGCGCTCACAAATTAACTGTCTCACTCGTGTAACTTCAATAATTGGCCAGAAAAGGTTAAAATTACTCATTGACCCACACATTACAATTTATACAAAACAGCTCATAACTTTTGTTAAAAGTTCTTTTTTGATTAAATAAAAAACACGAAGCATGTTTTTTGTTCAAACATCCCCATGAATTCATTTTTCTCCCCTACTGCCTTAATTTTTTTTTTGTTGGGGACAATATATTTTCCAGCACTGGTATCAGGAGTCGAAAATTAATTTTTTGCCACTATTTTAATGGAATAGTAGCATTGTAAATCTACTATTTTGTCTCATATTTAACTATTCCAGTTTCTTTTTCTCGAAAAACAACAATAACACAGATATTGAGTTTCATTTTTTAGGTTTTACAATTTGACCGTTAATTGTCTCAAAGATCTGGCAGCTGCAATATTAACTGATATAACTTCATATGCATATCTTTTAGAGCTGCGAACGTTTACTGCTGCGAACGTTTACTGCTGCGAACGTTTACTGATTTACTAAATGTGTACATGCAAATAAATGTGAGCGTTAAGCGTTTACACATGTTTAGTACCGTAAATATCAGAAGTACACCAAAATTACTTCAATTTACGATGCTAAGTAAAAAAATTCCGCAATCAGTAAGATAAAAGTACTGACTCCATTGCCCAAATAGACCTGGAATTTTGCTTTCCAAATCATGAAAAAGTTTATTTCTACAGTATAAATCATCATTTTGATGGAAAAGTAGCAAGGAAATTTGGTCTAGAAAGAACAGGAAAGTTCCCTTTAATGTCAATTAACCTTAACATTGCGTATCTTTTTTGCCATACTTTCTAAAGGCTTTCAGTGAAAATCTTGCATACTGCGATAAGTCGCCTTAAAAAATATTCAAAACTATGCCACCACTCGAATATACTGTTCATATTGGTCCTCTAGAAAACACGGCCGCAATGTTTCTGAAGCATGCAGAATTTTAGCTCTGTTGAAACCCTTTCTTGTTCGTTTATTTTGTAATATTTTTTCATTCTTGCAAAATTTATTTAACTCGTCAGGTAATATTTACATGTAAATGTACTGATCGTCACGCCACGATTAAAGTATTTTGACCTTGGTTTTTTGGTCAATTTTACAGCTTGTAAAACGGGTCTTGGATCAAAGCCTGACATTATGTTATTGTTAGTCAGTTTCACTGTCAGACTGTTTACTGTTGCACATCGTGATGCATATCACATCGTGATGCATATCCCAACGCCATTTGCCAAAGACATAATAATTTGTGCTACATATCAATAATCTTCAAAAGGATTTTTCATGTCTTACTCACATCCCTGATACTGTATTTGCATGTGTCAACTAACGCAGCTTTATCATGGGTTCCGTTACGTATTTACCCCGTACACACAATACGATACGTTACAGCCTTACTTGGTTTAAAATTTTGACGCGTGCACAACAGCCTTCTAACTATTATTTATTTCTTGTTTCTCTTACAAGTATATTATGACAAAAAAAGGTGTATATGAAGTCCAATAAGGTGTATATGAAGTCCAACCTAAAGCAAGGAATTTGCATTTTTATTGATGAAAATGTTGGAACAGTGAAATTTGATCCGGAACAGTGTTTTTTTACAGTTCCATGGAAACAGTATTGAAAAATTTAAAATTTGACCCCTAATATAATATAACATAACATATGACAGTATGTATGTATGTATGTATGTATGTATATATATATATATATATATATATATAAGGAATTAAGTTAAGGAGTCATGTTCGTATTCGAGAGGTACAGAGTTTGATTCCAATTGTGAGCACTGCATTGTCCTTGAGCAAGACACTTTACTCTACTTGCTTCAGTCCACTCAGCTGTAAAATTAGTACTAGCACTACTGGATGGACTGGCATCCCGTCCAGGGGAGTCATGTACTCTCGTTCGCTTATGCTATGGAAACCGGGGTTAAGCACCGACCCAATGAGCCTAATGGATTTAGCTAGCTATATATATCTATAACAGAGATATATATATATTAGAGCTGTGAACGTTTAGGGATTTAAGTAAACATGTACACGCCAAAAAGAGCGAGTGTGTATCGTGTAAACGCGTTTCGTACCGTAATTTTCTTAAATACACCAAATTTGCTCTAAAACTACGAGGCGAAGTAAAAAAAAATCGCGCAACCAATATGGTAAAAGTACTGACTCCATTGCCCAAATAGACGCTCGAGTTTTGCTTTCCAAATCGTAAAAAGTTTACTTCTACAGTATAAATTATCATTTTTATGGAAAATATGCATGGAAATTCAGTTTAGAAAGAACAGATAACTTCCTTTCAATGTCATTTAAACTCAACATCGCGCAACTTTTTTGTCCTATTCGCTACGGCTTTCAAAGTTCTTCTGTGAAAATCTTGCATACTAGGCCTATGATATACCTCGCCGTAAAACATGTCAAAACTACACCACCACCACCAGGAAGTTCTGAAATATCAGTCCTCTGGGAAAGATGGCCGCCATCTTTGCGAAGCATGCAGAATTTCAGCCCTGTTAAAACCTTTTTCTGTTTGTTTATTAAGGCAATATTTTTTCTTTCTTGCCAAATTTATTTGACTCATCAGGTAATATTTACATGTAAATGTACTGATTGTCACGAATCAAGCATTTTTTGATCGATTTAACAGCTTGTAAAACGGGCCTTGATTGCGTGGGATTTAAAGCCTTATGACCTAAGGCCTACTGTTAGTTTTAATGTTTACTGCTGCACATTCGCGGTGCATTTTACAAGTTAGATTTTACTCAGATTTCGGCGAAATTAAAGTTCATAATATCCCCATTCATTGGTGATTACAACGCATTTGTGATTTGCACATTTAAAAAGGATTAGGCTTATCGGATTTACAGTTTGTAAAGTCATTGATTGGAGTTTTGTCAGCCGAAAGTGTGTGTGATTTGAATAATGAATGATTATATTGATTTTCAACAGCAAGACTGACTATAAAAAACGATTACTTGCAATGAAGTATTAAGTAACCATTTACAAGGATTTGCGAGAGTGTATCGTGTACACGCTAAATGGTCACAGCTCTAAAATATATATATGTATATATATACATACATACATATAATGTACCTAGATTCAACTTTAGGGCGAATTCTTATTGACTTACACCCTAAAATTTCCTTCAATTAATCCCAAAACCTAACCCTAAACCGAACCTAAAACTAACCCTAACCTATGTTTCAGAGCATTGAGAAAAATATAAGACCATTTCTGACATTATAATAAATATATATATGAATATATATATGAATATATATATGAATATATATATGAATATATATATGAATATATATATATATCTATATATATATATATATATATATATATATATATATATATATCTATATCTATATATATATATATTAAAGAAAGAGTTAATGCAATACCTCTCCAGTGAGCAGATGAATGATTTCAAAAGCATGCTGGACGATGCGCATCGTCAGGAGCTTTTTACCATTGTTGCGTCCATGCATCATCATTGAGCTGGCCAGGCGTTCAATAATGGGACACTGGGCCTTGCGGAACCTCTTGACCTGGTACCTTCCTGAGCTGTGGGGCAGGTACTTGGCATACTTCTCCTTGACAGCTATGTAATCCTATATCAGGAAAGATAAAACTATCAAAAACCGGTATTCTAAAAATTGATACTATCAAAAACTTACAGTATAGCCTAAAATTACTGTGAGCTAACTGTGAGCAATTACCCAACTCACTGCAGTCCGGAAAAAACAAATATTTTTCGTAAAAACAACAAACAAACAAAAAAACAACAAATATTTAAAAAAAAAGATGGGAGGATCATTTAAAAAAACAAACAAAAGATAAAACTCACAGTCAAGCTGATGTCACTGACTTGCACCTCATCGCAGCTCCATTTACCAAACAATCTGATCTCCGGGAGTTCAGCGACCGCTGGGGCCTCCATAACCGCCACTGCTGCTGCAGCAGGCGTGGCTGCCGCCGGCTCATCCCAATTTTCTGCCATGTTACAGATTAGGTCTGAAACATAGAAACAAATAGCGACATCTATTTTATCAGATGCATGAAAATAAATCAAACCAATTAAACCAAGAAACTAAAATGTACGAGGGCATATTTTTCGGAAGAACACTCAAAACTCTTTTTTCCAAAGAAAATTTTCAACGACAGGAGTTTCAATTCTTAGACCTGTGCTAAGCACAAAAAAAGCCATATTTTGTGCAAAAATATTCAAACAAGCTTTTCGTGCATGTGATGGCATTGAAAACATTTGATACAAGTCTTCAATTTTATCATAAACACATTGTTAATTACTAACGTTACTTCTCTTATGATGAATAAACACACTAGAAAATGATTTGCAAATCAAGCATACGACATGATCGCGTGACTATTACATTCATCACACGTGTTTGGTAATTCAGCCAACTTGACCATTAATCATCAAAGTGAGAGCCTGAGAGGCAAGATCTGGGCCAAGTTTTCGTTCTTTTTGCCAACTTACATCAGAGCATGCCAGTGTGGAGTAAAGGAGCATGATTTTTAATTAGTTTTTTTATAAATATTTCACGATATTTTTGCACGTTTGAATAACCTAAACTTGACTTAGATTTTATACCGTAATGTTAGAATTTTGATGTACGAAGTAGCCTAGCCTAGTTGCGCAAAAATTTCTTAGTTGAGTATTAGTTTTTTGTATGGGGATATGTGATGAGAGGCATATTTCATGTCGTGGGAAAAGAGATACCGCGATAATCGACATGTCATGACAGCACTAGTTTTTTGGTACCTGTAACACCCAATAAAATGATTCGTGCTGCTCTGAACAGATTTCAAGTTTTTGGTAAGTGTAGCAGTTTATAATGCTCTGCTGTAGCACACAGCCATATGTATTGTTCTGCAGTATTCAATAAACAACTACCCCCTCTCTATCTTCTTGTACAAAGAGTATTTGTTTATAAACTGTTTCATCGAAAGAAAACTCTGTTCTTCCGCTGGTCTTAGTCCCAGCAGAACCTTATGCATTGTGCAACGATATGTAGTTCTTCCTTGGATTTACATATGTTGTAACTTACCAATTATTATCTTCAAGAATTTGTATGTGTGGATTTAATATCTTATTTTATAACTTTATAAATTGAGCTTTAATACATGCACGGAGCCGACCAGGTTGTTCTATCGCTTCCGAGCATAAGATGCATCTCCATTGGCTGGATATGTAAGGAACCTTAATTTATAGCGTTACAAAAGCTTTGGTAATTTTCAATGTAAAATTCACACAAATAGACAAACCAAAATAGGGCCTAAACCAAAAGAAAGTGAAAATGTACACAAGGATGAGCACATGTAAGGTGAGCACATGTAAGGCAAACACACCCATACAGCCTACAGCAAAATCTCAAAGAATACACTACCTATAAAAAAAGTGTTGAGCTATAAAAAAACACTAAAATTCGGACAATTCATCGGGTACACACTGAAAACAAGTCATTGTGACTAACGTGTGCTTTCCCTGGCATATGCCCAAAAGTGAAATACAAATTAGCCCCCTCAATTTGTTAGCACATGTCACCACCTGATATGTGTAAGTCAGATAAGTCCTTATGGAATTTTAGAAGTCTTAAATTATCACTGTCTACAGAACAAAGTTGTAAAATGTTTTTTTCTTGCTGGAAACAGCCTTCTTTTTCTTCTGATTAAGTGCAGCTTCAAAAACTGAAGGTAAATGCACTGTGGCTTAGTCTAGATTTAAAAGGGGAGTAGGCTTAGGCATGTAGTTTTCTTTTTCTGCCTCCATGAAATTACATCACCCACACAACATTTTTTAAATAGCTTTGTCCGCTTGACACGATTTGAAGGCTTTGATATCAGTTAGTCAACTTAGTGCGAGGAAATTCTCGAATGCACTAATGGATGCTAGTTTGTGAATCACATTCATTTCGGCCCCTGAAAATCGGTGTTTTCCGCCCCTAAAAACAGTGTTTTCTGCCCCTAGTCTTCAGGGTCGGAAAACACCATTTTTAGAGCCGAAAACACCATTTTTTTTAACTATTAGATTTAAGCAAAGTGGAATCATGGCTTACAGATTGAGGAGTTATAAATATTTATAAAAAAAAATGTAAAAATTTAAATAGAAAGGTAACATTCTTTGTGAACAATTTAGGAATAGCATTGCAACTTTGGTTTATTGAGCCAGACTCGGATCACACTTGTACGCTTATTGACATATTCAAAATATCCTTATTTAGATCATATTTTTATTAAAACGGGCATCAGCTCTGAGTAGAACAGTCTGTAAGTTTTGGAAATAACTAAAATGGTTTTGGGGTTGAAAATCACAAAAGACAATAATCTCAGCTTAAAAACACTTTCAGGTTTAAACTGCAATTCCTCCCAAAAATATGAAATAGAATGAAACTACTTCTTACAATTATTACCAGATTTTTTATACCACCCATCTCAAAACTGTATCACATTATCATCCTTTCATGAAACATTACACTTAAAAGCATTTAACAGATCTCATCCAACAATTCATTCAGCTCTTTATCTTTTTTTAATGCCTAATGTTAGAGACATAATCCAAAAACAATTCATTTAGTGATTAATAAAGATTTTTAGTTAGCCTAGCCTACCAAAATAATTGAAAAAGGGGAAGTTATTTGACACCCTCAAGATTTTAGGCCATGAGAATTAAAGTTTTAGTTTGCATCCACCACCCGCATGCTCCAAAATCTCTCGCCAAAAATGCTCAGTATTAAAAAAATTTTCTTTCTCATTATTATAGAGAAAAAAAAGGCTCTCTATCAAAAAGTTCCAAATCATCAAACAGCTGTAAAAAGGTATAGGTCTAGGGCTTAATTATGCATTATTTACATAGTACCCGCATGCAGTTGCTGCTAACAGCTTCGATCTTCACACATCACAACCTTCAATGCATGCGTGCACTATTTCATTGAGGATGCTGGGAGGGGGAAAGAAAGTGGCAGAAACTAACGGCCCTCTGGCCTGACTGTTACCCTCTGCAAAGTTAAACCAAATTGTTTGAATTTGTTTCTATACTTGCCAATTGTAAGTTTTGTTACGCTTAATTAAACTTCTACATTTCCACTAATTAGATGTTTCATTATACTATATTGTGCAAGTGTATTCAACATTTTTTATAAGAGTATTCCAACCGGTATCGATGCTCAAGACATTATACGTTTTACTGTTTACCTGCTGAATAATTATTAGACATGTTTAAAGGAAACTTAAAAGTCTGACATAATCATTATTGCATAAGATAGAATTTAAAATAACAAATCTTCTGACCAAGTTTCATAACTCCGTAAGTATATATATAACACCATATAATATATTGTAATTATTAAAAACTTTAATACTAATACTACTAGTACAAAGTAGTAGGCCCCTACCATGGAAGTAGCAATTTTGATTTAAAAATGTATATAAATTATAATGTAATCACCCCAGCAGGAGGATGTTGGAATGCTTTGTATGTCTTTTTAATCTACCGCAAATTTTTAATATTAACGTACTTCAATTATACAAAATTGTTTTACGTGTGTAGGCCTCAGGATCCATTTTTGTGTAGGCCTAGGTCTACATATGAAATTACCAAAACATGCTGTTAAAACTTTGTCACATCATTTTGAAAAGAAAACTTAAATCACATTTATTAAGAAATACATTATAATCCTTACGTCCCTGTTGGAGAAATTATATCACCACAGATCATGCACAATATTTCAACTTGACAGAAGTGAACAAAATGGCAGCCTCCATGTGTCTACTTCAAATATGAATAACCAAAGATAGGAATAAGACTGACTTGTTGTTTCAGGTTGGTTAAGATTTGGATCCTCTATCATATGAAATAATTATCACGCCCCTAAGCCTATATCATATCTTTTTTTATGTCTCCTTAGTTTAACACACACTGACACAGGTTAAAAATCTGGTCGGTTGCAGTTCCTAAATCGAACAGAACTCGTCCCACTTTAATTTGCAATGGTTCAATAATAAAACATTGAATTTTAATGCATTTATCATTACTGGAAAAAAAGGGCTTCTAGATTTCTTTTCCTGGTCCTTTGATACAATAATTTTTCAATTTTCATGAAAAGAAAATATAAATTATATTAGCCTAGTAGTACCAACCATGCTACACCGTACACGCCATTACTTGGCCAATAACATTAGGCTCTACAATGAAGGTACAGAAATTTGTGGCCTAACACAGTAACGGACGATTAGCAATCTTGATAAAGTTGGGACAAATGTTCCCTTAATTCGAGGTTTTGTAAAGCCTAATAGACTTTTCTCACTCTTAAACAATATAGAGAGTGAAAGGATTGGTTATTTATCGGTTCTACTGCAATAATTGGATGGACATATGAATAAAATATAAGGATATTAACTTCAAATTACATTCATCCGTACCTCGTTTTGACCTGCAGACGAAAAAGGCCAGATAATAAAATTTCTCATACGGTTTAGATATTGTAATTTTTACAGGCATTAAATTTAATGATGTCAATAAAAAAAGTCTAAAAAATATCCTATCCTCTTCAATAAAAATCATTTTTTTCTGAAAAAATGTTCTTTATATTATGATATTTGTTTTCTGCAAGGTTTGTTTGTCCAAATAAGCCATGGTGAAGTATAGATTTTATTATGTAAAAAAAAAAAAAAAAATCCCCAACAAAGTTCCTTCGAGGGCGGCATTCAAGAAATAAAATAATGTTAGATTTGTTGGCAGAGGACTCATGAGTGGCACTGGAACTTACTGAACAAATATTCACCCTTAAAAATATAGTAGAACAAAGCATGGAATGGAAAGCCACAGTATACCTTAACTTTATTGACTTTCAGCAGGCGTTCGACAGCCTAGTGAAGCATGATGTGGAAGATTATGGCTCATTATGGGATACCCATGAAATACACAAATATTATACAGAATTGGTATAACATAACATAACAAGATAACCGGCTAAGAATGGTTAGTCACCCCATAAAAAGCCCAAACGTTTACACCACCACCACCACAAAACAAAAAAATAAAAATTATAGACGCCCAAAGTTAGTAAAGAACTTTTCAATGTTGACTTTAAAATTGTGGAAAAAATTGGAGCCAACTACCCACTCAGGCAAACCATTCCACTCATTAACAACTCTTTGCGAAAAGCTAAAACGCCGAATATCAGTGAGAACTCTTTGGCCAACTCCAAACTGTTATCACGTGTCACATGAGGATTAGCTAAAACATGCAAGAAATGACAGGAAGTCAAAGCATCACTACCAGATAGGAACTTAAAAACCTCTATCATATCGCCACGTACTCTTCTCAACTCAAGTGTGGTCAAACCAAGAATTCGCAACCTAGATTTATTAGAGATTCCTTACTTCGGGAATAAGTCTAGTGGCTCTTCGCTGAACCTGCTCCAAAATGAACTTACCCTTCTCATAAAAGGGACTCCAAGTTTAAACAGCATACTCAAGGTAGAAAATGTGCAGTGTTAAACAATGGAAAACTATCTGACTCGTTTTCTCTAAAAACTGGAGTAAAACAAGGATGTGTAATGTCTGCTTTCCTCTTTATACTTACTATTGACTGGGTGATGGAACCAGTACACAAGGCAGAAAGAATAGAATCCGGTGGAACTCATTTACAGCCCTAGACCAAGGGGCGGGGAGTGGGGTACTTCATATCAAAAGTGGTAGGGGTGTGCAGCCCACCAACCAATAACCCGCAGTATGACAGATTTTTTGGTAACTGCAGTGTGAAATTATACAATTTTGATACCCGCAGTATGAAAGAAGTCAATTTTGATACCTACAGTATGAGTATTCAACAACAAATATTGTACAAATGAACCAGCAGTACAAAATTAACACAGTAAAACCTCATTTTTTGGGACCTGCACTACAAAAATGATGAAAAAAAGACAATTACAAAAAAAAATTGTGGTACATTTTTTTAATTGATATATTTTCATTTTTAGTATAAAAGAAAAAGACACCCGCACTACGAAAATGGTAAGGGAAACAAAAAAACGACCACCCCCTCTCCCACCCTTGGCTACGCCCCTGCCAGAAAATGTTTATCGGTTCAGAAGGAAGTTGTTGAAAGAAACACGACGTTGAGACTTCTGTCGCAATTTAATCTTCTTTGTCGGGAAATGCGATGTTCAGAATTGCAGTGACAGAAAAAAACAAAAAAAAAAACACAAACACACACACGCACACACACAAAACTATTCGACCGTTTGTCGGAAAATCTGATCTTTTGTCGTAAAATACAATGTACCGTACTGATTACTCCGTCTGTTCGTCAGGCCGAAAACATGGTTAACCATATTCTACTTCTATCCTTTTTTCTTTTTTCCTCTTTCTTCTTTTCCATTTTCTTTTTTGCCGACAAGTATGTTCAATTTGCCGACGATTACAAAGTTGGGGAGGGGTGCGCGACCCCCCCCCCCGCACGCACCCCTAATCTTGATACCCAGGAGAAAGCTTAGCAGCAAGGTAAGGTAAGATTTGTTGGCGGCTCCCGTACTATCCTGAGAATGTAAAGCCTGAAAGCATGGAGATCAGTGGCGTGGGGGAGGGGGGTTGGGCAAACTTCCCCCAGTGAAGCTTTCTGAGAGGGTGGAAAGTGCTCAACAAAGCGCCAAAATCGTCCTTAGAACATATTTTTTTCGGCCCTGGGAAAATTTACGTGTTGATTAATAACTTCTTTCTATACTATTAAGCACGTAATATTTCATTTTAGTAGTCCAAAAGCGCAATGCCAAAATTTTTCACAGAAAAGATCAAGTTTTCCGGGGATTTCGCCCCGAACTCAACCATTGGCACTCCCCGGCTCCTGGATTTTGCGCACGGACAGTAGCCGAAGCATGGCGAACAATTTTATTGAATAGACTGATGCTGGTAGAAACTATTCGAAAGGGCGCCGAATGCTCACATGGGAGCAAAATGTGTCATGAGAATATATTCTTAGATACTTTTTTTCTCAACGTTGAAAATGCGGGCCCGTAGCGACAGAGGTAAGGGGGAAGGGGGTACAGTGAGGGGGAAAATGAAGAAAATGAGACGAGAATTTAGGAAATTTCTCCAAAATTGAAAGACATATCCTAAATATTGAAGGAAATTTCCTAAAAATATTGAAGAAAATAACCCAAAACTGAAAGTAAATTTCACGAAAATTAAGGCAAATTTCACGAAAATTAAGAAAATTTCCCAAAATTGAAGGAGATTTCTCACAAAATAAAGGAGATTTTCGGAAATTGAAAAAACTTTGCAATTTTAATGTAAAAAAATATCCCCAAAATAAGGTTATTTCCTGAAAATGGAAGTAAATTTCACGAAAATGAAGAAAATTTCCCGAAAAATGAAAAAAACTTCCTAAATAATGAAGAAAAATATCCACAAAGTAAGAAAATTTCACGAAAATGAAAGGAAATTTTACGAAAATGAAAGCAAGTCACACGAAAATAAAGAAAATTTTACGAAAGTTTTCTTTAATTTTCGAGAAATTTCTTTTATTTTAAGGAAATTTTCTTTGATTTTGGGAAGTTTTTTCAATTTGCGGGTATTTTTTGGGAAATATCCTTCAATTTCGTGAAATATTCGGGCATTTTTAAAAAAAATTCTTCAATTTTCGGGATATTTTCTCGAGTCCCAATTTTCGGGAAATTTTCTTCAATTTGGGGGAAAATTTTCCTAAGCAGCGCTTCCGGAGTTTCACCCCCTGGGCTCCTTTCAGGGCTTTGTCTTTAGATTTGAAACACTGATTTTAAACAACTTCCTAAACGGTGCCATCTAAACAGTGCATGCCAGATCTTTGTACTCTATGTTTCACTCTTATGACAATTTTTTTTCGGGGGCGCCAAAATGCCCTTGCTCCCTAATGAAACATGACCCACCACACCACTGCTGCAGATGCCACAGTCATATAAAATGACATCTGGCTAACGAAACAAATTTCAAGTCAAAGTGGCGTTAAATTATGTCACTGTGTCCGAAAAGTATGAGTGATTGTTCAGTAATAATGAATAAGTTTTGACGAAAGCAAGGAGTCACATATCGATTGTGAACATTTTGTCTTATATATGTGTCCCGGGGCTCGAGGTGAGGGCATGATGGACATGGGCGTAGGAGCCCAATTTGATTTAGGGGAATGTAACGACTTGCCCGAAAAATATAACCCCCCAATTTTCAACATGTTAATGTACATATCATGATAGCAGTGGCGTAACTAGGGTTCTGCGGGCCGGGGGCGAGAGGAGTACTACGGGCCCCTTGGTATTAAGTGGGTTAAAATTATTATAAATACAACAACTACGCTAAGCGCCACCTTGGTTGGGGGAGGATAGGTTTTCTAGGCCCTTTCTTGCTCACCAATGTGACCATTGTCGATAGGGGATAGTGCAGAACATAGTCAGCAGATTTGAGCTATGTCCACATACAGAAAGGTTTTAGCTGTTTTCAGACGCGTAAGCTAAATTGAGTTGATGTTTGCAAAAAAACCCTAATACAAACATAACCTCTTCATTGAAGAGACCACACTCCATCCTTTACACATACGTATGTTGTAGAACTCGTTAAGCGCATGCGACAGTACTATAGTACACATTTGTAGTACATCATGACCTCAAACTTAACATGTACGCCTGCGAAATTTAGTTTAGGCTTGTCTGCAGAATTTTCCTTAGAATTGGCGTCAGGGAAACATCTAAAAACTGACTTGTTACTATTTTAAGTGTACACTCTTGTGTCATATTAAGAGGTTGAGTGGAATTTTTTGGTAGAATCTTGCAAACCATATTTTTCCGACTTAGTACATTACAAAATATCAAAAAAATATGTTTTTCATTTTTTTGGCGGCCATATTGGTAGATTGGCGGCCATTTTGAAATTTGATATCCGAAAAACATATTTTACCCAATATTTCACATTTCTGTTCCATATTATTTTTGTAATAGTTTTCGTTCAATGTCAATTTTGTTATATTACATGGATTTAAATACATAATTCAAGATGGCTGCCTCATTAAAAAATGGCTGCCACATTAAAGATGGCTGCCAAATCAAAAATAGCTGCCACATAAGTATTATTTTTTGGTGTATATCTTGAAGTTCCATATTACTTTTTAATAATCTGTTTTTTGTTCAATGTCAATTCTCTCATATCAAATGGATATAAATACAATCGGGAATCTGACCTCGCGACCTCTCAAATTTTCAAGAATTATTGCGCAATCGAAATTTTGAATTTCGAACCTTCGTGACCTAAACACAGACTTGAAAATTGATCGCTTATTTCCAAAACTTCCTTTTCAAAATAAACCTTAGATCTAAGACAGAATATAGGTTAAGGTTTCATTGTAAACCTGACCGGGACATATTTATATCATTTTGCCGTAGTAACGAATAATTCTTTTCGTTACGGCGATAGTCCATACAATTTCCTTGAGCAATGTGTTCTTCCGGTAGACAAAAATTAAGTCAAAATCGTATTTCACATTTGTGAAAGTGAATGAGTTTTTCCACACTTGATATTTTTACATATATAAACAAATTAATAGGGAATCTGCAATATGATATTTACTAATACGACCTGTACCAGATGTTTTATTTCCAATTTTACGGCGAACGGCGGCCATTTTGTTTGGGGTCAGCCTGTAGGTATAAACGTCACAGAATTAATAAATATGCATCAGGAAGATGACGTAGTACAGCCAAATATGGTACATGTGCTGAATTTGCATATCTTCCTTCATAGTCTTATTACAATGTAAACTTATGGATTTCCTAGGGGAAGTCGATTAGCTAGCCTATTTTGAACAAAATGCGTAAATTAAATTACAAGTACATAAATTAAATCATTTCATAAATTAGTTTAATGATGAAAGTTGAGAAAAAATCATTGGGGTATAGTTAGGATTAAAAAAAAGGCCAAGAGGGAACAAAATTGATTAGAGGGGGGGTCAAGCAACCATTGTGGATGCACCTAAACACTCAATGTCAGCCTGACCAGAACAAGGTCATGGACACTGCCCCCTTTTTTTTAATTGAAAAATGAACTAATATTCAAATATGAAAAAGCCCCGCTTACCACTACTTCACATTAGCAGGGGTGGTGCCAGGCGGGGGTACATCTCCCAAAGGCCGCCGAGAGAGGAGGGGGGGACAGGGGTTACAAATGTACTGGGGCCCGGAGCAATTTGGGGGCCCGAAAAATATTTATAACGTTAAAATTTGATATAAAGGGGCCCGGTTACAATCATTTTTCCCCGGGCCCAGCCTCGGGTCAGCAATCCTCTCGGCGGTCCTGATCCCCCCACTCTCGAGACCTGTAGCCTACCCGTGGAATTTTTTGGGGGGCATTCGTCGGGATAAGGTCTTCATGTTTTAGTACATAGGTGAACAATTAGTATACTTAGACCCCCCGTCGAGGAGCCTATCCCCCGTCGGCCAAATCCTGGCGCCACCCCTGCATTAAAGGAATGTTCCACTCAAATTTCATGTTTACATATGTGATAGACAAAAGAGGAAGCAGATTGGTGAACACCCTATGTATTTAGTTTGTTCAAATGGCACAAAATCCAATTCTTGAACTTGTAGAAGTGCCCCACAAATGTGGATTTCTCTTATTGAAATTTGGCCCCTCTGCTTTGTTTGTATTTCGCACAATTATACGTTCAAATGTTAAATGGAAAAAATATTTTGATAATATTTTGATAATTTCTTAAAAATCTTCAGAAAATTTTCTCAGATCATATAAAAACTAGGACCTCAAAATTCAAATATATAAATAAGTTTTTTTACAATTTCTGGCGTTAATTGTAAGAGTGGCTTAGACTTCATAGAACAGTCACTTTTCGATGTGCAAGAAAAATAGTTTTTGTGTCCTGATTTCTTGTAGGAATTATTATGGACATGATGGGGTTTTCACCAATGTTCTTTTATTGCACTCCATCAAATACATAAAGATGAAATTTCACTAGAATATTTCTTTAATAACATCAACGATGATAAATGTTTAAGGTCAAGGGGTTTATGTTCACTTGAGATGGGAGTACTGCCTTCTCAGTAAGCATCCTTAGAACACAATACTCCATAATCTTCTTTCTAGATGGTACCACTCAAAGACTAAGGAAGCCATAAGTTAATTTGATCAGTGACATTAGCCAACACTTTTTCCCGGTTCAAATGATGCAAGTGGATAGGAGCTAATGGTGGGCTGCAGGATGGTACATTAAACAAACTAATTCACTCATCCATTTTTACAGTTTGGGTGGAGCAGAGACAACCAAGATGAAGTGGCATGCCCAAGGACCCATCACAGATGCTCTGCTGGGAATGAAATCCAGGAACCCTACTCATTAACCACTGTATTCTCTACCATCATATGCAGGTATTAACAGATAATTTGCACTGCCATCTTCATCTTTGGTCAATATCAAATAATTGGGCACCCTGCAAGTCTCTTGTTTCTGCAGCATCTGCACTGATGATTGTTCTGAATCTGATTCATACAAACAAATTGAGCTTTATAACAAGGAGGGGGCAAAGTAACAGACAAAAAAAAAAAAAAATTTTTCTTTCAACATTTTCTTCACCTAAACATTTAATTTAATATATACATAACACATTTGCTTGTTTCAAATGAACTAAAATCATATTTTTAAACAACTGCACTAAAATACATGCATTTAAACAAACTTATATATGTACAGCCTCATACCTTCCTGGTAAATACAGAAAGATTTGCTTAGAACATAAAATATAAACATGCATCTTAATAAGAATCTATGAAGGAAAGATACAACAAAATTACAGAAAACTATGCTAACTTCAATATATACACAAAAATAGGTGCATATTGGAATCTTCTACCTCTTTTACAAAATTTATATTGAATACATTTATCAATATACATGTGTGAACTGTACCCATACAACCCTGGGGCCTTCCTAAATAATTGCATCCAACATTGACAGATTGATCATGTTAAAAATCTTATAAAGGTGTGACTTTCTTAAGGAAGATTTGAATATGAACAACAAAATTGTATAAATACCTACAGGTAACTTATTTCAAAAGTTTAACAACTTGGTACAAACAATGTGAATATTAGCAAAATTAAGTATAGTGAAAGACATATTTTCAAGTATGGCAAACAAAAGCATATGCTTCTACTCTACACATAACTCTATGCCTGGTTTGAAATGCATTTCTGATTTGAAATTCATCCCTGATTTGGAACACATCCCTGATTTGATACACATTATTAAATTTCAGCAAGGTGACATTGAATGCAAAGCTTCTAGCCTCTAATCAAACAACATTCTTGGGTTGCGAGTATGCAACAAAACTTAACAATTTATACACAAATTCAAAAGTTAACATGTAAGTTTATATACATGTACTTGATGGATAACAATACACAATAAAAACTCAAAATATTTACAAATAAATATATACACATCTGTAAACAGCTCTATCCTTCATGAATAATGAAAACATAAAATCCCAAACTCTCATGTAATTTTGCACACATCAATGTGCAAGATACTCCTTTGACATCAAAAGTACAAAGGATGATAAAATCATTGTGATTGCATAGTTCTTGGAATGTTTGTTTGTTTGTATATTCAGGAATATTTGGAATATTTGGAATATTCAGGAAAAAATATCTTCCAAAGACCTTTCAATAACAATGCGATAAATATATATTGATCAGCATACTAGAATACATTTTAATCAATCAATATTGAATAAATCCTTTGGCACATATGCCTAAAATGGAATGTACCACATTTGCTACAACAGCTAATTTGAAGCATGCAAGAGAAACTTAACAATGCAATAATTTCTTGTCAAAGTATTGTCATTGTTGTAAACATTTTCTGTTTAAAGTAATTACGTCATATATTATGTTCATTTTAATTGCACCAAACAAGAGGAAAGTTCATGGCAAAATTAAACTTCCAACACCATTTTACCCTTACAATGAAATTTTAATTAAAAAAAAAAAAAAATACTAAAGCATATATATATCCTCTTTCCAAATTTGACACTTATGTTCACAATAAAACACTATCTGCCATAGAAAATTGATCTAGTCTAGTTGTAATGAAATTGAGTTGCACAGTTTGACTAACAAAATAATAATGAGAAAAATAGGCAAGCTAAAAGCGCTTGCAGGCAAGCATAATTACATATGGAATGTGTAATAGAACCAGAAAACAAAAGGTTTTAGGCTCCCAATTCACTCTTTATCTTCTGTGAAAGAAAAAAAATGAACAAAATAGTTATTCCAAACCATAGTAGACACTTACTACATCAGTCGTTTCTAGAAAGATAATACAGAGCTTTAAACTTAGATCGCTCCTTAACGGAATAATTTTTTTTGAAACACTTTTAAGTTTTTGACCAGTTGACAATGTTGTTTCTTTTGAAGTCCTCTTTTATATAAGATGGAGATGATTGACTACTGAACTAATCCTTTAAATACCATGGGATATGTCAGGAAAGTAGTGAAATAGAAATTAGTAAGAGTATTCATACTTTACCACCAGAAGAAAGTTTAAGGGAAAATAATTCAAATAGTAAAATAGTAACTTAAATAAATTTTCTTTGAAATATATTAACAATTGTTAATAATGTGAAATTAGGGCGTCATCCTTCCATTACTACACCGGTCATTTGTACAAGGATAAGATACAGCTTTAAACTTGACGGAATAAGATTTTTGGATGCTTTCTTAACCTGTTAGCCATCTTGTTTCTTTTAAAGTTCTTTTTCATATACGATAACCTTGTGTGACCACTAAACTAATCCTTTAAAGAAGACAAACAGTCTGACATACAGACAATCATTATTTCACATAATTAAACTAAACAAAACAAATCTTCTGACCAAGATTTTTACATCCCGGAGTAATCTTCAATACACTTTGTGAATTATCATAAACTTTGGAGGCGAAAATGCAGAAAATGATGTCATCAAGTCATGCAGCAGGATGTTATAATGCCATGTATTTTTTTATAATCCATCTCAATTTTTCTAGCTTATGAACATTTTTTTTCTTTTAATGATAAGGGTCAAGGACATTTTTGTGTACACATAAAATTATCAAAACGTGCTGTTTAAACTTTGTGTCATATTTTTTGGGATAAAATCTTTGAATGAAATTTTTAAGGAAACATTATAATCCTTATGTCTCTGTAGGGAAAATAGTGTCATTATACACAAGATGTCAATAAAAAATTGAACTAAATGGCAGCCTCATGAATGTGTCAACTTCAAACATGAATAACAACTTGAGATAAGAATAAGATTTTGACTCCTTGCTGTTTTGGGAAGTTGGTTTAGATATTAATTATATATCATATGAAATTGTATCAAGTGTTGTGTCTCCTTTAATATGTCTATTTTATTAAAGGATTATGGATATCTAGCAGATTTTAGATTTGTGAAAGAACGTGAAATTCTGAGTAGAGTACTTTTTAAAATTTGTAGAAAGCTTTTTTAGTTTTAAAGTTATGATTAAACAAAGTTTTATGATTTGTTAATTTGTTCGTTTTTTTTTTAAAGGAACACATTTCAAAATCTTTACATAATTCTTTAAATTTTTGTTCTTCAAATTCAGCTACTTGTGAACTTTATAATGTCTTTTCTAGATACAGGATGATTCGAGGTGTGACAAAGTTCCATCGAATTTGGCTCGAAGTCCAATTCTATATTTTAGACAACATTGACAGAGGAATAAAAAAACAACAAAGGTTTTACAAAGGGTAATGATGTTCACACATTGTCAGATTATTGCGCAATAAAGCTAAAAAGGAGAAATGTTGTAAAGTGGTTCAATTTAACCAATTTTAAAGGAATTTTTTTGCTGTAATGGTTTAGATCATATTTTAAACCATTTAAGGCCATGTTGCCTCTAGATGTCATAGTCCTTTAAAACAAAACCATTATCGAGTCATCCTGGGTATTATGATATTATATTCAATGAATGTAATTCCATTTGTATCGCAGTAGAAGATATGAATTAAGCATTAGACCGTGTTAAATCATGTTTTAAAAATTATTCCTCTGGTTTCAGATTATCTATTTGGTGGTATACTGGTAAAATAGTCATTCAGCCTTAGAAAAAGCTTTATGGTATTATGCACTGAACCAGGGAGACAACTCCCTGACTGAACTAACTTATTTGCCAGGTATAGTGGAGATATCGCCGTCCACACCAGATTGTAAAATTTGATCATTTGAAAATACAAAGAATGAAGGAGCATATTTATGCACACGCGCAAGCTTTTGCTCGCTCCAAAAGCCCATTAGGCCAAATGAAAAAGTATATAAATTTGTAATTACAAATAATTAATTTGTTGTTAGCTAGTGTGTACATGCTCAGATATGCCGGAAAATGGAAGGGTAAGGGGGGCAGACTCAAAGAAAAGGCACCATGTCCCTGCAATTTTTGAAAAAAATCTAGTACAATTTTAGATATTATATCCCCTCACGTCACACACATAAACATATATCTGCACAAACATAAACATCATCTATCTAAAAAAGCTAGTACAATTTCAGATATTATACCCCCTCACGGCACACACATGAACATATATCTGCACACACATAAACGTATATCTTCACACACATAAACACATATCTACACACACTATCTATCTATTTGTCTGTCTGCCTGCCTGCCTACCGACAGGCAGGCATGCATCTATCTATCTATCTATCTATCTATCTATCTAAATTAGTTACAAAAACGGTAAACTTTAGGCATACAGAATTCTGCCTTTGTAGACAAAATTAACTAGGAATTACCTTTTATATTTATATAAAACTCATGAAAGGAAAAATAAGCAGGGATGATACGCTGTCTAAGATAATTCATAAAAATAAAACAATTCTTGAATACAAATATTACATTGATAAAAAGGGCACCTCTACCCCCTCGGAATAGAGCAGGAGGTGCAATCGCCCCTTTTTTTTGGCGTCCCTGTACATGTTCATGGTAAAAATGTTGAATTTTATTAATATGTATAGTGGGCGGGGCTTAAAATGATTTTTATTGAAGATAGCTTTGTAAACACAGTGCCTCAAGAATGATACGTGGCCTCATGTCATATGTGATACACAAATTGCCCATGCATGGAACGCAGATGATACCCTACTGTTTGGGCGGCGATGAAATGCATATTAATGAGTAGACAGGGCTTAAAGGTAAAATCGTAAAATGCTCTTAATAACCGAATATGTCTGCTTTGTGCTTCATAATTGAAATAATTATGTTGATAGCATTGTATACTTGTTAATGGAATAAAAATGGTTGAATTTAATTAATACGCTACTTCACACTTTCAGTGACCTCCAGATCAATCCGGTTCAAAATTCTGATCACGTGATATCTTTAACACTATAAACATGCAGACGAGATACGAGATAAAGCTACAATGGTTTTCTACTAGACTTGTGCGCGATATGTGCGATTTAGCCAACTAAATGTTACGATTTCTTTTGTTTGAAGTATGAAAAGGATTATTCATGCAACTTTAAGACATTTTTTTGTCGTAGTCCTTATTGTTGTCTCCATGTGAAAAAATCGAAGTTAAAGTTGTTTAGGTTAAGATTGCTTACCTTCAGCACAGTATTCATAGGGCATTTCGAATCCGGCGCACTCACACAAATTAAATTGTTACGACTTTGTGCATCCCCATAAAAGTAAATAAATTAGAAGTAAAATGACAATAAATTTTTGGTACTACTATTTTAAATTTGGGGTTTGCGATTTTCTTTCTCAGTATAGAAACACACATTTGGGAGTATAATTTTCATTTAATGAACGAGCCTGATATAGTGAACGCATACGCGACTTCACACTCTCATTGACCTCGAGGTCAATCCGGTACAGAAGTTATGATCACGTGATACTTTACACATTAAACATACAGACGAGATAAAGGTAGCACCAAACTAATTATTTGCCCCATTGAAGCCTATGATGAAAGAGTCAAGTTCGGTCTTTTTTTTTTGTACCAGAATGGGATCTTTTGTGATGTTTTCAAAAAAGTACCTTCTAATATCTTTCGGATGAGGGTACTTTCAATTCAATAAGGGGTCACCAGAGGTTTTGGCCCTTTTTTGGGCTGAAGTGAAAAGGTGTTATATACGGTACCCTCACCAAATCACTCAAATTTGGGTTTGGGTTTATGGTCAAAAAGTTCCCCATGAAACTTTTACTGAAAAAAATCTCGTCAAGTTTCGATATGTATAGTCAAGACCTATCCTTTCTCTGCCATTCCTGAATGTTCAACTTCTCAGCTTCTTGTTCCATGACAAGGGACCTATCGAAAATATTTTTATTAGCCTTTTCTTTATGGGTTCTCATTTTTGGATGGCGGAGTGATACCTTATTAGTTCCGTGCTACCTAAAGTTACAGTGGTTTTGTCCCAGATGTGTGTGCGATATGTGCGATTTAATCAATTAAATGTTGCGCTTTCTTTTGTTTGAAGTATAACAAGGATTTTCATGCAATTGAGGCACTTTTTTGTGGTAGGTCTTATTGTTTTCTGTAAATAAATCGATGTTAAAGTCGCTCAGGTTAAGATTGCTTACCTTCAGCTCAGTAGCCTTATAGGACAATCCGAACCTGGCGCACTCACACAAAATAAGTTAATACATTTTTCACAGGAGAGACACTATTTGAACTCTTACACTTGACCAATGGTTTTGCAATCACCTTAAGACAAAAGTTTTCCAGTTTAATCAAATAGAAGTAGTCATGGCAACCGTTGTAAGAAATCAATATAGCTTAGCTAGCTATGTGTTGAATACCATTATTTAAAAATTTGAGATGATTCTAGCATATTACCGATAAATTGCATAAACAGGTTACCTTATATAAATGACCCAGTTTTATACATTAATTTTTCTTAAATGACACTACAGTACCATGGATGGCACCAGTGGGGCTAAGGTGGAGGAACATCCAGACCCGATTCCCCTCCCCCCCCCACCATCCCACAATGATTAAACTTAAAGCTAATTCATTACCCTGAAAATAAAAATTCGATATAAATGACACAAAATGATAAAATCATGTTGATTATATGATGTTACACAGAATGGCACTGAAGAGAGGCGGTGTGATATGGAGTGAGGCGCCTTGCCCACTCACAAATTGTCAACTTTTATAGCATATGACTGCCGAAACTTTGAATACATTTTCCTATATGAATAATCCAGAAATCAACTATTCATGGTGTCTAAATGATTCTAGAGAAGGACAGCAGCGGAGGGGCTTAAGCAAAGTATACTACCAGAGGTACCCCCCACCCCCTCAACAAATAAGTAACATGTCGGGCTAAAAATACCAATGCCACCTTGATATTACACACTTAGAGTTGGTGACAAGAGTCGATGAGCTGTGTTAAAAACGTGGTGATAGTGACAAACAATTACTATGTCATTTCTTAGGGCCACCAAATTGCTCGGGGCCCGCCCAATACAGTTTCATATGATGGGGGATAGGGGGGGGGGGGGGAAAGATCGATGTAATTATTTGTTTTAATAATCAAAAAAATAAGGCCTATTTGAAAACCATGGCTTTGAAAATAATACTGGGGCCATGGCCCCGGCGCCCGGTGTCGGGGGCCCTGCCGTGTGGTTTACGCACCCTTCCCATTCTATTGTTGCGCCACCTAAGACCAGCATGCGACCCGTATTCTTTGGGCTGGCGGTGTTGATCGCGAAATCGGTTGACTATTGTGTTAATTGTGGTGGTACTGTCGGTGAGCTGGTGGGTTCGGTGTTGACTGCAATATCAGTTGATGGTTTGATGGATTTATGGTAGCCAGGTTGGCTTGTTGTAGGCTCGCTGGGTTGGCATGGTTGTAGGTGTGAAGTTGAAGATGCCGGCGTATATTTGAGTCTTTGCTTTTTTTAAGTCCATCTCTTTGCAAGATATAGCAATGGCAATATGCCGACGCAAAGACCGAGATGCATGGTTCTACGTCGTGTCGCTGATCTTTGATCTGGTTTATGGTTCTTGAAATCACTCTGTTGATAGCTATCACCTGCAATATTTGCTGAAATGCGATGATAAAGTCCCCAAATTCACGTCTTAAAAACAAGGAGTTAAGAGTTGGTGGTTTGTTTCTATGCGCATGATGAGCTCTATAATAAGTGCGGGTTGACAGTAAGAATCCTAAAACGTGAATGTAACCTAAATGCATGCCAATCAATTATGATGTGCCTTTGGCTCTTTTAGAACAATTTGTTACTATGTTGTATAACCGAACAAATCGAACAAGTAGTTAAGATAAAGCTCGCTTGCAGCTTTTTCACATAGAAGGGCAGGTGTATGGAACTTCTTCCTCCAACCAAAGCAGCTCTTAATCAGCACATCAGGAGAACTGCGTATCAATCAGGTCATAGTTCATCTATGTCAAGTTCATCTATGAGCACCAGAACTTCCTTCGTCCAAATAATGGAGATAGAAAGAACCAATTAGAATGGCTGGAGCTCATTGTGGTCAACCCTGCCAGAAACAAGTCATTCCTGTCGCGAACTCCCCTAATTGCTAACTTAGACAGTCAGATGTATGTGGTTGCCAGCAAGGATGCGTATACCAGATGTAAGTGTGTCAAAACAATGATATGCAAGAAGTAGCCGTTTGTGGTGAATGTGATTCTTATTCAGAGGATGCAAAAATTTTTTTTTTTAACTGAAATAAGATTTTACCAAAATAATTGCCCCAGCAGCCATTATTTCTACCTTCAAGTTGATGATATGCAAGTAAATTTTTAAAGGACATAATTTTTGTTGAAGAATACTTTTTAGTTATTCTGCATTTTGATTGGCCAATCTTGAAATTTTGCCTATGTGCAAACCTGATACAGAGACTTTATTCAATAAATACATGTTCGGGTAGGTCAAATATTTACAGTTTCATTTCTCTCTAAAATAACTTACTGCATGGTTGTCATGACAATCTATTCTATAGCACTGTATCTTCAGATTTTGATAATAATTTAGGGGATAAATACAAAGGTGGCTGGTCTCAAACGCTATTTAAGATCAAGAACAATGCTACCGTGCAGTTTTAGTGGACCAAGGCGATAAAATGTAAGACTGACCACCATTGGCTTTTATCCCATTCTAAATATGGCAACATTAGTTGATCAGTATTTTCTTAATACTCATACAAGTTGCTTCTACTTTTGTTGCAAAGCCAATTCCATTGTGGTTGTTAATACTCTCCTGATGCAGTAGATGACCGAACAGAAGTTATATAGCAACATTTAAAAAGTGTTGATGACCATCATTCAACTTACATCTATCTTCCTGGTCTCAAAAGTATTTGAGACCATCCATTAACCAATGAGATTTCAGAAATCAAATAAACCTATTAATGAATCAGGGTTTGATATGAGTATCATTATTCTTTTTCACCACCCAAAAAAATCACAGTAAGTTATTACATTTTAAAAATGTTCGCAAAAAATCACAATACTTGTATACAGGGTATACTATAAAATTGTAAACCTCCGGGATATCGGGGTTCCTATATAAATTTTGGGTAACAAGACTAAAAATGAGACCCACCTAATTGCAGATTGATGATCCCAAATAGGTTGATTAATTGCCAATTCCATAGGTAAGAACATAAAACACAAGAGAAGCTAAAATAGCCAGTGCACCACAACTGGTTATCAAAGGCCGCGGACATTGACTTGGTTGTCGATGTTATGTCTGTCCGTACGTCGTACCTGTGTTCTCGTCCGGGTCGTATTAAGCGTTTCGTGAGAGCATTTGTACTATCATAATCGAATACGCAGGCGACGACCCCGTCATTGTAATTGTGTGTTCAACTCTCTCTCCACATATCAATGTAATCAATTCATAGCTCAATTTCAATCAAACTGGAAAAAATCTCCAACAGGATAATAAATTCCATATACCACAAGCATGAAACTAATCCTTGACTTAATACTATCAATCAACAGTTACAAAACCTATCCCTTGCTATAAACTAACTACACTTATTGGCCAGTAAGAAATGTTTAACTTACAATTATTCACAACCTGCAACACACATCCTCACCCAATCACAATGCAGAAGCTAATCTCTCTTTCAAACATACACAACTCCTAAAAAGTGTATCATCTTATTATTGCCTTTGAACATTTTTGTTGTTATGCCCAAAACAGTATATTTTCAATTTAAAACTTACGCTACAGGCGCTTTAACTTACTACTATGACGTCACATGTAAAAAAAAAAATGTGAATGACCTCATGAATAATCATTACATGACATCATTTCGAGTTTGGCCTGCCCTGACAAGAACATACACTGTGTACATTGTAACCTAACACTGGTAGTAAGTGCACTAACAAACTGACGGACGATTCCTGTAAGTTTAAGTAGAGTACTTTCACAGAAACTATCGTACAAATATGATGCAAAACTGCACTAAAAACATATGAAACCACATAAACTGACACTTACATACATGACATCAGGTCGAGTTGCGATCAACATCGGGAGAACTGGTAAGTGGAAGCAATTTTGTATGAAGCCTAAGCTTCAATGGTAAACTTAATATTACATTAGCCTAACACTCAAGTTGGTACTGTCTGACTGCAAAGCCTATGACCTGCACTATGGCCTATTACATCCTGTACGTGGCTGTCAATGAAAACTTGATTTTCTGATGTTATAATCATAGATTTAAAACCTGATTAATATAATAGTTGTGTACATTTTTCAGTTGAATGCAATACAAATAAAAACATGGTTTTGTCAAAATATTTTAATGAGAAGTTCAATTTTTCCTAAATAATAGTATTTAACACATATAGCATATAACATTTTTTACAAAGATTGTCATGACAACCTCTATTTGATAGTAAGATACTTGACTTTTTGTTCTAAGATGAGATGAATGCAAAACCATTGATCAAGTGTAAGAGGTCAAATGAAAAATCTTGGATCCGCCACTAAAGTCATAATATGAGAAAATTGACCAAAATGATGAAAAACCATGGCAACCAAAAGTTGAATATCCGATGGCTCCGCATCTAAAATTTATTTTTTGGGCATGACCAATAACTGTGCCAAATTTCACACTTTTTTCAAAAAGTGAACAATTTTATTAAATTATGGGCCAAATCCGCTGGACTTTAAGAAACTTAGTACTTATTGCGATCAGATAGATGTGTCATGCGGTGAGAGATGTGACTCGGACGGATAATCTGCAGGAAATGGATGCGGTCAGTTCAGCAAGATATTTTGTAAATGGGATTACAAAGAATTATCTACTTGGGACTAAAATAGCCGTCGTTGATTTCTGAATATTGTATTATTTTCTTATTATTTCCCCCTATAGTTATGGAATGGTAAGGGTGACGTGAGCATGACTGGCGTCAGGGTACAATAGATTTGAATGATTTCATATATTATTTCAATGATTAGGGTCAATGGTCAGAGGTCAAATATGTGATTTTAGGGAGTAATATTGTACTAATTTGTACATTTTTGCGGCATTTAAGCTAAAAACGTACAAGACCTATACCAACCGCATGTTGTACCATGATACCTTAATATATCACGGTGTTCCGTAGACTCAATATTTCTTAAATAGTGTACACGCTGTGTCACACTAAAACAATTCCCGAAATGAATTATGACGTACGTACGTATCTATTCTACAGTTGTATAATGCCATCTGTAAATATTCCCTTAAGCTTTTGCACGGAACAGTACAAAAACTGTACAATAGTTTACAGTCTTTGTCAACCAGGGATTTGTTATACAAATTCTTAGACTTCCGAAATTGTTGTTTCGTTGTTTTTGGCATGTATATCTGTCAGTCTGTTGGAGTTAACCATTGCAAAATCTAAGCACATCTAACACCCTGAACATATACTCACATACCGAATCGATAAACGCACAACTAAAGTCTGAATAATCATATCTCTATCAGTCAATTCTCCTGGTTAATTTATCCTGCAGGAAAAATGATCGCGTAAGCGCTAATCGTTCACATGCTTTACATGCATATATAACTCGAAGCACAGCTCATTGGTGATTTGGACCCGGCGTATTTGACGAGTTCAACTTCAGACTGTTAGGTGGAAAAGTTTTAATAGGCCTACTTTGGAATTGTGTAATTATTAATTGTATCAGAACGGGCTTTGTCTCTGCAGTTTGGAAAGCCAAGTCAGTTCAACTGTTACACTAGTTCTTCAGTTGTACACTACAAGTATCAAAAAGATGGTTGGAGAAATGAAACGTGTTGCTGTAATTGGAGGTGGAATAGCCGGCTTGGCCAGTATTAAAGCTTGTTTGGAGGAGGGTCTTGAACCCGTATGTTTCGAAAAATGGGATGATTTAGGTAAGAAATTTCTGCGTTTATTTATGTCTTTAACTACGCTGTAAATATTAATTAATTAAAATGCAAAAAAAAAAGGGAGGGGTAAATTCCCCCCCCCCCCTTCCCCCCGCTGCAAATTTCCAAAAAGTCGGTGACCGTCTTAAGAGCTCAGTTGTACATGTATACCAGCCATCTTGGGAAAAGAGGATAACAAAATTTCCAAAAATCGGACTGAGGCCTATGTATCTGTTTAAAGTTAACAAAAAAAAAATTCTTCAACGTTCCCGAAAATTTCCCACAAAATATCCGACTTTTTCCTCAAAATTTCCGAAATATTCCCTCAAAATTCCAGAAGTTCTTTCGCAAAATATCCGATATATTCTTCAAAATTTCCGAAGTTTGTCCTCAAAACTTTCCACTTTCTTACGATAACAGGGTGGGGGAGGGGGGATTTTTTGTGATGGTTTACCTCTGCAAAAATATCTAGCTACGCCACTGCATAGAGACATCACTTTACTTCAGTTATTGACTGGCTTATACTTTTTCTGAGTAGAGGGATTTCATTACGTAAGTCTAACTTAACTGGACTCCATTTTGTAGGGCAGCGGCTTCGTTGCGTTTCACGCGTCTTCACACAACTGCGCAGTCACATCACACGTACAACAAACATACTACATGCTATCTTACCAGTACCAGTTCAGCGAATTTTACTGATTGCGTTTTTTTTGCTCGCTTCCGATTTTTCTTCACATTTTCCTTAAGTAAGTTATATTTCCACCGGGCATACGAAGAGTAACGTTAACGCCATCTGATTGTTCGTTACTCAGACAAAGCCTACATACCAGATATAAAGGTCTCGCTGCAAATCCTAACGTTAGTGTATAAAGCCTACCGTAGGCTGAAAGCCGTTGCATCGTACAGCAGAAATCCACTTTGAACGTCGATCAGAATTAGATGAAAATCGAGAAAATGTCTTTTTATTCCCCTGCACACATCTATAAGTGCAACCAACGGCACAGCAATATTCCAGCATATTTATCTTACAAAAATAATCTTATATAACAACATGCAAACGTATGTAAGTTTAATTGAGTGTACAACAGACGACAGTAGTTTTGACCGACAAAATGGCGATGTAAACAAAGTCACTCGACTTCGTGATGTCAGCTGAAACACCCTTGTAGGCCTACATCCTAATTTGAAACGTTGAATAATATTGAATATTATCTCATGATATTTCATGTATACAAGTTTTGCACCCCACAGCACACTTACCATTCTAATGGAGGGGGAGATATACCCTAGCTAAAAAAAGATATTTTCATTTAAATGATAAGAGAACTTTTACTGTTAAAGGAACAAATTTGTGAAAAAGCATATTGATATCTTATTCTGTCTAGGATTTATTGCATTTCAACAATTTTACCAATCTGCAGATTCACGACAACTTGAATGTTTATGTATTTCTTTCAAAATTAATTGCATATTTCTAAATTATTGGAAACATTTTTTTTTAAATTTTTTTAGATGGGTTATATGCATGCACTTTGCTGCAGGTATTTTGCAAGAACATGCTTCACCATCTGCATGTTGATGAAAAAAAAAATCATTTGATAGAAATAGGCCGTGCGCATATTAAAGAATTATCTTGGATCTGCAAATGTGACACCACACTTTCTGACTTTACACTGCATCACTGGCGACTTTTTAACGCACTGGTGAAATCTTTGAATTTCAATAACTCCTAAATAAGTTGTCACCATGGGTTTTTTATTAATTTGTTTATTTAATAATCCTCTATCATATGATTATTCTTTTACTGTCTTTTTTCTTCTTCTTACTTTCTTTCTTAGGCGGGACTTGGTATTATAAAAGAAGTTTCAGTGACGACTTTATGCAAGAACGACCACGAATTTATGCAACCCTTGACGCCAACACATCGAAAGACATGATGAACTTTAGTGATTTTCCTTTTCCAAAAGCAGACGATGAGAGCTATTTTGCAACTGGAGACAAAGTGCTCGAATATCTTAAACAATATGCCCAACATTTTGGATTGGATAAGTACATCGAGTATAGAACAGAGGTAGGGAAAAACTGATTATTAATTTCAACACCACCTTTTAATATCATTACCAAGCTGTCAGGTTGTACCACGGCGAAAGGGAACATCTATCCCTCGGTTTTATTATCAATACCAAAGAGGTAAACGGTACCCCTCTCCACCCCTCCATACACACTAGCTCCGCCAATATAGAGATCCCCATTTTCCGTGCTTTGACGATCATTGGAAGACAATTAACTTTCGATGTACCACTAATGAAAGTGTTTTAATGCTTGTAAAAGTAGCGATGTAGGGGAAAACTTAAAATATTTAATACAATTCTATAAATTATTGTCCTTATTTTCAGTCAGTAAAAATCATGTCTATTTCTCCGCTTTATTCTGGTGGTTTTATCAGGCATGCACGTTAGTCAGGATTTTCCATGACATGCAAGGCTGCATGGAGGGTGCGTTTCCATGGTAAAGTATTCCGATTTAACATGAACTATAGCCGGGCAGGTAGATAAGATTTGTGTACGATGGAGGTGGGAGGGGGAGGGAAGGGAAGGGGGATACTTATCGCCCCTTTTCCTCCCTGCGGGCCTGTTTATCACAGATAGTGTTTTTCAGTCGTACACCAGAACAAATTGTGTGAACATTTTAAACATGAAATACATTTTAAGCAAATTCCTCTTTTAAAGTTTGTTATATAAGTTAATAACTTGCTTGACCTTTTCTGACCTAATCCTTGAATCATGACATTTCTTCAATAACATAATTACATGCTCATATCAATTTGAACGTGCTCATATCAATTTGAAAATGCTCGTATTAATTTGAACATGCTCATATCAAAAACTCTTTAAACAATTAAATGAAACATTTGGCGCACCTCACAAATCCGAGCAGAGAGTTAATGGCCAGTTGTCGTCTCCAATGTACAAGGTAAATGGAATTCAAATTTTGTGATTTGATTGGTCGCAGCACAATGATACAGTGTATAATTACATTGATATGCCAATCGGTATCGTTTAGAATAGATTGTACGCCGCCACATTTTAATCACGATAGATGGTCTTTAAAAATCACCTTCTCGTCTCCGGGTTTCAGTCAGACCGAGTATTTGCAAGCATGTTTCTCAACATTGATAGATTGAAACATGTTAAACGTGCGTAACTATAAGCAGATAACTGGATAAGTCGAGGTCAGGGCTCAACCAGGTCAGATATAGTACATATATAAGTAGCACGATCCATGAATAATAACATCACTTAATCAAACTTGTCACACTAAATTCAAGTTTAAAAGTTTAATCATTATAGTTTCGCCGATAGGTCCCTTTTTATTCAAGAATTTCACAAACGAATCATTCCGCAAAAGAAATTGAATTGTTTTTTGTTTTTTCCATAGTATCAACGAGCTTTAAAATCTGACAATAATTTTCATGTGCAGTATTATTAATATTATCAATTCATTTCATTTATTTAACTAATATCATAATGAGCCATATTAATTCATCAAGGCACACAAATGTACGAAATATCAACAACATGGTTATATAAAACAAGAAGAGGATCGAGCGGTCATAAACAGATAACAAATAAAAGAAGTAACTAAGTATGGTAAGTGCCGAACATTTCACGAAATTTAGTGGCATGCATGACAGCATAATATAAATAGCAAGCGAATTACACACTTGTTCAGTGCGTAAACACAAAAGCTCTTAAACAGTATATAAGGGTAGTAAATATAATTTCTTTGGTAATATGGAATCTTTTTCTTCCGTCCAACATTTACTTTAATTTCAAGAATACCACAACGTAGTTTCACAATAAGTTTTTTTCATTATTTTTTTTTTTTGAAGAAAAACGTATAAGATTCCACAGCAGCTCTCTGTCTTTAAAATAGTATACGAAAAGAGACTATACATATAATTTACATCACTAATCAAGTTGTGTCTCTGCTTATCTAAAATCCTTAGCTTAAAAATATGTAAAAATGACTTTTCGTCGCGACACCCTGATAATCTTCGCGGTTGCAAAATCAAATGACAATCACACTGTGCAAATGAAGGAACTTAGGTATTGGTCACAATTAGAGGGGGTAGTACAGGAGAAAATATCATAACCTGGTGAAAGGCCCCTCTTCATCGAATCGGCAATTTGGATGTTAGAAGCAAAGGCATGGCAGCACCCAATAGCTAAAGCTAAATTTATTTCAGCCACCAGGCTCATAGAGCTGGTGCTTATTCCCGGTTTCAATAGCACAAACGGATGAGACATGACTCCCCTGGCTGCCTGGACGGGACGCCAGTCCATCGCAAATTAACTCCCCAGCATTGCTGGTACTTATTTTACAGCTGGATGGACTAAAACAAGTAAAGTAAAGTGTCTTACTGAAGGACACAATGCAGCATTCACGACGGGAATTGAAGCTTGTACTTTTAGAATACGAACATGACTCCTTAACCACTAAGCCACTGCTCACCAGCACTCAAATAAATGAAGTTCAATTGTAACCTTGTGACCTTGATTATTTGTAGTAAATTGGCAAAACAGATTCCCACTTCATCTACAATGTTTACAAGTGGGTGTGGTGAGTGTCCCGGTGGGGGCGCGGGTGGCCATAGAGTAAGGGTGTAGATTACTGTGTGAAATAACGACGACTATTACGATTAAACGTGAAAATGGCCGTGACATTTATCGGCTGGAATCCAGTGAATGTTTTCACTATAGCCATGACAAACCTACATCCCTGTTGTCATTCTTTAAATAGGTTGTGGACGTAAGCCCTGCAAGTGATTATGACGCTAGTGGCAAATGGACGGTCCGTACCCGCCGATCGGACAACGAAGACGAACGAGAAGAAACATTTGATGGTGTCCTTCTTTCGTCGGGATTTGCAACGAGGCCCTTTATCCCCATGTTCCTGGATTGGACACGTTTAAAGGAAGAGTGGAGCACACTGCATCGTTTAAGTTTGGACCTGATTACGAAGGTCAAAATGTGCTCATAATCGGTAAGAAACCTTACGAGCAAGGTGCTCCTTCCTTCTCACACCCAAGAATTTGTGTTTGTATATCCACAACGGCAACTTTCGATTCCACCGCAAAGAATGCTCATATCATGTAAGCCTACAGATAGTTAAAATCATGCAGATATCCTTACTTTCCTCCTTGCTATGAGAACACATTACCAGCTATTCTTATTATTCAGAAATTAATTGATTCTGTAAACAATTTTTCACTCAATATTCATATTTAACCCTTACTCTACCAACACCTTTTTCTCTAAACGCGCCCGGGAGGCGGGTCAAAAATGGGGCACCCAAACGGCGATGATATCGACGCGTGGTATAGTACTGTGAAGCACAGGCTGATTATTGAAGGGTTATATATCTTCCGAGCATGAGTCGGGCTCGTTTCGCCTCAGTAACCCAGTAGGCCGCCCACCGGGTCCATGCTGCATATATCTCTGAGTTGGCACACTTGTCGCGGGTTGATTAACCCTTACTCTATCAGCCTATTTTTGCAAGCGCGCTTGGGAGGCGGGGTCAAAGATGAGGCACCCAAAACGGCGATAATATCGCCGCGTAGTAGAGTACTGTAAAGCACAGGCTGATTATTGAAGGGTTATATGTCTTCCGAGCATGAGTCGGGCTCGTTTCGCCTCAGTAACCCAGTAGGCCGCCCATTGGGTTCATGCTGCATATATTTCTGAGTTGGCACACTTGTTGCGGGTTGATTAAGCCTTACTTTATCAGGCTACTTTTGCAAACGCGCCTGGGAGGCGAGTCAAAGATGGGGCACCCAAAACGGCGATAATATCGCCGCGTGGTAGAGTAAGCGTTAAGCACAGGCTAATTATTGAAGGGTCCTCTTGTCTTCCGAGCAACAGAGTTGGGCTCGTTCCGCCTCACTAGCCCACCGCCCACAGGGTCCATGCTGCATATATTTCTGAGTTGATACACCTGTCGCGGGTTGATTAACGTGCATAAGTGACGGTAAATGACCATGGCTCATAGGCGGCGGAAGATATTCCATATTGGGGGAAGGGGGACCTTCTAACTCATAAGAAATGGCACTTTCGCCCGCTAAGCTAATATAACCCCAAATCAGAATTTTTCTTTCCTTATTACCCCCTCCTCCAATTTTTTTTTATTGCGTAGCCCCTAGACCTCCGGTTCCGCCGCCTATGTGGTGGTCAAGTGTTTTTTTTACTCAACCGCCGAACATGCTGCATGGGTCAGTAAATTGGAATTTTAGTAATTCGGCGTTTCTTTTACAATTATTCATTTCTTATACTTGTAATACAAGTGAATGTCATTTCAAGAGTTAATGGGTACGTATACCAGGCCTCTTTCATACAAGATGGACTTGCTTGACCAATGACCGAACAGAGCCGTAATTCTCACTCAGCTTTTCAGAATGTGAGGTTATCCAAAAACTAGGAAATGGGGTGAAAAAGTGGGAATTACGGCCCTGCCACTGCAGCACTGAAATATTCGTGTAATCATGATCGCATGCATGTAAGGTGATGAACGTTAAATACTACCTTATGATCAGATGATACAGTCATATGTATATCGTCATGTCAGTATGTTTTAGCATGCATATGACGTACAAAAGGCATAACAAAAGGCGTATAGAAAGCTGGCTGCAGGGTGAAGGGTAAAAAAGTAGTTAAAGCGTGGGAGCTGGACCATACTTCAGCCTCCAGTTTTCAGAGAAAAAAAATAATTTTTCAACAAAATTGACATGTCACCAAAGCGCCACGTTTTTATTAAATGATTGCCAATGATTAATATGACTTCATGTACACACCAAAGTCCAAACTGAAAATTATCACAAAAACATCAAACTTTAATTAAAGATCTTAATGTTTAGGCGGAGTGTTTGTATGCGTATTTAATGCACAAGGTAAATGACTTTTGCCGCGTAGAATGCCGGACCTGACTTTAGGAGGGTCATTCGTAAGTGCAAAGTCATTTGAACCGTGCATTACATACGCATATAAACACAATGGCAAAACATTAATCTTTTCATAAACATTTCTGTGTTAGGATGTTTCATAAAAAAGAAAACAAACCAAATTAAAAAAAAAAAAAATCTTTTACTGATCATATTTTCGCTTTGCCAAGAAATTCACCTGTTGTTAAATCTAAAGGTCGTGCATTACGTGAATTCAATGCACGGATCATGACAATGCAAATACTCCAAATAGATTTTATAATCTCAAATATACGTACATTCTTATTATCCTCGTACATAATTATTTGTTATCATATAACTTCTAAATTTGAAGAGTTGAGCTTACCAGCAATTTTTCCCAAAAAATTGTCTGTATAGTTTTCGCCCTTGACGGATAATGAAGCTTTGAAATACTGTTAAAAACGTGCTCAATGAAGATATCACTTCAGTTCGACCACCAAACTGTCATACAGAGGAATATGGACCACGCGACATTAAAACCCAAAATGTGTTAAGGCTCCATGGGACGATAGATAGTGATAAAGTTTTTATGTCATTATATTAGATTCGTAACCCCCACCACCACCCCATAAATTCACAAGTCTACATGTTTACACCTCTCCTTGTGGAGATATTGTCAACTGTTCAAAGACAGAAATTGAAGAAATATTTATTACAAATTTCGAGGTTTGCTTTGTAGTTCCCATTAATAGTAGGTCTACAACTATTAAAACTCCTCAAATTTGTTGATCTCATACAAGTAGACAGAAATGTTATTTTCAATATAAATTTTATAAGATAAGCTTTTCTGATAGTTTAAAGGAAAGGTTTTGCCCAATAAATAACTAAGTAAACGCCTTCGTATTAGTAATGTCACTACCGGTGCTTTATTTTGCTTATTGATTGCAAGAAATCTGTGAAGTTATCGAGAGAAAAAATGTAGGCCCCTATGTTCGGTCTGGCGGAATGTGTGATCAATAACATCGCAGATTTCTCATCGAAGACGATCAATAAGCAGAATTGAAAACCGGAAGTGACCTTCCAGCACGGCGGCGCTCACTTCTGGATGTATTTGTGGGACACATCCTTTCTTTTAGTGCATCTTTTCTTACTTTTCTTAGTAAGTACAATTTGTATTTGCCCAGAGACCTTTAATTGTTCATCCTTTCAGGTAGCACGAATTCCGCCGGTGACGTCCTTGAAAAATTATCGTCATTTTGTCGGCAGGTGAGTTTAGTATACAAAAATTAAGAAATGAGACAAAGAACATTATTGACAGTCTGGTTCCGCTCCTGATCGGGGGATCTCCTAAATGGGAGATCTACACTCTAAAAAAAGCCCGAGTCAAATATTTGACAAGTTTTCCGGTTCATTTTTATCTGAACAGAAATGGTTTATTCTGAACAGTCGTCAGGGTCGATTTTGAACCGTTTCTGTCCAAATGGAAAATGCCTTGCAAATGTCTGATCCGTTCCCTGGTTAAATTCTAATCCTTTAATCTCTTCAAACCAATACTGAATTCTCATTGGTTGGTGGTGACGCCATTTCTGTTTAAGCCGCAGTTAACTGAATTGTGTACGGACCACTTAAAGCGAGATTGGACTAAACATCAGGGTTGACGAAACATCGGGAGAATGTGAGTTGAAAGGTTCAATGAATCACCGCAATGTTTTCAACGGTAAGAAAAATAAAATTGGTCATAATAGTTACCAATTCATTTACCATGAAATGCTTAAAATTGTGAACAGTAACTAGCCAGTTTACTGTTTGCTTGAAGTAGCCTATGGCCTATCATTAGGCTAAATATGGTAATGGCAATAGGCCTAGGTAGCCTAACGTTAGACCGTAATGATGAAGCGACATTCTCGAGGTCGGACATCCGGGAATGTTGTGGTGCACGGCGACGTAACAATGCTTTTTTGACGATCTCAAACTTCGGTCAAAGAGGAAAACAAACAGTCAGTTATCATTGCAGTCAATGGGAGAAAAACATATCATTTGTCATTTTTCAAAAAATGCTGCACATAATTTATTTTTCTTCAAATATATTGTGTATTAGATAATAGTTTTAATGAATACCAATAATTTTCGCTGACTGGCTGAGACGACACAAGTATTTATAAAAAAATATCCCATTGACTGTAATGATAAAGTTTCCCCTCCAACTCGGCAAAACTGTACTGACTGACTGAGCTCGTGCACAGTTACGTGACTCCGACCTCGAGAATTCTCGTGGTGGGAGTCATTAGATCAAGTTAATATTTGGCTTGATCTGGCCAAATTAAACTAAATTTGTACATCATATTGGCTTTAATAACGGTTGTATGTGGCTTTATCTGGCCAGGTAAAACGTTATTTGTATATCAAATGTAGCATTAAATCCACTTTATATCTGGCTTGATCAAACCAGATCAAACTTTAAATGTAGATCTAATTGGCTTTAATAGAGGTTATATATGGCTTTATCTGGCTATTTCAAGCTTTTCTGGATATAAAGTGTAGTATTAATCAAGATTATATCTGGCTTGATCTGGCCATATTTGATTTGGAGATTAAACTGATTTTGATCAAGGCTGTAACTGACTTTTATCAAGGTTGTATCTGACTTTTATCAAGATTGTATCTGACTTTATCTGGCCAGATGAAACTTAATTTGTATATCATATGTATTACATGTTTATATCTGGCTTTTCTGGCCAGATCAAACTTTATTTACCCAGATACAAACTGTATTAATACCAAATCGTTTTGTAAGGATCAACCCTCCTAACCACGAATTCCTTTTGCTATCTTCTTGTTAAAACTTCGACTCACATATACAATTTGTTTACTCACTAATTCTAGTGTTTTCAAGCAAATTTCTTTCTCTTCCAATACTTCTAAAATTTGTCATTAGTAGTCTTACTCTTAAATCTATTGATACAAACACATCATGCACAGTTGAACCATACATCCTTCATTTGACAAGATATACTATTAACTGCTCACACAAACATGTGTGAGTTCTTCCACCAGCTGACCAATGAGAAGACACACAACATTGTTCAAATGATTTGCCAATATCCGCTTTATGGTGTTTACAGCCTGCAGGTTTCTAAAGGAATTGTCGCTGTAAAAATAAGTTTATTTACCTTTATTGTATCAATTCATACATACCATATTGTAAGACCAAAACATTGTCTTTAGACAAGATATCAGAAAAGAGTGTCATTAAATGATTACCAGTAAGAAACATATTGTAATCAAATTACGTGACATCACAACAAAAGAAAAAGGCAGTTAATAAATGAATACCTGTACAAAACCATAATTTAATCAAACACTTTGTAACAACACAACAAAAGTAACGAGAGTCAATACATGAATACCAGTACAACATATACTTGAAATGTGAACGCGAAGAGCATTAGGTTTATTATTCAGTAAATTTTACTAAAACTTCACGTATGTTTTCGTAAATATTTAAATGTTCTTAGAAGCCAATCTTTACCCGTTAAATTGATGAAACCTCAGAGTTTTCTGGGCATTGCCCCCAAGTACAAGGTCCTCCACGAAAATGCTGCTTTTGAAATCTAATCTGTGTGGACCTTGAACCCTGCTATGTGTTCGCAGTATGGCTGTGGAGTCAACAAATTAATGCGCGCCTAGAAATTTGCAATACACACCCATTTCTCCAATTTCCAGATGAAATCTTGATTGGGGGATTGTGTGTGATAATAATTACCCTATTTGCATAGCAATGAAAATATTTGTATATTTGGTATCTCTTGAATTAAAGTGGGCATGATATTTTGCTTAAACAAATGATCATACAGTAAATGTGAAGAGCATTGTTCACACTTAATGGTGAGGTATAGTGTGCATTTGCTGCAATATGTTTGACCACAGATCAAAAAAAAAATGGCTTATGACTTACTAACTTCACATTTCTAGTTTTGTTACGATATTGACATACCTGACATGAATAGCAATCAAAATGTTTGTCTTGTCATGACTAAAAAAGTAAATAAAAGTTTCCTTGATTCTAAAGAACGTTAAATTAGGGGTTTGGGAAATATAAACAATAAGCAGAATGTGGGGTAGAAGATAACATGATGATAAAGTAGCTTAGGGAATTAGGATGAGGTCATGTGGGACAAGGTGGACTTGTATGTAGGGCAGGGTGCGGTGGGATCTTGATCAGGATGTGTTGGCATGTTAGACAGAGTGGATTGGCATGTAGAACAGGGTGGGCTGGCATGTGGAACAGTATGGGTTGGCATGTGGAACAGGGTGGTTGGCATGTGGAACAAGGTGGGTTGACATGTGAAACAGGGTGGGTCGACATGTGGTACAGGAAGGGATGGCATGTGGTGGGATGTCATCTGGATTTCAGTTGTGATGGAATGTGGTCATGCAAGTGGTGGAATGACATACAGTATCTGATTTTTAGGTGTGCATAAATGTGGGATGACATTTAGGGACAGGTTGGGATGAAATATGAGGGGATTTGTATCGTTTCCAATGTCTAGTTTGTCATATGTTAAGCAATACTGTTTCCAATAATTTTGCTTTTATGTTATTGTACATTTTTCATGCTGCTTGAATTTGCTTGAACATGACTTGTCTTTCTCCTTAAAAATTTGTTCCAGCAAATCATAACCACAAACTTACTGTAGCAAATAGTGAGACCACTTTATCTTAATAAAAATAACCACACAATATGGACTTCATCCATTATTAAAAGACCAACTTCCACAACAACTAAGGTTTTCGGAATAAAGAAAATAAAGAGGAAAAGTCTGACCCGACCTGGTTATGTATCAGGTCGGGTCTGACTGTTTGAAACTTTAAGGAGCAGAACAACTAATGAACACATATTTTCTTAAATTGGAATTTTTTTTACAATCCAGAATGTTGTTCTGTGAATGTGTAGGGGCTGGGGGAGGGTACAGGTTGGAAAGGGGGCAGAATGGCATTATTTTTTGACATTGGCAAGTCAGGGCCTCTCCTTTCTTTGTTATTCAATTGATACAATTAAAAGAGGTGTTGTTACAGACTGCTATGTTTTACATGTTTTCTGAGTTACTTGAGCTTTTTTTGTTGTCTTAAAATATCTAGGAAAACTTAAAAATATTTTGAAGCTTGTAGTGCAAATGAAAACGTAAGTGCATCTTTCAAAGCTCAAGTAATTTGAAATCATCTGCCCCTGCTACCATATTTCTGTACTGTATATACTTTCCTCTACAGTATAAGCCCATTCTCTATACTAGCTTTGAATAGTTGAGCATACTGTCCTTCAGACAGTTCTAGTTCTTTAAGAAGAGTCTTAAAAGTCATACTGTACAATACATACCTTATAATCCAGAGTTGTGATTTCATTAGATAAAAAATAATTTAACTGCTATTTTAAAGTTTGTACTTTCTTTCAAGTTTGTGTGTTGTATGTCACAACTTATCCTATGCAGTAGGTACCTGTATACATTTTCTTGTTTTAAAGTGCCTGATTTTGAAAACATCTTTTTAGCTTCTTATATTTAAAACATGATTTACAGAAGTGAGAAGTCTAACATTACCACTCAAATACTGCACCTGCCACCCCATCATCCCGAGGAGAGAGGAGGGATGTAAAGGTCCAAGCCAATAGAGGAAGCCTTGAAGTACTTTATCCAGGTAGAAAGGGTAAAGTTTTTCATTATCTCCTTGGGACCAGCCACAAAAAAGAGGAAAACATGGGAATCGGTACAAATTCTGAAAATTTTGTTGAAAAATTATAATGTATTTTAGTAAGGAATTGTGTAAATATTGTTCGAAATCAGAAAAAAATAATCTTATTAAGTTTCAACAGCGAAGATGGCTATTTTGTATTATGAAATTGGTTTATTCCTAACTCAACTCTTAGCGTTTAATATAAAGTTGAAAGTCATATTGTCAACATTTGAAATATTTGTTATTTTCTCCCTATTAACCTTTACTCTACCACGCGGCGATATTATCGCCGTTTTGGGTGCCAATGTTTGACTCCGCCTCCCGAGCACATTAAAAAAAGTTTGGCAGAGTAAGGGTTAAAACATCCAGGTCATTATGCTATCTCCTTTCCGGCTCCCCTGCCCCTCTCTGCCCCACCTGCAATACCGGCCTCTCCATCAAGCATATCCTCTTAACCTGTTCCCTGTACCTGAACTCCAGGTCTCTTCTCTTCTCAATCTTGGATCTCTTCAAAGAAAATCTTTCCTCCAACATCAACCTCTTCCACAACAACAAATTTTCCAACCATATCTAATCTACCTTTTCTCCTCACTTCTACACCTAACCTCACACACCCCTTTCTTTTCACCTTATTTTTTTCTCTCCCAAATTCACCTTATTTTTCCCTTTTCTTCCTTTCAATCCTTCATCTCCTCTCTGCCTAAATCTTGCACCTTAATTTTTTTAACACCCTATTGGCACATTTGACTCTGACTGTCGTGGTGCAGTTAAACATCAACAAATCAAACCAAACCAAAAGGAATGGTCATTTTTTAGCCAATCTTGACTGATTTAGCAAGGTTTTTCACTAATTTTAAAGCAAGTAAGTTATTTTCTACTGCACCTGTCCATTATTTTTACCAAAAAAGCATCCCAAAAGAAACACCTATCTTTGCTCCTCTGTATTAATTTGGTAAAATTATTGGAAAAATATGGCAACATTTATCGAAAATTGTGAGTGGTTATCCCGATTAACAGCAATGTTTAATAGAACATTTATTAACCAGTGCCATTTTCCGATTGTAGCTGGGAATTTTTTGGGGTTCCTTTCATTTTATAAACAAAAACAGCTTCAAACTTTCTTGTTTGGTATTGTAAGCCTTAAGTTTTACTGACCTGATACCAGATTTACTGGATAATTTCAAATTTTACCGACAGGTATCAAAAATTGGTGTTCTGTTACTGTTGGGATATTTTACTTGTGCTGTACTATACAATGCTAATTTTTTACTGTGTATCAATTTTACTAGTACTATTTATCTTGTGATACAATTTGTTAAGGTTGTCGATGTAATATTTTTCAAGGCATTAAAGAATTTTGCCAGGGTTTTTAAAATTTGAAAACTGAGTGGTATCATAAGGCGTTAAAACTGTAGTTGGACGATAAATTATGCAAGCTCAAGCTAGAGTAGCTGGAGCAATATTACCAGCACACGCTTATCACATCTATGTTGCTCATCATAATGCAGAAATGAATATGTGCATTTGATGAACTGGGACTAAGAATTTTCGTGAAAAACAGGTTATTTCAATTAGATTTGAATAAAACCTTTTGGGAATACACAAATAATATATATATATGTATATATATATATATATATATATATATATATATATATATATATATATATATATATATATATATATATATATATATATATATATATATATATACATATACATATATATATATATATATATATATATATATATATATATATATATATATATATATATATATATATATATGTATATATATATATATATATATATATATATATATATATATATAAATATAAATATATATATATATATATATATATATATATACAAATATATATATAGATATATATATATATATATATATATATATATATATATATATAAAGTTAATGCTTCTTTACATGTTTTCGTCTGCGTTTGTCCTTTATCTGTTTGTCCGTTTGTCAGTTTTGTTACTGCATAATGAAGAAGTGATTACAATTTGGTCATACAGGAACAAGAGAAGGGCATAATTCGAAGGGTTGGGATAAAATGGAGGGGTAGTCTATTTAAGGGTGTCAAGACTTACAGTATATAGTTGAAACTTTCCAATGGAATGTGCTAAATAATGAATTCATGTCTGAAAAGAAATAAAATCAATCAATTTCTTGGCTCTAAAAAAATCAGATCAAGCGGTTTCTGGTGTCAATGCTGCAATGAGAATCAAACAATTGGCTTGCATGAAAGGACAATGATGGAATGTGAATCTTGGCTGAACAGAAGTCGAACAATGAATGCATAGCTTAAATAAAACTGATCAGAGGATAGATTTTGAAATGGATAGAATGAAAATTGCAATACAGACCAGCAGGAAGAAAGAGAATTGTTTGTGTATTTAAATTGGTGGGCCTAGGAATTCTGCAGTAGATTATAATCTGGATGGGGAATGAACAGGAGGCGGAGGTATGCGCTCCACATAGTGCTAAAATTCTAGCTTCCACCTATTTTCGTTAAATTTGCACATTTTAAACAGAACAGCTTTTGAAAATGTATTACTTATTATTGTTGTATTGAAATTCCACTAAACTGTATAAGAAGTGTTATTAATTAAAACTTTTTTCCAGTAAATGTAAGTTAAGTTATATGTTTATGATATTCCAGTTTTTCGAGTCCATATTTCTTATTATATCATTTATTGTATTAAAGCATTCCATGTTTTGATTAAAATGCATAATAAAGTTATTTGTAATCTAAAGTGTTTAAAAATTGTGTTCTTTTCTTTCAAGTCGTCTCTTGTGTTGGCTTCATTGGTACTATGAATTACGAACTTGATTTCTGTTTGGAGCAAGTGTAAAAAATGGTTAAATTTCATAGGTTATATTATTAAGTTCACTATAAAAGTCAATATGACCAGAGGGGAGGGGAGGGGGGGGGGGGAGGGGTCATTTTGAACAGTTGATCTAATTAAAATTAGAATTTGACCAATATTCTGTTCAAAAACATTTGAAACGGCTATCCGGTTTGTTTCTCAGAATGAACCGAATCCGGGTCATTTTTCATTTGAACCGGAACTCTGAATCTAAATGACCAGGACTGGGTCGGTGCCCCTGGGACCCCAAACCTGGGTCAAATTTGAGCCGAACCGGTTCATATCTGACCAGAGTATTTTAAGAGTGTAGACATACACAGTGACCATAACCAAACTATCAAATATATAAATATATATATATATATATATATATATATATATATATATATATATATATATATATATATATATATATATATATATATATATATATATATATATATATATATATATATATATATATATATATATATATATATATATATATATATACATATATATATATATATATATATATATATATATATATATATATATATATATATATATATATATATATATATATATATATATATATATATATATATATATATATATATATATATATATATATGTAAAGAAATCAAACAATAAGTTGAATGTTGGAAGAGATGACACGATGATAAGTAGATGTAGGAATTAGTATGAGGGTGGCATTTCATGTGGGACAGGTGGAATTGTATGTAGGATATAGTGGGGTGGCATGTGGGAAAAAATGGGATGGCATGTTGGACAGGGTGGGTTGACATGAGGGACAGGGTGGGTTTCAGATGAATTATATAATGAAAAATAACACAAACAAAATTGTTGTTAGTTTGGTTGGCATGTGGGACAGGGTGGGTCTGCATGCACGACAGGGTGGGTGGCATGAAGAACCTGGTGGTAGTTTGGTATGTCAACGACTGAACAAGTAAATGCATCATGCCATAAGGATGCTTTGTATATTTGAAAGGAGTTGGCGGCCGAAAAGTTGTGGCGTATGTGAGTTGAGTCTCATGATAAGTCGAATACTTTTCTTTGCATCCAATGGTACGAAATATCATAAACATTACTAAAACCCGGCCCGAGTACTTGAAATTTGTACGTGTTTTCCCCATTGACATTTTGTTTGTTTGCTTGCAGCGATGGGTGAATATTTTTGTAAAACAGACCATGTTATGAGACTGCTCTTGGCTAAAATCTACATAAATTGGCAAAAATTAACACTCTCACTTTTCGGCTGCTAGCTCCTTTAATTTTTCATTGACATAAGTAAGTCATGTGTCTCTCTTTCTTTTGACTCAATGGATAAAATAAAAGAGGTGTTTTATTCATAAAATTGCTTTCATGGTATTGATGAGGTTGTAACCTTGTGCTTTTTCTGTCGTAAAATGTCTGATACAACATGTACAACTCCAATATATTTTGAGACTTGTATATACAGTCTGGCAGCATGCCTATTAATAGAATTTCAAATCTGAAACACGTCTGGGAAAAATATCTTTGCTTTGGGAAACTTACAACTTATGAAAATACCTTCATTACTGTTATTGCTAAATATTATCCACTCCATTTCATATGTTTATCACGATGTTTTCGAAATATTAGAAAAAAAAAAACAACATAACAAGTTTTTCTGCGCGAAACAGTTATTCAAATGTTTTATGTTTTTGTGTTTTACATTGAATGTCAAGTATTGAAATTAGAAACAATGAAGTTTGATCGTAACGTCTCAAAATCCGGCTGCATGACTTCAATATCATCGTGTGCTATCATGATGTTCGCTGTTGATAGGCATGCTCCTGGACAGTTAGTGGGAATCTCTACCGCACTCCATATCGTGTGCTATACATGATATTCGTGTTTATAGGCATGCTCCCGGACTGCTAGTAGGAATCTCTACCGCACTCCATATCGTGTGTTATACATGATGTTCGTGTTAATAGGCATGCTCCTGGACTGCTAGTAGGCCCTACCGCACTCCATATCGTGTGCTATACATGATATTCGTGTTTATAGGCATGCTCCCGGACTGCCAGTAAGAATCTCTAACGAACTCCACATCGTGTGCTATACATGATGTTCGCGTTGATAGGCATGCTCCTGGACTGCTAGTAAGAATCTCTACCACTCCATATCTCCATGCTCCCGGATCGTGTTTTGTACATAACGTGTGTTATACATGATGTTCGTGTTAATAGGCATGCTCCCGGACTGCTAGTATGAATCTCTACCGCACTCCATATCGTGTGTTATACATGATGTTCGTGTTTATAGGCATGCTCCCGGACTGCTAGTAAGAATCTCTACCGCATTCCATATCGTGTGTATATATGATGTTCGTGTTTATAGGCATGCTCCTGGACTGCTAGTAAGAATCTCTACCGCACTCCCTGCAAACAAATGACATCCAGAAAACGTTCTGGTTAGGTTCTAGACGTTCTTAAAACTTCCAGTGAATATTCTGGCTTTGTTCTAAGTTGATCTTCTTCGTCTGTATTTCATATTTGAATAATAAACAACAGTTTAAAGTTCGTTTTCTGCAGGTTTTCTGTAGGTCCGCAGAAAATGTTTTCTGGACGTGTCAAAACCTTTTTGGGGATAGTTGTACATAAATATTTAAAATAACATGTAAACTTTCCGGTAAGCTAGTTTTGTTTAACAATGTTGAGTGCCTAGTTGTCTGAGAAATTTCATTGAGTAAAAATATCGTAAATGTCAATGGAAAATTCATTTTATGTAGGAATGTTTTGATGTAAGGGATAATTTTCGAAAATACAGACATGCAATTTTTCTAAACATTTGAGAACAGTCCAATAAAAGGCACACACTTCTTTTGAATCGTGCTATCCTAAGTAGATAGAAATGTGTGCTCTATTCTTTATTTCGGCAAAAATAAACCTTGTGTTTGCAACCCATTTTTCCAGAATGTCTGAGTGCTTTGTTATTGACCAGGCTGCATTGTTCTCCGCATTTTGGATTATAAGGGAAATGATGGCAGTTAGTTGGTGAGGATGGGGCGTTCGGGGGTGAAGTTGGGGAGGGAAGGAAGGGGGTGGGGTTGGGGGGGGAGGGGAGTAGCAGAGATTGAGACTGAAATACTGCCAGAAAGATCAAGAGTATTTCAAAAAACTTTTTGAAAAGCATGTAAAAGAAAAAGTAGGAAAATGTTGATAATTTCTTTCCATTTCTTTCTATTTCCCAATGGAATATTTTCACAACATTGAAAGATAGAGCAACGAGTTGAGAGGGAGGGATGCTATTTGATCGTGATGAACTTCTGTTATTATTCAGTTGTGATTAGTTATATTTTGTTCTTGTTATCATATCATTTGATTAAAGATGCTCTAACTCTTGCCATTTTAAAAGCTCAAATCGAATGTCTTGAACTAAAAATGTGGCGGTCGTTTAACAGACAATAAATTTACTGAAGGAAACAATGTTGAGTGCCTAATTATGCTAATACTTTCAACGAATAATCTCTTGTAATTCTTTGAAAATGTATAAGAAAACATTTAAACAATTTATCGCGAAAGTGCTATTTGGGTAGTCTAGTGTACAGTAACAATTTTTAGCGCACTTTTATTATATTTTGGAGAATCCTGCCTTTTATTTTGAAGTGGCAATGTATCTTGACCATTACTTTAGTTCAAGGCCAGCTTCGTTTATTCAAACAAAAGATCTGATATTGTGAGGCGAACAAGTTCCCCTCTGCATCATTCTTTGTAGCCTATTAATAGTTCTTGCTACATATGTTTTTACAAAAATGTCTACATTGATTATTTTTCATCTGTATTTGATACTATGCTTATGTAAATGTTTCAGTCTGCAATACATCAAATGAGGACAAATGAGAATAAACATGTAAGGTACAAACAAACAAAGTTCAAAAAATAATAGAAACAGTTTTACACTTTGAGAGCCAATGCTGTACAGAATATACGGTCTGACCCATTTTTTGACAGCTGCGTCAAAATTGTCAGCCTGATATGATAGCTAAAACATCGGCACATTTGTTGCTCTTATTTTATCACTGCACCTGTTTGAACGGCAATTGAACCAAAGATCTTTATTTTCAAATAGTTTTGTCAGCCTGACGGATAATTGTATGACTTGAGATATTTGTATTTTGCTTGTTTTTGGCCAACAATTGGAATGTCTTGTGTAATAACACTCCGCCACACTGAAAGATTCAAACTTTGGCAAAATATCACAATCTTTGTCTTTGCGAAGAAGGTGAGATTTGGCATAATGCTATATGCGTTTACAAATCTATTCTAACTGCTTGAAAATATTGGATTAAACATAGAGCACATGTAGGAATACACAAAAAATTAGGGTTGGTGAAAAGTAACAAGAATAGGAAATAATGGAATGCTATTAGTGAATATTCCTCCCTTTCCACAACCCACTCACTTACCCTCCCCGTCACTATATATAATCATTTTGCTTGAAAGAAATATCTTTATTGGCCGCCTAGTTTCTTAGGACCTTGAAAGTAACCTACAAGTGGCCAAACACATTGCCCAGGGGCATGTGGGTGATCCTTATCACCAGTTTGTCACCTTTAGTGAGGAAATCTTGAGTTTTCAATGAAGCAGTCAATAATGGTACCGTCATCGAGCTCGCTGACACCATCTGCATGATTTGTAATTTGAGGCTAAATTTACTGGTGGTTTAAACAACCCTTGCGGCTTAAGACCAGTCGTGTAATGGAGGCAGCCTGTAGACCAAAATAAACTAGTATAATTGTTTTAGTTCATGCAGCTCGAGTCGCATAGTTTTTGCACTAAAGGTAGTTTATTTTTTAAGCCACTCTTTCTGATCCTATTTTACCTAATTGCATTTGTATTATCCACGGCCTAATGGGGAAGGGGACTATAGGAGGGTGCAGTAACATGATTTGTGATTTGGGTCAGGAAAATGATTTCCCCTTGTTCCCCTCCACGCGCCACTGGTTGCCACTATGCATTAAAGTTCGTGTGAAATTCTTTTTTTTTTACTACAGGCATACCTGAGCGCAAGGAGTGGAGTATGGCTTGTGTTTCGAATGGGACCGAACATGCAACCGTGGGACCAGCACGTACAGCGCAGAATCAATTTCCAGCTGTCGTCGTTTTTATCAGAGAGACGGAATATGCAAATTGCTACGCATCGTGTAAAACCGGACGATCTGGGATTAAATCCGCAAAAGTGTCTACAATCATCGTTGCATATGATATGTGATGGACTAGAACGCGGGATTATTTGTGGCCGGATAAAAATGCAAACTGGTGTACAGCGTTTTACTGAGAACGGGGTCGTCTTAACTGACGGTAAAAGATTAGACAACATCGACACCGTGATATTTGGAACCGGTTATGAAAAAAGCGTTGATTTTGTAGACGATTCAATAATTCCAAGTAAGACATTTCATTTCTTGATCTACCAATTATCAGTTTGGTGCAGTGAACCTTCATTTTCAAAATCACCGTATTACTTTATTTTTAGGATTTCTAACACACAGAATTATGAGCTTGACCTAGTTTTATTGCAGTTTTTAAAGCTAAGTTAATTACAAATTAAAAATAAATTAAAATGTGTAAAATATTCTACAATAATCTGATGTTCGTCTACACATATCTGGAACGCGTGGTGCATTACGAGTCATTACATTAAATATTTAGTTCAGTGGTTCATCTGATATAAAACAGGACTTTAATCAGTTAATTGAAACACAATGGAAAAGAAACTACTTCAATATCCTATTCCGTTAAAGAGACATGCAGTTTAAAGTTATAACTTTTCTGTGTAGAAATGACTGGCGTAGTAAGTCTACTACGAAAAGTCGGTGCCTTTAACCTCACTTTCTCTTCAATTAATGTAAATACAGTTTGAACTACTTTCACAAAAAAAAATTCTCAAACTTCTTCAGATGGTAAATTATGATTACCTAACTAGATTCTGTTGTACTTCTTTCCTGACATATCCAAGCCACAAAATTTCGGGGAAAAATGTGATAGAATACATAAAGACTTGAAGAATCTGATGATGTGATGTCACAACTAGTCTAATTTCAGTCGTTTCTGCATACCGTAAATGTTACATAATTTTAAACTTAGAGATCTCCTTAACGAAATAATATTTGTGGATCCTTTTTCATCACTCTGTTTATTTTGAAGTCCTCATTCATGAGATGAACTTGCGTGACCACTGAACTAATCCTTTAAAAGTATTTTTAAGAACCTGAGTAATATCTATAACTAAGGTTTCTCCCAAGGTGATTATTTCCAATATCTACTTCATACCCATCTAAAAGGCACGCCGTCTTAAAATCTAAATCATAAGTTTAAAAGACTGTTTGTCAAGTTCTAAACAATCCATGCTCAAAAGCCAGTTCTTTTGACACAAACTATGCATTTCGGTCTCCTCTGGGTGGGTAAAATAGTGGTGACGTCACCATGTTACTCAGTCCTTACTATTGGCATTTTACTTTCTAGGTAAAAAATGCATTGTTGATGAATATCAACGGGTCAATGGCTTTTAATTGTTATGACAGAAATTGGTGTAAACTTTTACCCAATCCTCGGTTCCAGAATCTCCAAAAGTACAAAATACTGCCAAATAATTGACTCGGGCCTCTGAGACCAAGACAAGATTACAAATGTTAGTTGGTATCGTATCAATGAGGAAGACATATATTATGATACGGACTTACATAGTAACGCACTGTAAAGTGTTACTTCCATGCCTATGCGTACCCTCTACGAAATACTAGTTTTCATAATGACGAGAAACTCATTGGTGTCTAAATTGATCAAATTTGAAGAAAAAAAGTTCCTTAAACAAAACTCCACACGTATTTTTAATCCTTGCATGTAACACTTCAACTACAGCATGCATAAAGGAAAAATTGGCACTTACTTAGCCTAAATAAAGTTCGGGTTGTATTGCATATTTTTCATTAACATGTTACAAACCCTCATCATTGTTTGTCTGCAATTGATCAGCTTCTTACAATTCACATGGCTGACTATGTGCTAGCTGAGTAGAATTATTATTATCATTTTATATCAAATGGCCTAAGCCACCAACTTTTGTCACAAAGTACACAACATGAATAAAATACACAGTGGTTGATAAAATAAATCAATATAAGACCGTTCCGACGATAAACACACAATTACAATGACGGGGTCGTCGCCTGCGTTTCGATAAAAACAATGCTAAAAACGCTCAACCCGGACGAGAACACAGGTATAAGACCATTGACAACCAAGTCAATGTCCACGGCCTTTGATAACCAGTTGTGGTTGCTCAGACCGTTGCTCAGTCATGTCAGTTATATATGTTCAGTCAGTTCCCAGCCTCGCGTTAATGAGGTGCTGTGACGTCATTCTCTCTGACCAGAATTCCGCCCACTTCCAGAATTTCGCAGTTTTCGCCAAACCGATCACAGTATTCTATCACGTGGGTGTCACCTGACAACGTTGTAGCAATAAATATGGTAAACTAGGTGGGAGTTGTTTGATTTTTCTTTCGAATGATACCACATTTTCAGATTTCTAATTTTGCGTAATTGTCGTTTGAATTTGTTTACTTCAATATTGGCCTAATTTTCAGACGAAATTCATGCCGAACCCCTGACAAAATTCCGTCAGATTTAGGCTAAATTTATTAATAAATCATTAAACAACACAATAAGCTTTCTGCCAGTATCAAATTTGTATCGGCATGGTGGCGATTAATGACAGTATTTTGAAGTTTAAAATGACCACCATTACAGAGATTAGCAACAAATTTTATGTGTTTTTTTTATCGCAATCAAGAGTAAATTAGTGTGGTAGCTAGGATAAGATTTATTATTTTGTATCCATCTTATTTATTACTCTGACCTAGCCTATAGGGCCTAGCAGTCATTTGATTTGTTTCAATATGTGCAGCATTGAATCAAAATGATTGTTCACCATAAACATATTTGAAATGTATTGAATTAGCTATTGAAAGACCAGTGTTTTTTTTTTATCATTATTGAAGTGTAAGCATTATTGAAAATGTTGATTATTGATAAAAAATAAACAATATTTAGGATTATTTTCAATGTCAACCTAGTGTGTTGCCGTGTTGGTATGCCGTCTTTTTATAATTGTCTTGAAATACCGCATTAGACAGTGAGAAAATACTTTAACTTCCCCAAGATATCTAGACTGCAGATTATTTGCTAGTTTAGGCCTTAGCTTTAGGACTTGAATATGATCTGAGTGGTTGTGAAAACTTTTCCTGTTTAGGTGTACGTGTTTTCATTTTTCCTATTGAGTGTTTCATTGATAATTTCTGTTAATAAAATTCAAGTGGCACTACATGTATTCATATGTAGGCCTATTTTGCATGGGGATTGTTTTGAATAAATTTTAAGTTGTTGTAAATGTTTATATATTATCTGGAACAGTTGAAGAACAGGGGTGTATAAATTGTCAGTATCAAAAGTAAATCAAAGGTTGAAGAAAAAGTTCTTTCCCCTCTGAATAGCATTATCTATTTTCATTTTTGCAAGTTATTGCCATTGTGCAAGTGTGTATATGCCTATATAGAATACTGGTTAAAGTGTACAATCCTTTTATAGAATAACATACAAATAGGCTAAAGTATTCTACATATTCATACAACGGGTACATGATTAATAACCGCTGTTATGCAAACGTTTAGACTATTTTGTGACTTACGTGCTTTTACCGGGCAATTTTCATTTTCAATGTTTGGGTTTAAAAGGTCATTCTCACTACGAGTCAGTGTCTTTCTTACCATCTGAACGTGATTTCCTGCCAGATACATTCCCAGGTCCATAAAAAAACAAATTGAATATTTTTCGTTATGTTTGAATCCGTGTAATTTTAATTGGCATAATTCATTAAATTGCTATCATAGTAAATTACCGAAATGATCTCAACTTAAAATTTGTTGTCAGAGGCAGCAGAGACCAATCCATAGTTCATGATGATGAAATTTCACGCTAATAGGCTACAAAGCAACAATGTGTTTACAGGAAGTACATGAAATCAGGGATTTGTTATTTGGGATAAGTAATCTCTGGTGAAATGGTATTTTATCAGTATAAGTAAATATAAATGTATTTGAGCCTATGTATAATAGCAAATAGTAGTGAAAATACTCTGCACAGGCTGAATTTGAGAAAATCAGTATTGACACCACATTATGCATTCACCAAGGTTCTACCAAAGAGCCAAGCTCTTTGATTCTAGTTATCAAAACCCTACATACACTGAGTGTATTCAGTTGGTTTTAAAAGCTCTGTCGTCCCTAAATATCATTCATTTTATTCTGAATTTAATATATAATTAAGATTCCCATGTAATCTGAAGTATATACCGTTTATTTAAATGAAACACGTTATTAGGGGATTACGAAAGACTTGTAACTACTTCGTGCGAACGCTATTTCGCATACTGTTTGTATACAGCATGCACATGCTGGGCATGCGTGATTACGATATATATGTAAACAACACCACGTGACTGCACATTGTCCAATCATGATATGGATTGTACGATATTAGCAAAGTCAACATGGTTCCTCTGGAAATAGGTGCAAAACTTGCGAACCTCTGACCGGAATCCTCTGATTTCCATTCTTATTTTCATAGATTTAGATAGAAAGGAATTGTTTATATGTAAAGATGGTATGCGCCCAAGACTTTAAATGTTGTTTGTCATAACGTTTTTTGGTACCCGTTTTTTCCAAATATGAAATCATTTTAATTCTCTCCGATTTTCATTATATCTGGCTGGAATTATTTCTTCAAAATGGATAGTATTTTCCACCCCTTATCTGCCTAAATTTCATGTATTGATAACGCTTTTTTGTCGTAACAAATCTGTAATCGCCTTCGAAAAACAGCATGTTTCAGCTTATTATATATTCATAAATCTGAGTGGGCGGAATACGCGCAGAAGAAAATAAGCGACTTATTCGCGAGACTGGGAACTGACTGTGTTGCTCAGTTGGTTATAGATAAATGGCCGCCAAGGCCACCGGCCTTTCTCACTAAGTACACACAATGAATAAAATACACAGTGATTGATAAGTATAAATAGATAAATATAAAACCGTTTCTCAGTTATACCTGTTAATCGGTTGGTTAAAGAAAAATGGCCAAGGCCACCGGCCTTTCTCACAAAGTACACAAAATGAATAAAATACACAGTGATCGATAGATATAAATAAATAAATATAAAACTGTTTCTCAGTTATACCTGTTAATCGGTTCTTATAGAAAAATGGCCTGGGTCACCGGCCTTTGTCACAAAGTACATAAAATGAATAAAATACATACTGGTAAATAAAGATAAATAAGTATAGATCCGTTTCTCAGTCGTACGTGTTTCTCGGTTGGTTATAGAACCCTCGATCTGGTTATGGATGTTATTGCATGTAAAGTAAATAACGTCAGCAAGGTCTTCTTGCAATACTATAGTACAGTACATACTTATATCTTATTTCATAAGTATAGAGCAAATGAAAAAATGAAACTCATCATCAACCTCGTCAAGATCACCGTACCAGCAAAATCTTAATTTAGGAGGGATTTTCTTTTTACGGTACTTCATGAAATTCTTTTTTCAATTTTGTTGCGAAAAACCAGCAAATATTCTACATAGAGATAATATAATAATTATATATAATGGTGATTGACCTGTTATTGGCAATCACAGCACGGACACACAGCACGTGTCCGTGCTTCAAGAGGTTGAAAGTTTGATAAGAAAAATGTGGAATATCCATAAACATATAAAAATGTGCATAGACATATGGCGCATTTGAGATGTTCATAAACATATAAAGCATTTTGGTAACCATAAACATATAAAAAATATAATTAACGGATTAATACCAAGCTGAAACAAGACAAGTGGATAAAATGGTGAAGGTGATATATTATTAGCTTCAGGAGATATTCAAGTTTAAGATTTTGTCTCGTTTGTGTAATCTTTCGTCATCTTCCCCTCGAATTAGAATCCCTAAACCAATAATGACCTACAATTTTCCGCGTTCAACCTTACTTCCACGGTCAGAATCAGTTTAAATGAGAATTACACCCATAAGTGTCTTATTTCAGTGGCATTTTTGGCCTAAATTGATAAAATGTTATTGTTTTTTAATTCAAGACGACTACTTGGTATGAATATTGGTGAAAAAGAACTTATGTAGCTCTCTAAACTTGCCAAAGCCATTGCTGAACATCTTAGGGTCTTTAGAAAAATGTCCCAATCACTTTTTGGTTTAGTGACCATGTTAAACATACGGTAGATCACGATGGATATACTTCCGCTCTGAACAGTTTTATTAATAAGTGTAAATTAATTGAAATATCCAGTCACATATTGCACCAGAAGGGCAAAGTTCACGAACTCCAAAATTTTCATGCGACCTTTTATTTACCTGAGCACTCGTTGTCATGATTTTCATTGATCCTTTTTTCCAATTAAATCATTCATTGTATCATAGGGTGAAACTATGACCTTGTGATAATTATATGGGAAACGCTTATTGGTGAACGTGTCAAAGAATGTACCATTCCTTGAGTTTTAAAACCCACTGCGATGTTAATTTATCTATGAACTCTTTGTAAACGCAAACACTTGCTGAAGTTCATCAAAAACAAATGCTTCGAAGCATATTTATTTCATCATCCTAAAATCTGACATAATCCTTAGTTTATAATGAGAGAAATAAAAATAACAAATCTTCTGACCAAGTTTCATATCTCCCAAACCAATCTTATACATTTAAGATATATTGTAATTATTAAAAACTTTGATGCTACTACTAAATAATACCATGGGAGCAGCCATTTTGATTTCAAAACATGCAGATTATGATGTCACCAGCCCAGCAAAATGTTAGAATGCTTTGTATTTCTTTATAATCTACCTCAAGTTTTCTAGCTTATGAAAAATTTTTCTCTTTCGTAATTATCAAGACATTTTGTGTTCACAGGAAATTATCAAAACATTCTCTTAAAACTACGTGTCACATCATTTTTTTGGATGAAAACTTTAGTCATATTAAAGAAATATGTTATAGCCCTTATGTGGCATATGTGCATGTTGGGGAAAATGTGTCATCATGCACAATATTTCAATACAGAATTAAACAAAATAGCAGCCTCCATTATCTTGACTTCAACAAGAATAACTTAAGATAGGAAGAAGATTTTGACTTGTATTTTTGGGAAGTTGGTTAATTTTTTTAAATATTTTCTATCTTATAAAGTAATGATCATATCAGACTTTATGTCTCCTTTAAGTACGAAACGTTTTTATTTATGCGGCGTTTACCTCAATAACTATTCATGGCTGGACGGGCTTAGTGACAGCGCTACGGAGGCATGTACCGTTCCTAGATCGCATTGCCTCATCCTTACATTTAGCCCCCAGCAAGGGGCCTAGTTACAGCCTACATGATCACGGGGTGTATAGCAACTCAGGTTTCATGAACATGTACAGAGGGTTGATTTCGGGTGGCAATGTTAGCCAACAGAAAACATCATCTGTAGAGGAGAATTACGGTCCTGGCCGTCATGACGTCACACGCAATAAATGTTTTTTTGTCTGTGTCTGACAGATTCTTTTGCCGACCGTCAGCTGTATCTACATATGTTTCCAGTTCACCTACGACACCCAACACTTGCTGCAATAGGGTTGATCGAGGCAGACAGCTCAATTGCTCCCATTGTTGAAATGCAGTCGCGATACGCAGTACAGGTATGTTTAAACAAGAAGCGTAAATGCGCAATCAGACGTACTGCTCCAAAATTTTAGGCGCAGAGCGTCCGAAGGCGCTTTACGCTCCTTGATTTAACCAAACATCATTGGCGTTTATTCTCCGTCAATCAGTATGTAAGGAACATAGTCAAGCAGTTTCATCTTATAAGAAAGAGGGCTATTAAAATAAAGAAAATGGTGAAAAAGCATTGTTAAGGAGATTTAAGTTCCGTCTTGTTTGTATAGAAATGCCTCGTTTGAAAAGTATATTGTAGTGTATTGTAATTATGTATTTCTTTTGCAACATGGATTTTAAGAAAATCAATTTAACTTAGATACTAATTAAATTATCAAATAAACGTTCAATAATGTAGGGGCGGTACTCAATTAAAAGAGGGATACGGGCGACGTGCAGCCAAAATAGGTCGCAAATCTCAACTCCTGGCCTGCAGGCCTGCAATCTGCCCTATTTCCTACGGACCCGCCCACTTGGGGTCTAATCAATCAGTACACAGCACAATGAATAAGCAAACTTATAAACAATGAATACCTGACATATATCTTTCTTAACTACTAAGTCAATGGAAATCATTGGTGCAGGATTAGGTATAGGTGTAAGGCGCAGCTTCCTACACCCCTGAATTTTGTTTTAACCATCAACTCTGATCAAGGAACTGTAACATAGAAAATACTGTACAATATGTGATTAAAACTTCAACTTTTTACTCAAGTGATGGCGCTCGACACCAACTGAATTGAGTCTAATGAAAATCTATGATGAAAGAGTCAAATTTCGGGTCTTTTTTGTCCCAGAAACAAGAAGTTTCGCAAATTTTGCCATGTTTTCTGAAAGGTACCATCTAGTATCTTTCAGATAATGGGATATTCAATAGGGTTGACCTGAAGTTTTGACCCTTTTTTAGCTTGAAATAAAGAGTTGTTATACACCCTCACCAAATAGCTCAACTTTTGGCATGGGTCCATGGTAAAATAGTTCCCCATGAAACTTTTCCTGAAACAAATCTTGTCAAGCTCGGATATGCAGAATCAAAACCTATCCCGTCTCTCCCATTACTGAAATTCGAAACTTCTCAGCTTCCTGTTCCACTCATGAAATGGGACCTCTCGAAAATATTTGTATTAGCCCTTTCTCTTAGGGTTATCATTTTGGGCTGGCGGAGTAAATACCGTATTAGTTCTGTGCTACCTTATACGACAACGCACGAGTTCACAGTTCAGTCTGCCATTTTGAGTTACGAATAAACACATTTTCCCTATTGACTGTAACAATAACACATTTTTAAATTCACTTTTGTTTAAAATTTTGTCGCTTTCATTTTTTTCTTTTCCTAATATCTAATGTAACTTTGAGTATATTGCAATCACCGACTACATTTGTTGCCACTTTTCCATCCCCCTTCTACACCCCTCTTCAATGTTGGCACAAAGTTTAGAATAAATTTCTTAGCCTCTTCATCATTAAAGCGGTATTCATGCCAACATTAATGCGGGGCAGGGAAAAAGGTGCCAAGTATTTTGTCGCTGATTGTAGGTAATATTAGTCATCGAGAAAAACCTATGTCGTCCTAACACAGAAAGTGAAACTTCGGGCCGATTTGATAACCTTACAGAGGGATTTCATCACGTGACTCTAACTCATCTGGAAGACATTTTGCCGAGAAAGAGTCGTTATGTTTCACACGTCTTCACACAGCTCAGTTACATCACACGTACAACAAACATACTGCCTGCTAACCTACCTACCCGTACCAGTTCAGCGAATTGTATTGTTTTTGTTCGCGGCGGTGATTTTACTTAATATTTTCCTTAAGTTTGATATATTCACCGGGTATACGAAGAGTAACGTTTACGTGAACCTTATCTGATTGTTCGTTATACGCAGACAAAGCCTACATACCTGGCATAAGGTGCTCGCTGCAAATTTAGTTTAAACCGAAGGTTGAAAGACATTGCGTCGCACTGCAGAAACCCACTTCGAACAACCGTTCAAACGTCGATCAGGATCAGATAGAATTAAACAAAATGTCTTTTTATTCCCCGGCACACGTCTATTGAGTGCAACCAACGGCACAGCAAGATTACGGCATAATTATCTTCCAACATTATCTTATATAACGGCATGCAAGCGTTTGTCAGTCTAAATAAGTGTACAGCAGACGATCGTTCGGCCGACAAAATGGCGATGTAAACAAAGTCACGTGACCTCATGACGTCAGCTGAAACACCCTTATCCACTTGGTCGGTGCCACTTTACATCCGGGAGATGACGTCTTTTCTTCCGGAGAGAAAACAAAGCTTTGCGCGATACACGTGGCAAAACCGTATGAGTTTACTGTGTGCATGTAAACAAACACATCTGATGGCTTTGTTTTCACTCCAATGCGGGGTGAATGCGCGCGGCTGCTATGCGGTCTGATGACCTCAGGTCACATTCCCCACCAAGTAAATAAGCCATGTACAATGTGAGTATTTCTAAGCGACGCACAATAATACTACGTGTGTACGAAGAGCGTATTGTGATGTGCGCTCGTATATTTACTTGCTGTGCGCTCGTCTGGTTTGTTAACACGCAAATTGAAGGTAAAACGAATTTGTAAGCATGAGAACACTGAAACTGTAAACTCGTGTATAGGATTGTTATTGAATGTATATTTGAGACCGTATCACGTGTCATCATTTACCTCGTTCAAAGCTTAGGAGGTAACAAATGGTTGGCAAAAGTTGTTGGTATGAGAAAGGTTCCCTATTTCAAATATATCAGTATATTTTGGCAACTCATAGAGTCCCCCGAGGGTGCCTGGAAAATACCTTTTCAATCCAATTTTAGCTGAACATGATTACTTGAGCAATGATTACTCGACCAATCAACTGCTGGGAGAATTTCTCTTTATTATCCAACCAATCAGCTGCAATTGTTGCGTGGACTAAAAGTTATAAACAACAATGTACGTGTGTATTGGAAATGCACGTATAATGAGCGATTGATTTTTTTGTTTTGTTTTCATATTCTTGGTCCTTTACCCCATGAGTCTCCCAGTTTATTACTGGTCTAGAATTCCCCAATTATGCAACTGGTCCATTATGGATGCGTGAATTTGGGCATGTGACATTTAAATAAGTTTTTCGGAAATTGCCGGAATCCCGATTCAGATTTGAAAAGTAGAACTGTATAATCATGTACCACCTCTCTTATATCACCGAGATAAAACAGCGTGTTTATATTTTAAGGATTCTAAATTCAATGTCAAAACATGGATCTTGAGTCACTTGCTTAGGTCGAAATAAGAAATCTGTTACAAAAGAGTGTGGCATTATTTTGACGTTATTTCTTTTCTTATCTTAGATTTTCAAGAAAAATCTTTCGTTACCCACCAAGACTGTGATGCTGACAAGTATAAACGAAATTAAAGAGTCAGAGACAAAAAGGTTTGGCACCGACGACAGACTTAATGTAAGTTTATTTCTAATTACTTGGTGTATGTCATGGTGTGGGTAGTGACGGGCCTGACGAATCAATCACTTTGAGTAGGGAAGGAAAAAAAGGGGGGAGGGGGTGGGGGGGGGGGGGAGGACGCTTAGGAGCGGAAACGTTATGTGTCAATGAAATAAACCAAACTGATGTTAGCCAGGCACATTTATGCAGTCAATACAATATGCTGGACAAATTTCTGCTCACACAGACTGAGTAACGACAAGATGTTGAAAACATTGCGCCTACCGTGACGGGTCCGCTGCGGACTTTGTTAATCCGGTTCTCGTTACCCAGAACGGTGAGCAAACGGAATTTTGTTTATCCCTTTTGCTATAATCTCTAAAGATCAGGAGAAGCGCCATTAATGGATTAAAACTTGCGGCAGGCCACATGAACATCTAAATGTCAATGCATTATCCATGCATGATTGCGGATTTGACAGCCCGGGAGCAGCCCGAAAAACTGGGTACTTTGAAATACCAAAAATACTAGGTACTTTTATGTATTACGCATCGCATGAGCCTACACATTTGATTAGCCCACACTAAACGTATGGGCTTTCACATTTTGCGCTCCTTGTCCAAAATTTCACTGGATATCTTGAAATTTTGGAGACGAATAGTAAATAGATATTAAAAACTATTCGCAGCTGCTTTTTGAAATTTACGTCGCCTTTTGAGAAAATCAATAAAAGAGATTATGAGCAATCTGGCTGTGGCTTATTTCCTAACTGAGAGACGGCAATTGACCTTTCTGAGTAAGGAAATAAGCCACAGTCTAATGACTTAATGTGAATGAAATTTAATGCAAAATATTAAAGAATTACATTCTGAGCTGTCGCTCTATTATACATCACAACTTTTGCATTCATTAAAAATTATTTGTTTAATTTGTATTTGATTAATCATAACTCGGACAAGCTACTGTCGTTTTTAATCACGATATATGACCTTTAAGGAAACCTGTGTTTAGAATTTAAAGCTCTTTCTGGCGTCTGTTAAATATAAAATCTTGACCTGTCCGCTGATATATACCTTGAATTATGTTTATTTTCCATACAGCTCGATGGTACATTATATACGGATGATGTAGCTTCGAAACTTGGTGCACTTCCGAGTTTCTGGACTCTTCTATGCAGAAGTCCAGTCTTGGCGTATAGATTCATTTTCGGACCTGCTTATCCCGCCTTCTACCGTCTTACTGGACCAAACCAATGGGATGGCGCTGTCCATCATATATCCAATATTCTTTATAAATGAGTCATACACCCCACCCACACATCAGTCTGTATCGTAGCGTATTCAATAGGAAACCGTATTTCTAAGACATAACGTGATCTTCTGTGGCGTACAGCTGCAGCGTCAGTGGCGGCGTCAGGTCAAAGGCAGTGGCGTAGGAGCCAGGGGGCCAGTTGGCCGCCCCTCCTAATAATTTAATTGGGGCCAAGTCCCCTTCCCCCCCCCTCCCTCCCTCCCTCCCTCCTCAATAATGAAGGTCTAACGATTTGATTTTGAAGAGTCAGATTCCATCATGGCATCTTTCCTTCCGGAAATCTTCAACATTTGAGAAATCTCCTTCATTTTTCGTGATATTTCCTTTAATTTCCGTGAAATTGTCTTCATTTTTAGGAAATTTTCATCAATTCTCCTAAATTTGTTTTAATTTTCGGAAAATTTGCTTTAATTTTTGTGCAATTTAGCACTAATTTTTGTGAAATACCCTTTAATTTCGGGAATGTTTCTTCATTTTCGGGAAATTTGCATCACTTTTTTTTTTTTTTTGGTTTTGACGATATTTGCATCAATTCTCATGAAACATCTTTCAATTTTCGTGAAATTGACTTCATTTTTTGGAAAATTTCATCAATTTTGGGGAAATTCCATTCATTTTCAGGAATTTTTCTTCATTTTTGGTAAATTTGCTATAATTTTCGTGAAATTTGCATCAATTTTTGTGGAATGTCCTTCATTTTCGTGATTTTTTTCTTTATTTCTGAACAATTTGCTTCAATTTTCTTGATGTGTCATTCATTTTCGCAATTTTCGTATCAATTCTCGTGAAGTTTGATTCAATTTTTGTGAAAATTCCTTTAATTTGTGTGAAATCTCCTACGGAAAATGTCTTCATCCTTGGAAAATTTTAATAAATTTTCGGGGAATTTTACTTCATTTTATAGGAAATTGCTTCAATTTTCGTGAAATTTGTGACATTAATTTATGTCATTCATTTTGGGAAATTTTTCTTCATTTTCTGGATATTTGCATCAATTTTCTGGAAATGTCCTTTAATTTGGGGAATTTTTCTTTATTTTGGGGAAGTTTGTATCAATTCTTGTGAAATTTGCTTTAATTTTTGTAAAATTTCTTCCCAATTTTGTGGTTTCAACATTTGCGGGAAATTGTCTTTATTTTGGGGATATTTTCATCAATATTCGGAAATTTCCTTATTTTCGTGAAATTTGCCTCAATTTTCGGAAAAATTTGCATCAATTTTCGTGAAATGTTGTTCATTGGCTGGAATTTTTCTTCATTCTCGGGAGATTACCATCAATTCTCATGAAATTTGCTTCAATTTCTATAAAATGTTCTCAATCCATATTCAGGGAGGGGGGGGGGGAGTTTTAAGTCCTAGCTTTCATGCAGTGTAAACTTGTAAGAGAAATTTGTGAAAAAGCACTGTTTCTAAAAAGTTTTGGGAGTTGAAGGTTTTTAATTCTTTATCATCTATTTCTTGTTTGTCAAAGGTATTGGTGTAAGATTGTTAACTTGGGTAATTGTCATTAATGTGTTTTATATCTTGATATCTCTTTACACTTAATTCCACATATTATGCCTGTATGCATACAACTTATCTGAAGTTGCTTGGGCTTAACTATTGTATATGCGTCTATATGTTGTGGGCATTACGTGCATGTATTAGACAGTTACTAAAAGTGCTATTTTCCGACATGTTGGTTTGGTTTGGTTTGTTGATGTTTAACGACACCGCGACAGTGAGAGTCAAATGTGCCAAGAGGGTGTTTATAAATAATGGTGTAATAATGGTTAATGGTTAATAAGTATAATAAATGATGGTGTAAAAGTAAGGATAGTGGGGAAAAAGCTGAATGTGGGAGAAAAAGTTAGGTAAAAAGAAAGGGGTGTGTAAGGTTAGGTGTATACATGTATTTACCAAATCAATCGATGTTAAGAATGTATGTTATATATGTTTACAATCAGGGGATTAGAAACCGGTTTTTGGATATTTTCCACAGGGTCCTAGGTTGAAGGCCCACTTTAGAAGCTGGCGTGTACCAGTGATGTTCCCAATTAGTTAAGACGTGTCTCACAAATCATACATATGAAGTGGTCATACGATTGGGGTGACCGTGTGACTAGGGCTGACGTCATCGACGAGTCTGTGATGACGTGTATTTATTTCAGAGACTGGGAGGGCGAAGTCAAGGTTTGTAGATACTCGTAGAAGCACCGTGTATTGTGTTTTATTGTTTTCTCAAACAAAACTTTTATTTTAAGCTGATAAACTGAAGGACATTTGCATTACAGAACTGTTTGCAGGTATTGTGACCGCCGTATTCATTCTTTCCAAGCCTGAGTGGAGTTCAATGGGTAAACAACAGTAGAGAAAGAACAATTAGGGTTCGATCGAATTGTTTTGACTTATAAGGTTAATTGGAATCTGTTGCAAAGTATTAACTTTATTATGGTATGAATGATTTAGGAACCTGATGATATGTTATAACTTATCAGGGCAGCTGTTCTGAATTCATATGTGCATTTCCATATTTATTATATTATGAAGGATTATGCAAGTTAAATTGTAGTCAAGCGTTGCTATCCATATGCTTATTTGTGTGTGTAATTAATTTGGATATTGGGGCATGTATGCTAAGTAGTACAAGCAAAGAGCTTCCACACAAGCTCTTTGGTACAAGTGAGTTGTGATCTGTTGCACAACTTCTTCGGCCATTTTATTGTCCGCGCCTGTAGTTCGATAGCGGGGTACGACGTGTTTGTGGTGCAGAGAGAGAGAGAGAGAGAGAGAGAAAGAGAGAGAGAGAGAGAGAGAGAAAGGGGTGGAGGGGGTTGAAGGGGGGGACATTTCTTTCGTGAAGATTATTCTTTGTTAACTGCTTGTTGGTATATTTACGGTGTGAGCTGGAATTATATAGGTGTGGGGTATTTCTTGGTATCACTGTTCTTTATTTCTTGATATATTATTATTAGTATTATTGTATTCTTGCCAGTGCTGAGGATTATTGCAATATTATCATAACCTTCACTTTTATTATTATTCCCATTGCAAGAAAGGGGATAACACATTCCGTTCATTGATTTGATAAACAGCACGAAGCATATCTTACTCCCAAACTCTTGAATTGTGTTTTTTAAATATTCTATCCAGTCTCTGTCGAAGAGGTTCACAGCCACAGATCTCACTTTGTCACTTAGTTGTTGCAGGGCACTTTGTGACAGTAATAATTATTTTAGAACATGAGATTAATATGGGGTTTGCAGTCTTAAATACTGAGTCTTTTAGCCTGTCTTGAGATTTCATATTGCAGTCTTTACAGGATTGATTTATTTATCAGTCTATTAGATTAAATAAAAATGTTCACTCATTCTTTGGAGTAAAATTGTCAAACGTAATTCAATACAGCCTGTAGAGGTACTTCCGCACAATGCAGCTTATGCTGAGAAGAAAAACTCGTAATTGTCTCTTTTATCTCAAGAAAAGAGAACTTGCTTAACAAAAGAACAGAGCTGGTATCGAAATGCCGCCACCAAGGGCGCTGAAGCGTGCAAGACAAAGAGGGCCAAGCTAGGTGTATGTGTAACCACACTTGCCTGATGAACGCGAAAGGGCGTGAAACTTGAAGTAGCAAGTTTAGATTCGTTGTCATTAATATTCTAGCTCTGCCTTGTGTATTGAGCACTTTATCAACCAAAATTGGTATTACTTCGTATATATATATATATATATATATATATATATATATATATATATATATATATATATATATATATATATATATATATATATATATATATATATATATATATATATATATATATATATATATATATATATATTTATATATATATATATATATATATATATATATATATATATATATATATATATATATATTTATATATATATATATATATATATATATATATATATATATATATATATATATATATATATATATATATATATATATATATATATATATATATATATATATATATATATATATATATATAAGTTTTATTTTCATTATCAACTTCCTGCAATTTGAATGATTTACAAAACAAACGTTGTAAAATGTTTTCTCCAAAAGCTTTATTCTTACATCAGCTTGATCAGTTGATGATGATCAACGACATGACAATCATCCATAGACTTCAACTAAAAACACATGTTGTGGTCAATTCAAACATTCGTTGCAAAATGTACATTCCTTTTAAACTATACAGTCGGGAATCTGACCCCAATCAAGATTTGTCCGTTACTCCACTATTGTATAACTTTTTAAGCAATTTTCCGATACCAACTTACAATCACGTCAACAAATTGCCAGGGGCTTTGCACCCTGTGTGCCTACCGGGACTTCGACCCTGGATTTGAAAGTTTCTGCTACCAGGCTACCAAACATCGCGAGAATTGCAGGGCTTCCGGGGGCTTTGCCCCTAGATTAGCACAATTTGAAACAAATTTTATGCTATCAAAATCACGAGAAACGTATATGGTTTCCGTAGGCTTTACCCCCTGGGTCTCTACCAGGGCTTTTCCCATAGATTTGACGAATTTTAACGCAATTTTCTGCTATCAAAATCAAGAGAAACGTAGGACTTTCGAGAGCTTCATCCCGGGATCCCTAACAGGGCTTCGCCCCTAGATTTGACACAATTATTAGTCCCCCAAATCACTAGAAGCTCTCCTCTAGATTTGACACAAGTCTTAAACAGTTTTCTGCTATCAAATTCACGAGAAACGTGGAGCTTCTGTGGTCCCCCACCCCCGCACGCGCCCCTACCAGAGCTTCGTCTCTAGATTTGACACAGTTTTAAGCAATATTTTGCACTGGGGCCTTTCCCCCCTGCGTCCCTACCAGCTTCGCCTCTACATATTACACAATTTTAAACAATGTTTTGCTACCAAACGTGCAGCCCGGTGGATTTGACACGAGTTTAAGCAACTTTCTGTTAGCCTGTCAGCATGTCAGTCTGTTGTTATGAAAATTACCAAAAAACAGGGATTTAACCTTGCATGATGTAGACACAATACAAGTTAAGCAGTTCACTGCTCTCAAAATCACGTGAAAATGCAGGGTTTTGAGGAGACCTTACCACCTAATCCCCCACCAGGGCTTCGCACTAGACCCCCATGGACACATGCCCACCACGCCACTACAGGTACCCATGGGCGGATCTAGGGAGCCAACGGGGCCATGCCCCCCCCAAAAAGAAAAAAAATCTGTAGAAAAGGTATGCCAAGGTTTACAAAACGTCAGAGGTATAAGCCATAGATTTGTATGTGTATTATACACGTTAGAGTTGAGGACAACGGTATTGTCTCAATTTTTCTATTTGACTATTCGTTGAATTAGTTATCATTCATTAGCATTACTTAGTGATTTGGTCCCCCATCCAATTACATGCGTGTCGCTGATGCTATGCACTGTTGTTTTATATGGTTTTGCGTGTTAAGATTCAACCTTCTTCAGTTCTTGGATGGTACTCTGCTTGCCTGCAGTGGTGTAGGCCTACAGAACACGTCCCGTGGACCAAAATATTTCGGTAAAATTTTCAAGTTTTGGGATGTTGGGTAAAAGCCTTCAATTTTGAATAAAAAAAATTCCAAATCTTTTAATTTTGGTTAAGTTTTGAACTTTCAGAAAATCTCCTACAATTGTTAGGAAGTTTCCAAAATGCGAGCTATACCACAGGAATAAAGGGTAGTTGGTCTTTTACCCCATACGTCAAATGTCTGGCACAAAGCTTTCACTAGGCCCAAGGGTAATAGACCACGAGATAGCCATATAATAGCAATTTTGCAACTTGTGGCCATTAAGGGCCCCGTTTTTCAGCGTCGAGATACAATTTCTCAGTAATGAGAGCTATTCCACAGGATTATGACGTAGTAAGGATTTTGCTCCCATATGTCAGAAGTCTGGCACAAAACCTTCACTGGGCCCAAGGGTTATGGATCATGATATAACTTTATGCTAGCAATAATTTTTACCACTTTTGGCCATCGAGGGCCCCGTTTTTGAGGGTCCAAATACGATCTCCTAAAAATAGGACCTATACCAAAGGGTTAAGACGTAGTAAAACGTTTGCTCCCATATGTCAGAAATCTGGTACAGAATCTTCACTGGGCCTAAGGGCCATGGACCATGTGATAACCATATTATAGTAATTTCGCAACTTTTGGTCAATTTGGGTCTCATTTTCGAGGGTCCAGATACGATCTCCCAGAAATGAGACATATACCACAGGATTAAGAAAAGGGGTAGTTGGGAATTTGTTTTCATATGTCAGACGTGTTGCACAAAACCTTTACCATATGTCTTTTAACCCATATGTCAGAAGTCTGGTACAGAACCTTCACTGGGCCCAAGGGCCATGGACCATGTGATAACCATATTATAGTAATTTCGCGACTTTTGGTCAATTTGGGCCTTATTTTCGAGGGCCCAGATACGATCTCTCAGAAATGAGACATATACCACAGGATTAAGATAAGGGGTAGTTGGGAATTTGTTCCCATATGTCAGACGTGTTGCACAAAACCTTCACTGGGCCCAAGGGCCATAGACCATGAGATAACCATATAATTGCAATTCCCACCTGTTGGTCAATTTGGGTCAAGTTTTGAGGGCCCAGATACGATCTCCTAAAAAATGAGACCTATACCACAGGATTAAAGGGTAGTTGGGCTTTTTCCTCCATATGTCAGAAGTTTGCGACAAAATCTTCACTGGGCCCAAGGGCCATGGACTATGTAATAACCGTATACTTGCAATTTCCTGACACTTGGTGAATTTGGGCCCATTTTGTGGATCCAGATACAATCTCCCAGAGAGAAGACCTATACCACAGGAATAAGAAGGGGTAGGTGGTCTTTTGCTCCCATATGTCGGAAGTCTGGCACAAAACCTTCGCTGGGCCCAAGGGCCATAGACCATGAGATAGCCATATAATAGCAATTTCCCGACTGTTGGTCAATTTGGGCGCCCTTTTTGAGGGTCCAGATTAGATGTCCCAGAAATGAAACCTATACCACAGGATTAAAGGGTAGGTGGTCGTTTGTCCCCATATGTCAGAAGTCTGGTAGAGAACAATCACTGGGCCCAAGGGCCATGGACCATGTGATAACGATCTTACAGCAATTTTGCGACTTTTGGTCAATTTGGGCCTCATTTTCGAGGGTCCAGATACCATCTCCCAGAAATGAGACCTATACCACAGGATTAAGGGGTAGGTGGTCTTTTGCTCACATATGTCAGAAGTCTGGCACGATACCTTCACTTGGCCCAAGGGCCATAGACCATGAGATAGCCATATGATAGCAATTTTCCGACTGTTGGTCAATTTGGGCCCATTTTTTAGGGCCCAGATACGATCTCACATAAATGAGACCTATACCACATAATTAAGTCATAGGTGTTCGTTTGCCCCCATATGATAGAATTCTGGCACAAAACCATCAGTGGGCCCAAGGGCTATGGACCATGATATATGTTTATACTATCAATAATTTTCACCACTTTTGGCCATTAAGGGCCCCGTTTTTGAGGACCCGGATACCATCTCTCAGAAATGAGACCTATACCACAGGATTAAGGGGTAGTTAAGCTTTTCTCCCATATGTCAGAAGTCTGGCACAAAACCTTTACTGGGCCCAAGGGCCATGGACCATGTGATAACCATATAATAGCAAATTCCCAGCTTTTGGTGAATTTGGGCCCGTTTTTAGGACCCAGATACGATCTCCCAGAAATGAGACCTATATTACAGGATTTAGGGGTAGGTGGGTTTTTGCTCCCATATGTCAGAAGCCTTGCACAAAACCTTCACTGGGCCCAAGGGTCATGGACCATGATATAACTTTATGATTGCAATAATTTTCCCCGACTTTGTCCATTTTGGACCAATTTGTGAAGGCCCAGATAAAATCTCCCAGAAATGAGACCTATACCACAGGATTAAGGGTAGTTGGGCGTTTGTCCCAATATGTCAGAAGTCTGGCACAAAACCTTCACTGGTCCCAAGGGCTATGGACCATGATATAACTATATGATAACAACAATTTGCGCGACTTTTGGCTGTTTAGGACCCCTATTTTGAGGGTCCAGGTACGATCTCCCATAAATGAGTCCATTACTTTTTGGTTTGGGAGTTGGTGGGCTTTCACCTCGTGAATGTAATTACATTGCAACAACCGCCACCCACAAAACACTTCTATGTGACGCTTACAAAATGTAAAACAGGGTACAAAAAAAAAAATGATTTCGCTCTGTTGGTGGCCCAAATCCTCTCCAACCAGCCAACTGTCTTGTTGGTATTTTTTAATGGCGCTCTTACAGAAGAATAGCTCTTCAGCTGGTAAAAATTTGAATCTGAATATGAATATGAATATAAATGTGAATATGAATATGACGCTAACTTCAACTGGGTCTCTTTGGTTGCATAAAGTTAGCTTTAAAGCTGGGTCGAATTTGGTTTGGGATTTAGTGAGAAAGCAGCCAGCAAGTTATAACAGCTGGACTTTTTTGATCAGTGGTTCATGATAGCTTTTAGTCACCGCGCCGTTCTTGGTAAGTGTTTCCTTCTTATAATCCGAATCAAGTTCTTGCAATGTTGACGAAAAACCAGAGAGGGTTGTACGCTACCCCTCCACATGAATGTGAGTGCGTCTTTTTGCGAATTTTTCAAATCATATTCATGCATAAAGTTTTGCCTCTTAAAGTCATAAAATGTTATTGTTATTAATCTTAGCTAACTACTTTAAATAACTTAGCTAACTAAGTTCAATATTGATGTTAGAGAAGCTAAAATATCTTCAGTTATGTACAAAAGCATGCAATTTCTAACCTGTTCGTTTATGATTTAGAGGGAAAAATTCAGTTCTCCCATCGCTTACTTGAATAGGTCCCGAATAATTTTCGTTAATAATTTTCATTAAAACTAAAAGCGTTATTTCCCTCAATAGTTAATGTTTATGTGTGTTTCCCTGCCCATCCAAACAACATGATATTTTTCTGTTTATAAAACTATAATACGTTTGAAAACGCTATCAACTTTTGTTTGCCGCCTGTGTGATACAGACTGATAGTGGGAATTGCTTTAGTTACTACATGGAGCTAACTGAGATAGCTCCATGGTTACTCACAAAATACTGTTGTAACGGGCACCGCACTATCCAGCTATTGTCAGAATTGGTCTCAGGTCGAAAAACATGTTTCATGTTGCTTTTCAACATTTTATAACACCAAATGAATACTCTTTATCGTGAACTTAACCCAAAATTGCTAAGTGTGGTTTTCCCCTATAACAAATATCTCACGACCCCATAGGCGGCGGAACCGCCCCAATCACCCCGACTATACCATAGTCGGGGAAAAAATTTGTCCGACAATGGTCTGACCAAGGCAAAAATTTGTCCGACAATAGTCTGACCAAGGTTATACAATGTGATATCAGGCCTAGTAAGTATTTCACTGTAATGTTCTAATGTATAACTGACAATTTTCGTATCGAGTTCGCGATTAATATTTTCCGGGAAATTTTCTTCATTTTTGTAAGGAATTTCCATTTTCGGGATATTGTCGCAAACTTTTTTGTCATTTTTTTGAGAGCTTTCCTTAATTTCCGGGCAATTTTCTTCGATTTTCGGAAAATATCCTACTTTCCGGGCAATTTGCGAATTTTTTTGATGACTTTTCAGGAAATTTTCCCCAATATTTGGGAACTTTTGATAATTTCCAGGTAATTTTCTTCCATCTTCGGGCAATTTTCTTCGATTTGCGGAACATTTTCTTCCATTTCCTGGCAGTTTCTCGGTATGGGGGAATTTTTTTTTTTATAATTGTCGGGAAATCTAGCCGAGTTGGGCATGATTCCGAGAAATCACTGATTTAAAAATTATATTATACCTCTTTGCCTGACTATATAAGATCGGGGTTCAAATATCACATTTTCATCATCGGGAGGGCATGACCCAGATATGAAGTCGACGGAGTCGGGCATGATTCTGCCGACTAAAGATGGGTATCCGCCGAAACTTACTGTCATAAATTTGCAGAGGTCAACTCGGTAATTTGCCAACTGAAATACTTACAACTGAAATATAAATACAGTTTCAAGAATGTGATGCATGAATTGTCCTTTTTTCATCAAACTGAAAATAGTCCGACTATTAAAATCATCCAAAATTCTCAGAAATAACGTGACCAAAGCCCATTGGACTCCCACACATAAACTCAGGCACAGCCGGGCCATCCACCATCTTCCCAGTCAATTGCATGCGGTTAGGAAATTATTAACATAAATTTGAAGGAAACTTTGGTAAAATCATTGAAACTTTTGGTGAAATTTGGCAACATTTCCCGATAATCAAGAAAAAAATTCCCTCAAATGAATAAAATTTTCCGAAAATTTAAGAATTCCCGACAATTTAAGATTACCCGACAATTGAAGATTTCTCGAAAATTATTACTCGCTATGTCTTGAACGGAAAAAGATATAAAAATAGATTTTAAACAGTTCGATTCATCTTCTGTCCCTACCATACAACATAGGACTTACCTAACATGCCTTATTTCTTGTGGAAAACTTTACCTATACACAAATACAAAATGCCGATTCTTTTGCTGTTTAAAACATCTAAAAACACATCTTTTAAAACTTGCTTTTGACATATTTTATTTTATTATATTTTTGAAGGATTTCATTTTTGAATTAACTTTTATTTTTCATATATTTATCTTAGACCCGCTTTTATTGTTTAGTCTATTACTACCATATCTTCTTTTTAAATCATAATTTTAAAGTATTTATAGAAGTTATTTTACTTTTTACTGTTTTATTGGTATAGATGTATTGTTCTTAAATCTTTTTATATTTTCTCTATTTTTACTTATATTCGATTTTGTTATTATTCTGCTACATTTTAAAATTATATTAGGTATTTTAGGGCTAGTTCTTCTTATCTTTCACTTTTATATGTAATCGTCTAAAATTTGATTTATACAGCGCCAATGAATATTTACATCGAATTTGGCGCTATACAAATTGTGATGATAATAATTCTCCCAAGTCCTGCTAATCCTCCCTAGTCCGGCTAATCCTTCCAAGTTCTGTTAATCCTCCCAAGTCCGGTTAATCCTGTCAAACCCTGCTAATCCTCCCTAGTCCTGCTAATCCTCCCTAGTCCTGCTAATCCTCCCTAGTCCGGCTGATCCTCCTTAGTCCGGCTAGTCATCGCAAGTCCGTCAAATCCTTCCAAGTCCGGCTAATCCTCCCAATTCCTGCTAATCCTCCAGGTCCAGCTAATCCTCCCAAGTCTGGCTAATACTCGCAAGTCCGACTAATCCTCGCAAGTCCGGCTAATCCTCCCAAGTCCTGCTAATCCTCACACGTCCGGCTAGTCCTCCCAAGTCCGGTTAATCCTCCGGCTAATGCCCTGAAGCCCAGCTAATTCCCGAACTTGGTTAATTCTCCCAAATCTGGCTATTCGTCTCAAGTCCAAAATGGGGCAGCATTTTAACGCAATCTTTTCTTTTCTCTGTTAACAGGTTTTCTTTTCTAAAATGGCGACGATTGAGCCTACTGCCAGCGATGAAGGTGTTCGACGTAAGTACCAATCAGATGACATACTTATACGTGCTGTTATGTGAACTATGAACTAAAAAAATAAAAAATAAATAGAATATGACCTTTGTGAAAAAATGTTCAAATCTGAATCGGCAATTTCCGGAAAAGGAGCTCTCTGTCAAAAAGTAGCGAAACCTCTTTTTTGCTAAGTCAAGGGAATTTTGAAATAACACAGGTCTAATTTTTGATATTCGTGGCGTTAAGAAATTACTTAACTATTCATAAGAAATAATTATAATTAATTTGAATACTCGTATCAAAGGTTATCAGTGCCATCACGCGTACGAAGAGTGTGTCCAAATATTTACGAGATTCAAGAAAAATGCGCCCTCTTTTTTCGGCCGCCAGCTGCTTTTAAACAATGTGTCACATGACCAAAAGTCACGTGTTACATAATGGACCAATCAGTACACTGGGGAATCTTATCAACCAATCAAATACTGAGGGATTCTTTGCCGTAATTCACGCAGGGTATGGGACCAAGCCTATGAAGAAAACGCTATAGTCATAGGGCGTAATGTATGAAGGTAATACACGCGCATTGTTGTTTACAATTTTTCCCGCAGTAACTGCAGCTGTTTGGTTGGATAACAAAGAGAAAAGTCCCACATCAATTGATAACTTGAAACACTAAAGTAATCATATTCGGCTAAAATCGGTTTGAAAACGTCTCGTTTGTTTCATCAGTTGATTGTCGTTGTTTGAAGGATCGTGTTATCTTTGTGGGAGAAATCTTGCCTTTATTCTTCGAAGAAACTATCGTTTATTGTTGGTTAGAGACTCTGGAATGTATCTTTTAAATCAATTTTCCAATGATTTTTGGTTCCCCGCCCCCGCCTGGAAGGCTATCATCCCCCAAATAAAATCCAGGTCAGAATTTCGAAATTAATTAGCAAATGAAAAATTGAAGGATCCTACCTTTCTCTGTATGAGTGTTGCATGCACACAATAATACATTTCATTCTCTTATGTCCACAGCAAAAGTGCTGAGAGTGAAGTCTATTGACCTGCGCAAAGAGCTCAACAGCGTAGATCACCACACAGACTTGTACGAGCTTGAAGAGCTGGTCCTCCGGAGGGGGCAGTCGTTTCGTTTGAACGTCGAGTTTGACCGTTCTTATAACAATGATACTGACAAAATCTTCTTGGTGTTTATGCTTGGTAAACAAGAATTAATTTATTTTTCAAATATATTTAGCGTGTTAAGATAGTGATGAATATGCAATACAATTTTACCATCGTGATTGGTCGAAATATTTATACAAATACCAATCAATAACCGCCGAGTAGGTGACGTGACACTATGCATAAGATTTACTGGTTGAGTGGCAAGGAACTTTCTTGTGGCGAGATTCCCTTGCTAATAATTATTGGAACCAGGAAGAAAATTTAAGTTTAACATCCCCCTCCCCCTTCCCCCTCCCCATACCCAACCTAATATTCACATGAAACAAAGACTGTGTATTACCAAATTTAAATCATTTTTTTTAATAACTATTCAATTCTTTCATAAGTATTCAATTCTCGACTTCATCCTAAAAATAAAAAAAAACCCGTACATTTAACGGTACCTCCATCAAATTGAGAAGACCGACGGACAGAGGGCGACAACTAACGCCGTGCCGCTGGATTTTCAGCCTGGTTGCAAACCGGGGAACCGGCGGTGGCATGCCGACCGATACCGGCCAGCGTGTGTGTGGCTGGGGTAGGGTATTATAGCTCAATTGACCCCTTCTCTTCAATCCGCCGTTCACCCCTCTGTTTGATTACACACAGCTATTCAGCGTTTTTCATTTGCTTGATTTGCAGGTTCCAGACGTAGTTTCTCTACCGGCACCTACATCCCTTTTCACGAAATAACTGCGGTAACTGAAACGCCTCACGATGAATCGAGCTTTTCGGTAACCGCGGTCGAGGGGACAACGGTCCAGTTAAAAGCTTTTATACAATCTGACAGCATCATTGCCCCTTTTACGCTATCGATCCGCACCGAAACCAAGGGACAGAAAGATTACCTTTTCGATTATGAAAAAGAAATTTACGTCATCTTTAATCCGTGGTGCAAGGGTAAGTTCAGTTTTGGGTCACCTTATGTGAATTGCTCTATTAGAACATGACAGTGTATTACTCTATGTGACAAAAATGATTAATATTATGCTATATTACTCGTAGTGACATAGAAATCAGCTTTTATTTTACTTCAATCCTTGCGTAGACCTCATTAAAAGAAAAATCATACATGAAATGATGGTTTTTCCAACTTTTATTGTTGAAGAGGTTTTTTTTAAACTTCAGAACTGTCATTGTTGTGCAATTTCATAATCAGATTATATGACAGAAATTCCTCCTGTATACTTAGCCGGCCTGTTCACCTTCCCTATGACTGTATGGTAAAGTTGTCAAAGTACCTCTGTTGTGTTTCAATAGTGTTTCACTAGTGATACTGTACCTCCATGTGTGTTGGGCAATAAATCACTTTTCTACTGTTAGAGGATATAATAGTATCCCTGTTTTTTCCGCAACGGTATACAAGAAATTTAAGGAGCACTAGACCGTGAAGGCATATTTTTAGGGAGTCCAAAAAAATCAAATGCTAGCCCGCAACGGTATACAGGAATTTTTGGTTAATACGATATTCAAGTTACTTTTGCCCTCACGTCGTCTATGGGCTATGGAGTCATGAAATCTATCGGTCTGTGGTGGATAAAATATCTGTGAAATTCGCTAAAACGAGCGACCTGGTGCTCCTTTAAACTGAAGCATATACTGGAATGTTTGTATTTTTTGAACAGATGATGATGTCTTCATGGAAAGGGATGACTGGCGCAAGGAGTATGTCCTGAATGATGATGGCATGGTTTTCTATGGCAACAAACGCCAAATGCCGCGAAGCTTTGCCTGGTACCAAGGACAGGTTAGTGAAATCTAAGTTTTGGACTATGATTATCAAGAAGCCAATGATAGCTAAATTGCAAAGGCATTATCTAGTTTAATTTAAAGGACAGTCATGTTCCCAGTGGTGTGTGTAGGGAGGGGGCTGGGGGAGCTATTGGAAGTTTAGGTGTTGTAGACCCTCCCCCCTCACTCAATTTTGTCCAAACAATTAATATAATTAATTGAAATATCAAATAAATTATAGAAAACAGAGATGTCTGCATTTCTTTGCATATCAACTGAATTATCTTTAATTTTCGATCGAAAGTTTTCAACCAAAAATCCTTATTTTGGGACAAAAATCCCCAATTGTTGGAACAAATGCTCTGGAAATGTGCATCAAACATCCTCATTTGAATCCAAAATCCTCAATTTGGACAAAAAATGTTCATGGAAAAGGTTGTTAATAAGTTTTTAGAAGCTTATAGGTCTCTTAATTTATGGGTAGTTAAATAAAACCAACTAGATTTTTTGTAAAGACTGCAGCTCCTTAGAAATTAACGACCTAACACCATCGTTGTGTGTTCAATTTGATATAAATTCTTTGAATATACAGTCTGGTTCGTACCACTGATCGGGAGAACAGTTGTGTTCTCCCGATCGGGGGATCCTTTACGGAAATATCCCACAATGCAATCTATCCAACTTCAAAGTTTGTATAGGAATAACATACAAATCACACACATTTCGAGTGCGGGGTATTCAACCACTGTGAAGGGTTCAAATTTTTCATCACGATTTGAAATAATGGCATAAGAATTATCTTTTCTAAATCAAATTACGGATTATACACGGAGATGTATACACTAAATAACAACGTAATGAGATTCTTTTTCAAAATGAGAAACTTTAATGATATGGTAAAGCGCTGAATAGACACCCACCTGCCAGCCATAAAATGTATCTGTTATAGCTTATTCCAATGTTAGTCTTGATGTTCACAACGGGAACTGCATGACCACCTTCCGTGATTATCACGAAGAGAATGCTCAGTCATCAATTATAAATTGCTGCTTTAATGTAAATGATCACCAACAGACTCAACACCTCCATTCGTGAGTATCACGATTAGAGCTGGATGATCATATCGATCATAAATTGCTGCTTCAATATCAGTAATCAATTAGGCAGCTTCACTTGTGAGAGCTGGATGATCATATCCATCATAAATCGCTGCTTCAATATCAGTGATCTACTATGCAGCTTCATTTGTGAATAATGCGATTAGAGCTGGATGATCATATCGATCATATATTGCTGCTTTATTATCAGTGATCAAATAAGCAGCTTCATTTGTGAATAATACGATTAAAGCTAAATGATCAGATCGATCATATATTGCTGCTTCAATATCAGTGATCAAATAAGCAGCTTCATTCGTGATTATCACGATTAGAGCTGGATGATCATATCAATCATAAATTGCTGCTTTATTATCAGTGATCAACAAAGCAGCTTCACAAGTTCGTGATTATCGAGATTAGAGCTGGATGATCATATCAATCATAAATTGCTGCTTTACTATCAGTGATCAACTAAGCAGCTTCACAAGTTCGTGATTATCGAGATTAGAGCTGGATGATCATATCGATCATAAATTGCTGCTTCAATATAATTGATCAACTAAACAACTTCACTTGATTATTATCACGACAAAAGCTCTCTTCGTGATAGTCACGATTGGAACTGTTCAGTTGATCACTTATATCGAAGCAGCATGATTGGTATGGTCATCAACTGAACAACTTTATTTGATTATTATCACGACAAAAGCTCTCTTCGTGATATTCACGATTGGAACTGTTCAGTTGATCACTTATATCGAAGCAGCATGATTGGTATGGTCATCAACTGAACAACTTTATTTGATTATTATCACGACAAAAGGTCTCTTTGTGATATTCACGATTGGAACTCTTTAGTTCTAAGTCCGTAGGAGTTATGAGTTTCTTGATAAATTTTACATCAGCTGTATAGATCCACTTTAGACTGAATAATATATATATATATATATATATATATATATATATATATATATATATATATATATATATATATATATATATATATATATATATATATATATATATATATATATATATATATATATATATATATATATATATATATATATATATATATATATATATATATATATATATATATATATATATATATATATATATATATATATATATATATATATATATATATATATATATATATATATATATATATATATATATATATATATATATATATATATATATATATATATATATATATATATATATATATATATATATATATATATATATATATATATATATATATATATATATATATATATATATATATATATATATATATATATATATATATATATATATATATATATATATATATATATATATATATATATATATATATATATATATATATATATATATATATATATTTTGTATATATATATATATATATATATATATATATATATATATATATATATATATGTATATATATATATATATATATATATATATATATATATATATATATATATATATATATATATATATGTATAAATATATATATATATATATATATATATATATATATATATATTTATGTATATATATATATATATATATATATATATATATATATATATATATATATATATATATATATATATATATATATATATAAATATATATATATATATATATATATATATATATATATATATATATATATATATATATATATATATATATATATATATATATATATATATATATATATATATATATATATATATATATATATATATATATATATATATATATATATATATATATATATATATATATATATATATATATATATATATATATATATATATATATATATATATATATATATATATATATATATATATATATATATATATATATATATATATATATATATATATATATATCAGCTGACAGTTTAAGGCAAAGTGATCTCAATCCCAACCCCACTTTCAGTCTAGCAAATCTTGCCTATGATTGCAGTGGGTACAAGATTATAATTGACTCTATAATAATACGCCCTCGTTTTTTTCGGCCGAACGAAAAGTAGTTTACATTAGCTTTACCTTTATTTGCTTTACATATTCTAAAATGTCAAATGATGTTAATATTGAATGCTATACTTACATGATTCATGACATATATGATTTATGATCTATGATTTTCTTCGCAGTTCGAAGAAATTGCGATCAAGTGCACCTTTCTTCTGTTGAAAAATTCCCGGCTCAGATACCAGCTGTGGAATAATCCTGTTGCTATAACAAGAACTTTGTCTGCGATGGTTTGTTATAAATTTTATATTTTTATGTTTAAACTTATTTATTTCCAGTATAAATTATGTCCAATTTATAAATAGGAAATACAATATTATACATATAGAACAATAAACGAAAGGAAAGAATGTAGAAAATGAGACCATAACACAATTAAAGATATGAAAATGAATACAAAATGATAAGTTAAAAAAGGCCTATAATAAGGGCTCTAAAATTCCAAATTGAATCAAAACTGCAGCTTTATATACAAATACATTTTAAACAGAGTCGTTCTAAAACTTGGTATGGTGGCTGGGTTTCTCAGATTATAATTTGTTTTATTGCACATGGATGTTATTTCTAAGATTAATGGGTGGTTTCTCGTTGGAACTATGTTTTGGGCAAGTCTGCCAAATTCCTTCTTTGCTGCATCGTTGACTTTATTTATAAGTAAATCATGGTCTAAACAGAATATATTGGCACAATATCTCAAGAAACTTTTAATTCTATTTTTATCTTTTACTTTTAAGAAATGGCACCAAACTGGGACTGCATAAATGATATGAGGCAAGATGGAGGCTGTGAATATCTTATTTCTAGTTCAGGGGGGAAGTAAGAAACGATATAGGTTAATGTAGAGACAATATAATACACTTAGGACAACATCTTCGAAATATGGTTTTAAAACGATAACTTATCATCGATGCAGACTCCCAGATAGGTTGTACATGACGTACGTTAGACACAATAACCATTCTCCCATTCTTTGTTTGTTTCAATCAACCCTTTATATTTTAGGCTTATATTTTCAACAACCACTTCCTTTAATTTTCTTGGGTTAAGAAGCAGATTGTTTCTCCTTATGTATCCACAAATCTATTGGCAAAATTTTGAGTTACCTTGATTTTAGCGTTGGGTCTGCTTAGAGATATTGCACGAAATGGTGGTATCATCAGCATAATTGACAAGAGCACAATTTGAGTCTGAACGAATTTCATCAGTATATATAGTAAATGATAATGTAATTATCTCAGTCTTTTAATTGACCTCTTTAAAGGTCTACTGTAGACCCTTTTTTCAAACCGAGTTTTAGACGAAGTTGATTTCTTCTTAGTACTTCGACCAACCAAATGTTGGGGGAATGTTTCCCAACCAATCAGGTGCAGTTTTTAGGGAAAAATTGTAAGCAGCAATACGCTCGAGTATTTCCTTCATGTAACAAACAGTGTATAACGCACGTATGATATGTGCTATATATATATGATAAGTATTAGTTTCAAAATTCCAAAACTGAGTTAAAAAAACATTTGATCATTTGATATATAACTATGTATCCTTAGACCTTTAAGAGTCTGTGATTGTGTTTTATTTTCTTGGAATTGATCGTAATTAGAACAAATTATCATTCGTAAGTGTGACCAGGGGGTCGCCGTCTGGGTTGTTCGACCCCCATTCCCCTCCCTCGCCCCGTAATAACGGTTCCTCAAAAAGTAAAAGGGTTCAGAAATTAAGAGAAATTGTGCTAAAAGGTCCAGATTTTGAGACAATGGCCTTAGTTAATTTGATACATATTTTGGAGAGAACAAATTACACCATCAACAATGTTTTTGTTCTATGACCTCCCCCTCCCATCCCAGCCAAAAGGCTAGTTACTCCCGTGTTATCAGATCATAGACTAATTTGAATACTGCAGTAGAGTCTTTCTGAAACGATTAATAGACGTAAAAGGTGTTTTAACATATTAAAACTGAGGAAAATTTGGTATTATATCAGTAGAATTCCCCAAATGTGGTAAAATGTCCTTAGAATTGAAGAAATGTATTAGAATTTAAAATCACTATCTTCTAGATCAATAGCCAGGATGACAAAGGGCTTCTTGTGGGTAACTGGAGTGGTGACTACTCTCATGGTACCCCTCCAACTGCCTGGACCGGATCGATCTCCATCATGAAGGAGTACATGGAGACTCGACAACCTGTGAAATATGGGCAATGCTGGGTTTTCGGGAGTCTATTTACAACTGGTACGTGATATAGTATATTTGTGGGTTGTCACGCAAATGGCGGACTATATATGTTTTCGGTGCAGTGGCTGAAGGAGATGTGGTTGGACTACGTCTTTTGTCCTAGGGGCTTCTATCTCTCCCCCATGGGGATATATCCAGCGATGTCGGAACCACGGGTAAGGGGGCGAAGGGGCAGGAGGTGCCCTTTTGAAAGTTAGGGGTGGACGGGGCAGGAGGTGCTCTTTTGAAAGTTATATGAAATCATTCTAGGTCATTCTTGAAGCTTGAAAACAAATAGAAATCCACTCTCTCAAAAATCCTTCATAGTACATACAAGATGTAAAATACATGTATTTGACACAATTAAAGCATGTCATTTACCAAGGACCACGAGGGCCGTGGTGGAACGGTGGCATGACCCCTAATAATTATCTAAGCAGTAATTTTCAAAAGTAGGCCTTTTCCCTTTCAACATTGGTCCTGGCTCCCCAATCTCAAACCCATAGGCGGGATTTGCCTACCGAAAGTGGGACAAAAGTCAAAAGTGTGTCACAAAATCACTCTAAGATACAAAACATCACGATACAAAAGTATACATTTGGAAAAAAGTGGGGTGGGGTAAGTTCCCCCTTGCTCTTCCAAAATCCCGCTTATAATCAAACCATATGTGTAAGAACCGGGGGCTAGGGAAACGTGTCGCCACTTCTTGAAAACTGGCAATAGTGCCCCTTTTTGAAAATGAAAAGTGCCCATCAATCCCTGTAAAAAAAAGGGCCCTCACTTGATTTTCTGCCCCCGTTGCCCCGAGTTCCTTCCGAACAGTGGCGTAACTAAAGGGGGCAGGAGGGGTAAGCGCCCACCCTTATTGGGCCCGGCCCGGGCCCCTATAAAGGGGCCCATAAGAAAATATACCATTATACCTATGTACCATGACCGTAGGGGCCCGCAGGGCCCCACTCGCCCCCGGCCCGTAGGGCCCTAGCTACGCCACTATTTGCGACACACCTGGATATATCTCCCCATCTTGAGTGCCCCTCATACACCCTAGCTACGCCACTGTTTGCGACACACCTGGATATATCTCCCCATCTTGAGTCCCTTCATACACACACACCCATACCCACGGATCTAGCATCTCCTCATACAAGTCTGGAGAGTACACTACAGGGCCTTGTGAGATTGCACTGGGGGTCCTCATTTTGTGTATGAATATACAAGTTGAAGCAATACATTACGGGGTCCTCAAATTTTATTTTTAAAACTTTTTTTTACATTTGTTTGTATGGAATAGAGTTAGAGTTACAAGCTACACCTGTACACTGTCATGATATAAATGACATTTCTCAGTACACACATTTATACTGGCATATATGATTGATTTTATTCAGTGTCTGTGTTTTTGTTCTTTTGCACTGATGGAATGCACCAAGATGTTGTGCTAGTATTGTTGTTTTCCACTTGAAAGTTCTCTTTCAGAAATTTCTGTCTAATGGGAAGTTAGTTTTAGAATTTTGAAAGTTGGTAAATGACCAAGTTATAGTACTATTTGTCTACACTTTATTTCAGCTCAAATTATTCTCTTGTTATCAATTGTTTTTCTATTAATTTTGATCAATTTCGGACATAGAGAGACATGTAAATAGCTGTCAGTATTTGATACACTATGATGCTTTTCAATGAAAGGAAAGGCATCCTCTATAAATACATTCATAAGTGAACGCTTCCGTGCTGGTAACTTCACTTCAGGTTTTCAATTCTGTGATGTTTTCGATAACACATATAAACCCCTATGCTTGGTCTAGCAGATGTGTGATCGATAACATCACAGATTTCTTGATTTCAATAAGGAAAATTGAAAACCGAAACTGACGTTATCATCACGGCCGCGTTCACTTCTGAATGTATTTCGGGACTATGCATTTCATTGAACATTACAAATTACAATTAAAAGAATTACAATAATCTTTTAAACATGAATCAAATAACAACAAGATTATACGATTCAGGGTAAGCTTATTTTTGATGAAGTCAAATTGTCAATGCTAATATCATCTTTTGACTTTCTTGACCAATAGTATCATTTCCTTTGTGCACGCTAAACTTGTATTCAGAGCACTATGGTAGCCTGTGTAAGTTTATCTAAGGCACTGTGGGGTCTTCAAATGAACATTAGAAATTCCAATTAAAAAAAAATTCAATATTCTTATCAACGTGAATCAAATTGCATTAACAAGATTGTATCATTCAGTTTAAAGTTTAATTCCCTAGGCTATGGTACTTGATGAAGAACATTTTTTCATGGAATAATCTCCTTTTGATGCGAATTTTATATACTTTTTGACTTATAGTAGCATTTCCTTTGTGTAATTTAAACTTGTATTCAGGGCACTATGGGGCTTAAGAAATCATTATCTTTTAATGCGCATATCCTTTATTATTTCTCCAATATTATCATTTCCTTTGTGTGTATTAAACTTGTATTCACGGCAGTATGGGACCCTGTGCAAGTTTCTTTATTACAGTATGGGGTCTTTTCGTCAATATTATTAATTGCAATAAAACAATTACAGAAAACTTTCAAATATAAATCACATTGCAATTCTAACAAGATTAAATGATGCAGATATAGCTTAATTTTAAAGTTAATGATACAATGCTGAAAGCAAATTTCAAAAGAAATCATTTGTCTTTTAATGTGCATAATTTCTTTTTTATTGCTGCAATATAGTCTTTTCCTTTGTGTGTCTTAAACTTGTATTCACGGCAGTATGGGGGCCTGTGCAAGTTTCCCTAATAAACTATGAGTCTTTCGTTTATATTATTAAATATGAATTAGATTGCCATATTGACAAGATTATGTGATTCAAATAAAGCTTAATTTTAGAGTAAAGGATATTATGTTGAAAGCAAATTTCCAAAAAATGCATTGCCCTTTAATGTGTGTATATCGTTTTTGTTTTCTTCACCAATAGTATAACTTTATTTTGTGTATTTCAAACTTGTATTCACACCACTATGGGGTCCAGTGTAAGTTTCTGTAATACACTGTGGGGTCTTTCAATGAACATCAGAAATTTCAAGTTTTAGATATGAATCAAATTGCAATCACAAGATTATATAATTCAGTTTAAAGCTTAAATCTCAAGGCAAAGATACCCGATGAAGATACATTTTCCATGGAATCCTTTTGATGATAATTTGATATGCTTTTTGACTTATAAAATTTCCTTTTTGTAACTTAATCTTGTATTCAGGGCACTTTGGGGTTCTGTGCAAATTTTTCTAATACACTATATGGTCTTCAGTCAATATTATAAATTTCAATATAAACAATCGCACAAAACTTTTAAATATGAATTAAATTGCCATATTGACAAGATTATGTGATCCAGATAAAGCTTAATTTTAAAATAAACGATATAATGCTGATAGCAAATTTCCAAAAAATTCATTGCCACAACATTTACATAAAACTTTTTAAATATAAATTAAATTGCTATACTAACAAGATTAAATGATGCAGATATAGCATAATTTTAAAGTTAATGATACAATGCTGAAAGCAAATTTCAAAAGAAATCATTGTCTTTTAATGTGCATATCCTTTTTCATTCTTCAATATTATCATTTCCTTTGTGTGTCTTAAACTTGTATTCACGGCAGTATGAGACCCTATGCAAGTTTCTGTAATACACTATGGGGCTTTAATTCAATATTATGCGTTGCAATATAAACAATTACACCAAACTTTTAAAAAGGAATTAGATTGCCATATTGACAAAATTATGTGATTCAGATAAAGCTTATTTTTCATAGTAAACGATATAATGCTGAAAGCAAATTTCCAAAAAATTCATTGCCTTTTAATGTGTGCATATCCTTTTTTTTACTTCACGAATAGTATAATTTTATTTTGTGTATGTCAAACTTGTATTCACATCACTATGGGGTCATGTGTAAGTTTCTGTAATACACTATGGGGTCTTTCAATGAAATTTAGAAATTGCAATAAAAAGAATTACAATAATCTTTCAGATATGAATTAAATAAAAATAACAATATTATATGATTCAGGTTAAGTTTAATTCTAAACTTTGTGGTATTTGACAAAGGCAAATTGTCAATGCAAATATCACCTTTTGATCAAAATATTTTATTTTCTTAATTAATAGTATTGTTTCCTTTGGGTATCTTAAACTTGTATTCAGATCACTATGGGGTCCTGTATAAGTTTTTCTAATACACTAAGAGGTTGTTCAATAAACATTATAAATTGCAATGAAAAAGGACTACAATAAATGATTAATATGAATCAAATTGGATAAGGAGATTAAATCATTCAGGTTAAAGCCCAAATCCAAAGGTTATGGCATTTGATGAAGACAAATCTTCTATGGAATTATCACCGTTTGATTTGAATTGTATATATTTCTTCACTTAAATTGTCATTTCTTTTGTGTGTCTTAAACTTGTATTTATGGCGGCATGAGGCCCTGTGCAAGTTTCTCTAATACACTATGGGGTCTTTTAGTCAATAGTATGAATTGCAGTATAAAAAATGACACAAAACTATGAAAAAAAATGAAAAATATGAATTAAATTGGCATATTAACAAAATATGATCCAGATAAAGCTTAGTTTTAAAGGTAATGAAATAATTGAAAGCAAATTTCAAACGAAATCATTGTCTTTTAATATGCGTGTCTTTTTATTTCACCAATTTTATCATTTCATTTGTGTAACTTAAACTTGTATTCAATGCTCTATGGGGTCCTGTGTGGGTTTCTTTAATACACTATGGCTTCTTTCAATAAACATTAGAAATTGCAACAAATATTCAAACATCTTTTAAATTTGAATCAAATTGTAAAAAGCGGATGATGCGATCTACAACACATAAATATTGAGTAATTGTAAAGGTTTTGGTATTTAGTGAAGTCAAAATTTCTCCGAAAATATAAGCTTTTATTTAGCATATTATATTTTCTTGACAAATAGCATCATTGTACTTTGTATGCATTAAACTTGTATTCAGAGCACCATGGGGTCATGTGCAAGTTTCTAGAATACATTATGTGGTCTTTTTATCAGTATTGTGAATTGCAATATTACAACATTATTTTAAATTTATTTTAAATGCTATATCATATTTGTTCAAAAGTATAATTTCTGTCGTATATTTTAAACCTTTGTTTCTAATATAGTATGGGCAATTTCAATGAATATTATGAATTGTTATAAAAACAGTTAGTAAAATGTTTTAAATTAAAATAATATTGCAATAACAAAATTGAATAATATACGTAAAGAATAATTATCTAGGTTTATGGACGTGCAGATGCATCATTACCATTATGGATTTGAACCATTCATCCACTTTGAATGACATCAAGTCAAACACTCTAGATGATGACCATTCATTCACTTTGAATTGCTACAAGCCAAGCACTGTAAATAAGTAGAATTTATAGCATTCTGCAGAGCGCATACCTCTGCCTCCTGTTTATTCCCTAGTGGAATACTATCTACCGCAAAAACCCTCGATACACCAAGTTATAACCTCAAACATTCCCTTTTTCACAGTTGATCTGTATTGACATTTACATTCTAAACACTTGAGGATCATCACTTGTGATTATTGTTTTCAATTTAATTCTCTATTCAGAGTATATTAACATTCCATCCATGGCAAAAACCAATTGTTTTGATTTCTTTGATACCAGAGATTACTTCACTTGATTTTCTTTCTGTCCATTAAATTGATTGTATGGCTGTTTTTTCATGGCAGCATGGCATCAGTTCATTGTTCAGCATATTCCATTGGAAAATTTCAATTTGAAAAATTCTTGATAAATTTTGCACTAAAAAATCCTTACCCCACCAGTTTTTCCCTTCCCGTAGTTCTATTCATACCACTCTAATCACCTCTTTTCCAAGCAGTAACAAAACCACACACCAAATTTATTCAAAATCCATTCACTGCTTCTGAAGAGATGTTGATGACAAACATACAAACATTCAAACAAACAAACAAACAAACAAACAAACAGACAAACAAACACAGAGGCAAAAACATAACCTCTGTCCTTGGCGGTGGTATTAACCATTCATACATTTTGGATTGCAATAAGCCAAGCACTATAATGATAACCATTCATTCACTTTGGATGGCAACAAGCCAAGCACTGTAAATGATTACCATTGATTTACTTTAGATGGCAACAAGTTATGTAAATGATGACTTTTCATCCACTTTGGATGGCTATAAGCCACGCACTATAAATGATTATTATTCGTTCATTTTAAACGGAAACAGGTGAAGCACTGCAGATGATCACCATTCATCAATTTTGGATGGCTACAAAGTAAGCTCTGTAAATGATTGCCATTCCTCCACAAATCGGTGATATAGATGATTACCATTCATTTACTTTGAATGGCAACAAGTCAGGCACTGTAGATGATTACCATTCAATCACTTTGGATGGCTACAAGTCAGGCGTTGTAAATAATAACCATTCATACCCTCTGTCAAGTACTGTAAATAATTATGGATGGCAACTAGTCAAGCAGTGTAAATGATGTGTATTCATCCACTTTGGATGGCAATCAGTCAAGCAATGTAAATGATGACCATTCAAGCACTTTGGATGATGTAACCTATATTAAACTCATCGTAATTAATTTTTCATAGATTTACATTTTTTTGTAAGGTATATGTAGGAATATATTCACTCATTAATAGCTTGAATATTGCTTAGATACAACTAAAGGTTTCCAGAAAAGATTGATAAATTCCCTCCTTCCGTTCTCATATATTTTCAGCATATTTTTGGCTAATTGTGACCAAAAACATGTCCCATTGTTCCTAAAACGATATATTAGATATATTAGATATTCTAGAAATCAATGTCAAAACAGAGTCACTGGATCATGTTTTTCATAATTTTGCACAATGTTTGTCTTGGCTCGTAATAAATTTAACCCATATTAAGCCCTACCAAAACATTGTTTCATAAATTTAAATTTCTAAGGTATTGGTATGTATTAATTTATTCATAGCTTATATATGGATGTAACTTATAATGACCCTTGCCCAAATGATTTTTTCATAGATTTATTTTTCTATCATATTGGAATGTATTAATTTATTCATAATTTGAATATTGGTTAAAACAACTTGTTTCCTAGAAAACATAAAAGAAATTATCTCCTATCACCCATGCTATGATTTAGTTTTATACGATTTTGCCAAAATATGACCAAAAACATTGTTTAATTATACCCCAAACCAATTTTTATGCAGTTTTTTAATATTTATTTGATAAGAATGGCCAAAGTTACAACATTTTATGAAAATATTTTAAAATTAATTAGATATTCTAGAAATGAAGAAAAAAAAGGATCCCAGATTCGTGATTTTTATAATTTTGTGTAAATTCTGGTCATGTTTTAGAATGGATGTACTTATAACGACCCCTTTCTAAAGAGCTTTTTTTTAGGTTTATTTTCGAAGATATTGGTAGGTATTGACCTATTCATAGCTTGACTATTAGTTAGAAACAACTAGTTACCTAGAAAATATGCGAGCCTCTCTACCATCGCCCTTGCAATATGATTACATTTCAGCAGATTTTGCTTAAATACGACCAAAAACATTATACCCAAAACCACTTTTTATACATAATTTTGTATTTATTTGATAAGACTGGCTGAAAAGAAAACAATATATGAAATAATTTTAAGATCTATTTGATAATCCGGAAATGACGATCAACAAGTCAAAAAGATTCATGATTTTCATAATTTTACGCAAATTCTGTCTTGTTTTAGAATGCATGTAACTTATAATGACCACTTCCCAAAAAGTGTTTTTCATAGATTTTTTTTTTTTAAGATATTGGTAGGAATTGACTTATTCATTAACAATTTTTATACTCTAGATATGACGGTCAAAACAAAAAGAGTCTAAATTCTTGATTTTCATAATTTTGAGCAAATTCTGTCGTTTCAGAATCGATGTAACTTATAATGACCCCTTCCCAAAAATTGTTTTTCCTATCTTTATTTTTCTTAAATATTGGTAGGGATTGACATATTCTTAGCTTGAATATTGGTTAGAAACAACTACTTTCCTAGAAAATATAAACTAAATTCTCTTCTATTCATCCTGCGCTATGATTTACTTTCAGCAGATTTTGCCGAAATATGACCAAAAACATGTCCTGTTGTACCCCAAACCAATTTTTATGTAGAAGTTTTGTTTGACAAATGTTACAACATTATATGCAATAATTTTAAGATCAATTAGATATTCTAGAAATGACAGTCAAACAAAGTCTTACATTCATGATTTTCATAATTTTGTGCAAATTTCGTATTGTTTTACAATGGATGTAACTTATAACAGCCCCCTCCTTGAGAGATTTTATCTTAGATTTATTTTTCTACAATATGGGTAGATATTGACCTATTCATAGCTTGAGTATTGATTAGAAACAACTAGTTTCTTAGAAAACTGATAAAAGAAATTATCTTCTATCGATCCTGCGCCATGATTTATGTTTCATTTTCTACATGACCAAAAAAATGTATTTTTTTACTTTATGTTAAAGTTATAACATTATCTAAAATAATTTTAAGATCAATTAGATATTCTAGGAATGATGGTTTAAAACAGACATGTTAAAGTTGTGCATCATAGGTATTTTGTTATAAATTTCTACCGTCAATGCAAACATGTATCATGCAACAATAATACAATTGTGGTACTAACAAAAGGGTGCTCTTTGAAATATATATACATGCATTATAAAAAATAATTAAGTAACAAAAACCGAACATACTTTTCTCTATGGTGAATATTGACCTAAAAAATTGGGCGAAGGTGAATCTTGACCCTAAATTAGATATCCTTGAAATGACGGTGAAAAAAAGTGTCCCAGATACATGATTTTTCATAATTTTGCACAAATTCTGTCTTGTTTGAGAATGGATGTAATTTGACCCCTTCCCAAAGAGTTTTTTCTACACATTTATTTTTCTAAGATATTGGTATGTATTGACTTATTCATGATGGTTCGTGAATGTTATTAATAGGCATATATGTACGGGTACGTGGTCTAGTGAAAAGCTATTTACGCAAGGTACAACAGGTATAGCGGCGATGATGAAACGTCTCCGTTATGGCAATACGCGAACGGAAAATAGTAAGAAATTATCATTTTCAATTGACGCTGAATCGACGTTAATGATTTGGATTTGACGCATTTCCGTCGTTTGATTGAAGAATTTTGACAAGGATTCACCCATCTGCAATAGTTTGAAGGCAAAGATTCACCTGACTTGAATTATTTCAAGATTCACCACCCATAAAACTTCGTTTGACGTCGTAATGACGTCGAATCTTAAACGCCTCCTGGAAGGGCGGGAGGAGGGGGTCTGTTAAGATGCCGTTTGACCACTGCACTAGACTCAGCTACAATAATAGTGTTTGGACCGTGATAACAGATTCAACATTTTTGGTTTGTTGGGACAAAAATAAAATCTGGTCACCCAATGTCAATATATTCCTACGCCGTTAACGCGATCACATGTATTTGTTTTTCTATGTTTCATAACCAAATAAACAAGTATCACGTAAACACAAAGTTCTTTTTTATCAATTTTTTGATGGGGGTGGGGAAGGGTAAGTTTAAAAGAAACCGAAGAGATTAATCATTTACCAATTCACTGATTTTGCATTTGTCTTTCAGATCAGCCGTTTTAACAATTCCCAATCAACTACCTCTTTTCATTCCAAATCAAAATATGAACAATTGCAATTTTGAAGCTCAATTACCCAATCTTTCATGCCTTTTTCAAGAAGAGCTAAAACAGATGTTTAATTCTGCAGTAAGATTCGAAAGACTTGTTCAAATAATGACCGCTTATCAAATAATCGAAAAATACTGCAACAACAATATTTTTGGGGGGTTGTTTGTTGGGACATGTTTGTTGGTCATAATTAGGCAAAAACTGCTAAAACATATCATAGCAAGTGTGAAAGATGTTAGAATTTCTTCCATTTCAATTTTCTATGAAACTTGCTTTATCAAATGACTATTCAAGCTATGAATGAGTGATTACCTACCAATATTATAGAAAAATTAATCTATGAAAAAACTATTTGGGAAGGGGTCAATATAAGTTACGTCCATTTTGAAACAAGACATAATTTGCTCAAAATATTGGGTATCATGAATCTGGGAGGCTTTTTTGACCGTCATTCATGAAATATCTTATTGATCTTAAAATCATTTCAAATAATGTTTTTAATTTGCCCAGTCTTCTAAGATAAATACAAAATTCTTCATAAAAATTGGCTTTGGGTACAAGAGGACATGTTTTTGTTCATATTTTGGCAAATTCTGCTGAAAATAAAGCACAACGCAGATTCGGTAGAAGATAATTTCTTTTATATTTTCTTGGAAACTAGTTGCTTCTAACCAATATTCAAGCTATGAATAAGTCAATACCTATTATATCTTAGAAAAATAAAAATCAGAAGAAAAAAAACTCTCTGGAAAGGAGTCATTTTTCAGCATCCTTTTGAAACAAGACAGAATTTGCTCAAAATTATGAAAATTATGAATATGAAATTTTTTGAGTCATATCCAGAATATTCAATTGATCTTTAAAATATTTGATAGAATGTTAGCAATTTGGCCAGTATTATCAAATAAATATAAAATTCTGCATACAAATTTCTTTTGGGTACAATAGAACATGTTGTTGGTCATATTTAGGCAACATCTGGTGAAAATAATTCATAATGCAGAGGCGATTGAAGAGAATTTCCTTTATATTTTCTAGGCATCTAGTTGTTTCTAACCAATAGACCTATTCAAGCTATGAATAAGTCAATATCTACCCATGTTGTAGAAAAATAAATTTATGAAAATTTGTTATGAAAAAATCTCTCAAAAAAGGGGGTTAATACATTGATACATTTTGAAACAAGACAGGCTTTGTACAAAATTATGAAAATCATGAATCCGAGACTCTTTTTTGACCGTCATTCCTAGAATATCTAATTGATCTTAAAAATTATTTCACATAATGTTATAACTTTGATCATTCTTATCAAATAAATACAAAATTATGCATACAAATTTGTTTTGGGTAGACCTACAACAGGACATGTTTTGGTCATCATATTTTGGCAAAATCTGGTGAAAATAATTGATAGCGCAAGGGTAATTTGAAGAATTTCCTTCATATTTTCTAGGAATCTAGTTGTTTTTAACCAATATTCAAACTATGAAGAAGTAGAATTATTGTAGAAAAATAAATGTTTGAAAAAAGTTTCAAAAAAAGGGTCATTATAAGTTTGATCCATTCTGAAACAAGACAGACTTTGCGCAAAATTATGAATATCATGAATCTGAGGCCTTTCTTGACAGTTATTCCTAGAATTTCTAATTGATCTTAAAATTATTTCATATAATGTTATAACTTTGATCAGTATTATAAAATAAATAGGAATTGTACCTAAAGATTGGTTTTGGGTACAACAGGACATGTTTCGGTCATATTTGGGCAAAATCTGGTGAAAACTTAGCGCAGGGGCGATTGCAGAGAATTTTCTTTATATTTTCTAGGAATTTAGTTGTTTCTAACCAATATTCAAGCTATGAATAATTTAACATCTACCCATATTGTAGAAAAATAAATCTATGATAAAATCTCTCAAAAAAGGGGCTTGTTCCATTTTGAAACAAAACAGACTTTGCGCAAAGTTATGACTAGAACGGTAAATACCGCCATGGTTCGCATGCCCATGCAAATTGACACCCATATCATATGACCCGGCCAATTATAAAAATAGCATCTCACACTAAATCCCACATGGTACCCATGTCCCAAGTGGCATCCCAGCCCATGTCCCACTTGACATCCCATACCATCCCATGTCCCACATTACATTCCATCCCATGGCATTCCACCCTATGTCCTGCATGGCATTCCACCATATATCCTACATGGCATTCCACCCTGTTCCACATGGCATCCCACCCCATGTTCCACATGGCATTCCACCCCATATTCCACATGGCATCCCACATGGCATCCCACCCTATGTCCCACATCATTACAGAACTCGCCCCTTGAACAAAACTCCATCCTGATTTTCTGTGCCTGTGGCATTTCATTAATCGCATGTGGCAGTTTGCATTTTCTAGTTTATTTCCAAATTATTCCACTTCGCGTTTTAAGAAAATTTGCCCTTTTAACGTGTGAAATATGTGAAATTTGTTTTAATTGAACAAATTGTTTGAAGATTCAACCTTTGAACATCGAAATTGACGCTCTAATTCGTATTTCCACGTAAATTCATTTCGAAGTTAAAACATCAAGAGCAGCATTCCAACAATAAAACTTCCTCCCTGTATAACGGCAACACAAGGGATTTATTACTTGAATAACATCAATAGGTGTTATGTCTTTGGAGTTTTGTGCATACAGAAACTTGTATAGTGTATTTCTTGTATATTCATAAGTAAACAATGAATGATTTCATTTAGTCATATTCAAAGAAGCTTGAGTTTATGTGTATGCTTATCTCGTAATTGCTATTGCCTACCATTATCTTTGGAAAATACTTTTCGCACTGCACGTATTTTCTTTACGTAAGTATGTTCGATGGTGCATAACTCCTGACCTCTAAACACAAAGAGTCTTTACGCGTATATTGCACTGATAAATGGAAATGGCGTTAACCGCAGGATTGTTTATCGAAATGGTGTCAAGGGGAACAGGTTACGCTAATGAGTCGGCAAGATTTTGAAAGTCACTCAGAATTACGCTGCTGAAAATGGTGCTATTTCTGCACCAAATGAAATAATTGAACCAGTTTTTAGGGTATAATTGATCCAAGTAAGAACTCCTTGATGTTCAAATATTAAGTTTTTATTAAATAACAGCATTTTTGTTGAGTTGTCTCAACTACCTGTGTGGCCGAATAATTGCGTAATACCTGTTCAACTTGTTGAGAGAGTGTCCTTTGAACGGGATGAAAATGACACTGGCAGTTTCATCCCGTCCATGTTACAAGGGGCGCTTTCTTCAAATGTGACGTCCTATAGGCTCCAAAAGAAGTCTCATCCTAGCTATCATAGTCCCTGATTGAGCATACTATGTATAAAAGTGTCAACTTCATATACTAACTTATATGCTAATAAGTTGTTGAATAAGAAAAAAAGGTGGAGTCAAATAATTATGCCTGATATAGCCCTTAGTGTATACCACATGGTAAATATTATATCATATGTCCCCCATGGCCCCCATCCATGTCCCACATGGCACCCCTCCCTATGTCCATTTGCAATCACATCCTGTCACACTCCCTCACAAAGCATGCTAAATATAAAACAGTCTGGTTAGTTTATATACTGTAGCAACTTTATGCAAATGACCACAATAATAAATGTGGAGTTTAATAATCATGCCTGATACAACTGTTAGTGCTCAAATATTTGAAGAATTCTAAGTATTATAAATCTCAAGTGCTACAAGAGAGACTTGAAGATCTCTGAAAAATATTGAAAAATTAAATCAATTTACAGTAATATCTTCTAAGAAAATATCAAATTTATGTAGAGTTTTAAAGGAAACTAGTCTTTGATCCTGTCTTAAGTGTCTCTGAAAAACTTTAACATTTTGTAAAAAAATTCTACCTTTCCATAAGGATATCTGAAGAAACTAACTTCTTCTGAGGAACTCTGAAGAAACTTTAACATTTTCTGAGGAATTCTCAAAAACGTTAACATTTCTGAGGAAATCTCAGGAAACATCTGTGGCTGGCCGGACGGCCGGAAGACCGAACGAAAACTGCCTGAGCCGGACGGACGTAATCGCCATTACATGGGTTCGCATTATGCTTCGCATGCGAACCAAAAATCATGAAACTAAGACTCTCTTGACCATAATTTCTAGCACAGGGGCGATTGCAGAGAATTTCCTTTATATTTCTTACATATTTTCTAGAAATCTAGTCGTTTCTAACCAATATTCAAGCTATGAAGAAGTCAATATCTTCTGACATTGTAGAAAAATAAATCTATGAAAAAATTCTCCAAATTGAAGGGGTCATTATAAGTTTGATCCATTTTGAAACAAGACAGAGTGCGCAAATTATGAGAATCATGAATCTGAGACCTTTTTTGACCTACAATCCTAGATTATCTAACTGATCTTTCTTTGATCAGTCTTATGAAATAAATAAGAATTCTGCATAAAGATTGGTTTTGGGTACAAGAGGATATGTTTTTGTTCATATTTAGGCAAAATCTGATGAAAACTTAGCACAGGGGCGATTGGAGAAAATTTCCTCCACATTTTCTAGGAATCTAGTTGTTTTTTACCAACATTCATTAATAATTTAATATCTACCCATATTGTAGAAAAATAAATTTATGAAAAAATCTCTCAAAAAAGGGGTTCGTTCCATTTTGATAAATGACAGACTTTGCGAAAAATTATCCAAATCATGAATGTGAGACTCTTTTTTGACCGTCATTCCTAGAATATCTAATTAATCTTAAAGTTAGTTCATATAATGTTAAACATTTGATCAGTCTTATCAAATAAATACACAATTCTGCATAGAAATTGGTTTTGGGTACAACAGGACATGTTTTTGGTCATATTTTGTCAAAATAATTTACAGGGGCAATTGCAGAACATTTCCTTTAAATTTTCTAGTAATCTAGTTGTTTCTAACCAATATTCAAGCTATGAATAAGTCAATATCCACCCATAATGTAGAAAAAAAAAACATTATAGAAAATGGGTCATCAGTTTGAACCATTTTGAAACGACAGAACTTGCGCAAAATGATGAAAACATTACGATCCTAAGGCTGCATTAAACACTCCTGGAGCAACCCCAAAACTGAGTACTTTGAAATACCTAAAAAATTGGGCACTTTTATGTATTACGTCATCGCATGAACCTACAAAATTGACTAGCCCACACTAAATATATGGGGTATCTCATTTTCCGCTCCAGATTGTCCAAAATTCCACTGGATATTCTAGAATTTTGCAGACGGATAGTAAATAGATATTACAAACTTGTTGCAGCTGCTTTTTGAAATTCATTATTGCCATTATGAGAAAATTAATAAACCAGACTGCCCATAATCTATTTTATTGATTTTTTTAAAAAGGCGACCGTGATTATAAAATGCAGCGGCAAAAAGTTTTAAATATCTATTTACTATCCGTCTGCAAAATTTCAGGTTTATCCATTGAAATTTTGGACAATCCGGAGCATAAAATGAGAAACCCCATATGTTTAGTGTGGGCTAGTCAAATGTGTAGGCTCATGGGATGACGTAATACATAAAAGTACCCAATTCTTTGGGTATTTCAAAGTACACAGTTTTTCGGGTTGCCCCCGAACTGTTAAAAATGTGTCCCACACACCCGACCATTAACATAGATTTGGTCGGGTGATCATATTTCGTACCCCCGCTTCCGAGTTGCATTAAATGACACGATAAAGTTTCCAAGCTCATGACGCAATTCACATCGTGAACAAACTTCTCTTATTACATGTATTCATATGCCATGAGTTGACCTGGACAACGGGCCACGCATATTGAACAAACATCCTTCCCAATACAAATTAATTTACCTCTCCTTTTGTTATGAAAATGACTGAGGTAGATTAACTACTTATTTAGAAAATAGAATCAGTAAGAAATAATCAATATTGAATGTTTTTGTTCCCAATTATTACAATTTATTTTGGCCTACATTTTCTTGCGCGGTTCACGAATCGAATAAATCAGTGTTTACACATACGCATATGTTACTGTTCAGTAAAGTTTCTTGATAGTTAAGTTGAGACGAACTTTGTAACGCACATGTGAGCAACACGTCCATGAGATGATGGAATAAGTTCTCTCTGAAGTCTGAAGGTAGTTTGGGAAAGAATTAAATGACTAATAATTCAAATTTAAAAAAATACAAAATCTGAAAAAGATATTCGGCAGGTGGGAGCAAGCAAAAATATTGAAACAAACCGAGCCTCGACGTCCTGTCTCTCGATTTGCATGATACTGATAAAATGGCAATGTTTGAAAGAATAATAGTGGTGATAGGATTCGAGGAATAGGGGCCATGAAAGGGACTTGGACAAGGGGGAAATAATTGAGGGCACTTTTTATTAAAAAAGGAAAACTTTTGTCAGTTTTCGGAAAAGTGAGGGAACGCCCCTGGTCTCCGCTTCCTACACATAGGCCCTTATGGTTTGAGCATAAGCTGGATTTGGGGAGCAAGGAGCACTTTCCCCACCCCCACGTTTTTCCAAAATGTTTACTATTGTATGGTGATTTATTTTGCATCTTATCGTAATTTTGTGACCCCAAAAAAAAAAAAAAAAAAAAAAAAAGTACACACACACACTTTTGACTCCACACTCACAAATTCTGGACTGCTGGACGGGCATATGAAAACAATTTGAACAGATTACATGGTCTCTCTCATTAGCTGACCTAGTTTTAATCCATCCAAAGATATTTACTTGAACCAGCCGGAAAAATAAGAATTTGCCAAACGATTAAAAAAGATTATTGACACCAATGCCATCCGTCAAATCATGCTTCAACTGTCTAATCTAAACAATAATAAATCATAAGGATAAGATCTCGATAAACTTTGTAAATTTTGTTTAATATTTGCCATCATGACACTTTCAAACAGTCAACCACCCAATGCATATATTGGGACTAATACACTGATATATCAAAAAGGAGTTGTTTTGATTCAGCCTGATTCGCCGGGCCCTGAAGGAAAGAAATTGAAAGAGTATGATTCCAGCTTGGTCAAATCTTCTGACAATGTTTTTTCCCCAATATGTACATCTGAAACCAAGCATATCATGGCAGCATTTGTTTCTTTTCAAAACAGTATTTTATTTTCAATCTTTCAGGGGAAAGGCTTTCAACCTCTCCCACACATTTTATGGTATGTCCTCTCCTTATGACTTACCTATTCGCCCGGTGGTCAATTGCCAACATATTCGTCCTGGCTTCCTAATTTCAAAGGAGACAGGATTTGCCAACCAACAGTGGGGAAAAAGCTAAAAGTGTGTGTGTAAGTGTGTATGTGTGTGTGTGTGAGAGGGAGGGGGAAAATAAAAAAATCACGCTAAGATACAAAATATCACCATACAAAAGTATACATTTGGAAAAAAGAGTGGTGGGGTTGGAACAAGTTAGATGCTCCCTCGCCACCCCCCTCCAAAAAAAAAAAAAAAAAAAAACTTGCTTATCTTCAAACAGGTGTAGGAAACGGGCCCCAACTCTAGAAAAAAATCGTAGGTCAATTCCAATGTTGACTAAAAACCATGCCGAGAAATGTATGGTTATACCTTTTTTTGTTTCTTCGCAAAACACACATTTCATTTATTTACGTTATCATATCATTTATTTGTTCATCTATAACTTGACATTACATAACATTAAATAAAAGGAAAATCACAAAATAATTAATAATAAAGAATATGCATAAAAGTAAAGATTCTCAAAAAACGAAATATTTTCAATGAAGATGGTAATCAATGACAATAATGTAATAGATAACTGATATATGCAAGTTGGGATATTGAGTAATTGCAAAAACTCTAGAGATCTTAACGTGGCAATCACTCCTCTGGCTATAGAGGAAGCAAACGACATACATACGGTGGTTACTAAGCTATCGAATATAGTAACTTCCCCCCCCCCCCGCCGCACCCACCCCATCCAGTTTCCATTAAATACATCTACTAATTTAGAAAATACAAATTATGTATTAAATTAACCTAGGAGGCTCCATAGCCGCACTGCCCGCCACACACACATTCACCCCAATCCCACACCAGTAACACAACCATAAAAAGCAATAAGGGAAAAGAATAAGTCAATATGTGTTTATGAAGTACATCTTAATATAACACTTTAAATGGGATATAAAACGAAATGTTTTATTTTGTAATTGCAGGGAATTTCAGACATTTACAGATTGGTTTCTTAAGCCCTTTTGGGCATGCATTGTTACTATTGCAAGGAAAAAAGTAAAATTTATTTTGTTGACGGGTATTGCAACTGTGAATCTGGCTATTTTGGGTGTAAAACATTTAAACTTGTGGGGTATACTACTGTTGATACATCTAAACACAACTGAAGCAATACACACACACACATACATATACATATATATATATATATATATATATATATATATATATATATATATATATATATATATATATATATATATATATATATATATATATATATATATATATATATATATATATATATATGTATATATATATATATATATATATATATATATATATATATATATATATATATATATATATATATATATATACATATATATATATATATATATATACATATATATATAAATATATATATATATATATATATATATATATATATATGTGTGTATATATGTATATATATATATATATATATATATATATATATATATATATATATATATATATATATATATATATATATATATATATATATATATATATATGAATATATATATATATATATATATATATATATATATATATATATATATATATATATATATATATATATATATATATATATATATATATATATATATATATATATATATATATATATATATATATGTATATATAATATATATATATATATATATATATATATATATATATATATATATATATATATATATATATATATATATATATATATATATATATATATATATATATATATATATATATATATATATATATATATATATATATATATATATATATATATATATATATATATATATATATATATATATATATATATATATATATATATATATATATATATATATATATATATATATATATATATACTTCTCGGTAGGCAAATTCCGCCTATGGGTTTGAGATTGGTTAGCCAGGACCAACGTTGACAATTACCCATCGGGCAAATAGGTAAAAGGCTTCTTTTGAACATTGCTGCTTAGAAAATTATTGGGGAGATGCCCCTCCCATCACGACCCTCGGTGTCGGTGCCCCTAGTAAATGACATTCTTTAATTGTGTCAAATATATACTAAATGTATGTAACAACCCCGTCCGCACATTTTCAAAAGGGCATCTTCTGCCCCCCTTACAATAGGGTCAGGGGCAGTGTCCCCTTTTCCGCAATGCTTCCGACATCGCTGCAGAGGCCGAAATTCCTACGAGCCCCCAGAACTCTAGTTGCCCCACTGCGAATTGGAACTTTGATATCGTTTGAATATATGACAACTATTTGTCAAGTAAGCCTAAACAACTTAAGCCTCAACAGCAATATAATGCAAATTGTATTAACAATGTTTGCTTTTGAGGGAAATTGAAATCATACTCTTGTATAAACTCAAGATGGATTTCACATCCTTGGAACAAAACATAATTTTAACTATGGCATATTTTTCTCATATTGCTAATATATATTAGCCGTTCTTAGCAAATAATTAATTATCGCAATTAATAAATCACAATTAATCAATGATAGCATCCCACAAATATACTTCAAGTGGCAATCATTATAACAAAATATAACTTAAAAGATTTTATACATTTCTTTTGAAGCCCTCTTTTATATAAGATGGACTTAGTTGACCCCTGAACTAATTCTTGAAGATACCCATCACATATAATACAGTCTTTTATCATCTGTATGCAAACAAAATAACTTTTTGTGAAGAGCCAAGTTATTAGGAATAGGGTTACTACAGGGCCAGGTCATGTATGTAACTTGTGACAGAGGACTTATTTGGATTTTGAAAGGATGTTTTCATAAGTGCGTTATTTACACATTGGTGATTTTATAACCCGAGTTATTCAATTGCTTTATATGGATAGGATAGTCCGGCTACTTTATCCATTCTTGAGCTTTTAAATGTTTTCAAACCCAAGTTATAGCCCAAACGATCTCTCAACAGCAAGTGCAATACCCCAATTTGGCTATACTGTGGGACAGATCCCAAGCCTAATAAGCACATGTGTCAGACTGTATTTTATGGCTCGAGCCAATGAAAGCAGAGTTTTCTTTCCATCGCAATTATTTGGTACTAAATACTATAATATCATAAATGCTATTTTCATTCGGATCGCGCCAAACAAAAATCGAAAAAAAAACTGGAGTCATTTTTGGTGAGATTTCAAATGCAAAATACGTTCAAACTATACGCACCACTACAAACCGTTATTGCATCGACGGATCGATCTATCTAAAGGAGCACTAGACAGAAAGTGAGGGCGTATTTTTATAAAATAAAATGTTTATCTAGCACGCAACGGTATAGCAATTTTCTGTATAATAGGAATATTCAAGTGACCTTTGCCTCGGCGTCCGGCGCATGTGGGCTATGGAGACATGCAGTTTATCGATCTGTTGTGGGTAATATATCTGTGAAATTCGGAAAAACGAGCGCCCTTACTTTTCAGTCTAGTGCTCCTCTAAGGTAAGCAAGACAACACAGTAATTTGTCGAAGAAACGCTGAGATTATGACAAACTCTGCAAAAATTCCACTCGTATCCGAACGAAAATATGGATTTTGCGTTAGCATTGCTTAAGCTCAAAATTCCTTAAAGGGATGTTGAGCTAAAAACACTCTTTACATCCACATGAGATTATAGTATCAATGTTTTTCTTTTTCTCGTAAAGTCTTTTTGTAAATTTGTTCGAAAGTAAATTGGGTTTGAATCTTTAGTTACCGTTGCTATTATTTTCAAATTTATATCACGAAAGTAACCAACGTTGATTCTTGACTCGACACCTTGTCAATATTTCGACGATAATGAAAGTTTTTACAAGTGTGTGCAACAATAGTGTTCTATTTAAGAATAGACCTAACGAGCCCCATTTTGTGTAAAAGGGCCTATGCATTATTTTATATAATAGGCTATGAGATTATTCATTATAGTCAATATGCTTCAAATTACTATTAGGCTCTGAACAGGGATTGCTCTTTTGCTTTATCTAACCAGGACTTTGGATATTTCCGTGTAGGGGACCCTTTGTAAGTGGAAATTCGCTATTACCTTACAGCCTTATCATGATTATCTAAACTTAGGTATATGGACAGGTATTCATTTTATATCCAGTTGCCAGAGACCGCGGGGACGGGGCGGGCTGGCGGAAAAAAAGAGGGGGAGGGGGCGCTTTATCCACCACTTTTTTGCTGTGCAAAAATTAAAAGAAATACAAATAATATGGCCTAAGAGGGTTTCACCTTCCCGCCTGTTTTCTCGGTTGGGAGGTAAATTGAGAAATTATTAACACGAAATGGAAACAATTGGTACAATTGCAGTGAAGGAAAATTTAGTCAAATTATATGAAATATTGGTCAAATTTGTCAACAAATTTTCCAAAAATGAAAGAAAATAATTAGTTGATAACTTTTCTCGAAATTGAAGAACATTGCCTAAATATTGAAATTTCAGGAAATTTTCCATAAATTTAAGAAAAATGTAAAAAATAAATACACTTTCCCTACAATTGACAAACAGTTTACCGAAATTTTGAGGAAAGTTTAAGAAAAGGAACGAAATTTCCCTAATATTGAAAAAAAGTTCCGAAAATAAAAGTAAATTGAAGAAAAATTTGGTCAGATTATTTGAAATTTAGGTCAAATTTCAATTTCCAGAAAATTGACAAAGGTTTTCTCAAAATCGAAAAAAATGACCTAAAATGAAGAACGTTTCTGAAAATTGCCACAAAAGGAAAAAAAAAATATACCTACTGATTGGCAAATAATTCACCGAACATGAAAGAAATATCCTGAAAATGAAGATACATTCTCGAAAATTGAAGGAGATTTTCCAATTAGCAGCCTGAGCAACGTCAGTGATGGAACGTAATTTACCAGTCTGCCAGTGCAATTTTTCCAATTGTGCATGACCGGGATTTTCTTTTATTTCGAGCGCTGGGGTCACAGTAACTAATGAAAAAGAGACAATATTGAAGACATATGTTAGAATCTACTTAGATAAGCATATGGGTTACCATGCATGAGCGAAGCCCTGGTATGGGTCCAAGGGGAAGCTCTGAAGAATTTTCCTACCATTTCTCTTCAATACCATGCTTTTGCCCGACGAAAGTTAAAATTGGAATTGCTCTTGGAGTTCTTATAGGGGATGTCGCACCCCCTCCCCCTCCCACCACACACACACGCACACCAAAGAGCTTCCACCCCCTTTAAATTACGCTTGCTTGCTGAGAAAATTGCGACCGTAACTCAGAAACATGAAAAATACAAAACAGGTATTAATCATACGAGGTCCAGGAGAGGGAGGGGGAGGGGCTAAAATGCCTTCTTGTTCCTTGAATGACGGGAATGACGCACATGTAGGCCTAACAACATGAACGCATAAAAGGTGACACAATTTTTAATAAACAACATTTCAAAAGAGGCGCCCGTAAGTCGTCACATAATTTTAGCTTCAGGGGGCATGAGACTTAACGCAAACAGAAGAACAAAGACGCTGCCTTCGAAGTCAAACAAGGAAATAAATACGAATCTTCTTCATTCAGTGGTCTTTTTACCATCAAAACAAAACAAATACTTTTGTTATCAAATTTTTGATTACGTGCAAAGTTAACAAGTACATTTTACATTTTCCAAAACAAAATTGTATATTCATCAATTCATTGGCAGGCTAACATTATAGAGCCCAAAGTACATTATGTTGTGCGTCCAAAGAACTGTTGTCTACATGTGTAGTAGTAGTTCCTTGGTACATCCATGGGAGGAAGGCCGGAAGGGCTTTAAATAGCCGAATAATATAAGATCAAGCTCTTTGATAAGAGAACACTCATCAGGGCTGGTATATTGGCTTTTCATGATATTTCAAAGCCAATCTTGAGAAAAGCGACATCTTGAAAAAAGCGGCTTCTTGAAATTTGCTTGGCCGCAAAAAAAATTGTTTCGCTAAATTGGCTTTTTTTAAATGATAATTTGGTTTTGGGGGCTTTTTCTGGGCACAAAAATTTATTTGACCACAAAAAATTTCATTTGGCTTATCTTTGGCTTTTTCTCAAAATTTGTGGAAAATAAAGATAAAGTAAAACAATAATTTTTTAATGACGTTCGTGCTTCGTGAAAAAGAAGAGAATTTTCCCCAAATTGAAGGCAATTTTCCAATAAGCAGCGACGTCAGTGATACCTGTGCCCCTCCCCTCCCCTCCACCGTGCCCTCCCCACCAAAAGGTGATCTTTCTTACCCGCCTGTCTAACACTATATGTACCAAATATAGTTAGGAGTTAGTGTGCAGGGTTTAGGCGCCTTTTATTTTCGCCATTTACTGATTAAGCCCCATCCCTCTCTTCAAAATTTGTTTCACATTCCTTGGTTGTGGTGCATGAGAAGAGAACGGCTCAAAATCTTTAATGCAATTTTTTTTTATTCTGTCCTGAATTTCAGTCACTGAAAATTATTATAATTTTTTCTCCTGCTAATATGCTAATATTTAATCTGTTAATGGAAGGTAAGAAAATCTCCTTGTCATTTTCAACTGCTCCCATTCAAAGAACAGTGGTAAAGAACAATAGGTAAAGATAAGGAAATTCATGAAATTTCTTGTTTGGGTGTCACGAAAATAGGTTCTATAATCAAAATGCTGTTAAATGGTCCATTTGAAACCAATTTTGATGACACTTTTGCTATTTTTATGGTTTATTTTCTTCTAATGAGGCTCAAGTTGTTGCAAGCTGCCCATATCTTTAAGTAGAAATACACTAACGAAGAACATATCTAGATGCGACACGATGCATTCTATATGTATTATATTTTCAAATATATGTTATTTTAAAGATTATACATGATAAGAGAATGAAGTTCGCGGTCCTTTTTGTACCAGAACGTGATACATTTGGGATATATTTCGTGATCTTTACTGAAAAGTAGGCGTAGGCCTACTCTCTAAAATCTCTCGGTTGAGGGTAGTTTCCTGGAGTTCCCCATACAATTTTTTTTAGGCCAAAGTGATAATTTTACATGGCGATGGAACATTAATGCAGACTATAATCTCTAACAATATATCACTTTTATATACTTGTGTGAACATTTAATGGACGCTTATTCAAATTGAACATTATTTTGTAGAAATGTGAATATGGCATGCAATTTTTTTGTTTGTTACTGTCGCAAGTTTCATACCGTGACACCAAAAGAGATACAGCACAATGCATGTAATGTAAATGAGATACATCACTGACAATGCATGTAATGTAAATGAGATACACTCAGCACAATGCATGTAATGTAAATGAGATACAGCACAATGCATGTAATGTAAATGAGATACGGCACAATGCATTTAATGTAAATGAGATACGGCACAATGCATTTAATGTAAATGAGATACACTCAGCACAATGCATGTAATGTAAATGAGATACAGCACAATGCATGTAATGTAAATGAGATACAGCACAATGCATGTAATTTAAATGAGATACACTCAGCACAATGCATGTAATGTAAATGAGATACGGCACAATGCATGTCATGTAAATGAGATACAGCACAATGCATGTAATGTAAATGAGATACAGCACAATGCATGTAACGTAAATGAGATACAGCAAAATGCATGTAATGTAAATGAGATACGGCACAATGCATGTAATGTAAATGAGGTACAGGACTGACAGTGCATGTAGGCCTAATGAAAATGAGATGACCACAATGCATGTAATATAAATGAGATAAAGCACAATGCATGTAATGTAAATGAGATGCGGCACAATGCATGTAATGTAAATAAGATACACTCAGCACAATGCATGTAATGTAAATGAGATACGGCACAATGCAAATAAGTTCGACAATTGGAAATTTTGGGTGGGCAAATTTGTTTTACACCAGCGCGCGAAGTCAAATTACACCACCTGGGGGAATGGGGTGGGATGGCGGAGGGCAGCCCGTGTTCGTTATTTGTATAATGACCTGAAATATGCCCGGCAGCAAGTATCATTCTGTTTTCAGAAAAATATGATAATTTGAAACACATTATAAGCACACAAGCCCCGACACTACCCATACACACCTAATGTTTTTGCATCAATAAAATCTAAAGACGTACATGCAACAGGATAAACACGCTTAGGGTGTAAATCTGACACAGGCACAGATTTCGGAGCGGAAGGGCGACCACCCCCAATGGAAAATACCAGACCCTAGCTCTGCTGTTTTACAGGGTGGCCCACCGTGCCCCTCCATGGTCCCTCCATGGACCCTGCACCTCTGGGGTCCGCCTGCCCCTCATGAAGAAATATATATATATATATATATATATATATATATATATATATATATATATATATATATATATATATATATATATATATATATATATATATATATATATATATATATATATATATATATATATATATATATATATATATATATATATATATATATAAATTATTCCACATTTAGAAATCAGAAGTGCTGGAAATTTGTTCTGTTGCTTCTTCAATCCCTACTCTTTCGATTGTAATTAATATCTTAGAAATCTAAGGACAATTTGTATCATTTAACTATCGCCACCAGTGTCCCCCTCCACTACCCTACTATATTAAATGTCCTCCCCTCCCTCTCCCCATTCAATGTTGGCCGTTGTTACTGTGTTTCCTGGAAAAGAGGTTAAGAAAGATATAAATTCAACATTGAAAAGGAGGGAGAGGGTAGGGGGTTACAATTTTCGGGAAAATATTGAAGAAACATAACACTATAACATATGCTGTTCTTAAAAAGCTGATTTGTTCCAACAGTTTTGTCCAAGATTGTAGTTGTTTCCAAACAATATTCAAGTTATCAATAAGTCGATACCTACCAATATTGTAGAAAAATCAATCTATGAAGAAAAAAAAAAACTCTTCGAGAAGAGGTCAGTGCGGGTTATATCTATTCTGAAAAGATATATCTGGGCCTATTTTTGATGATTGAGTTAGGAACTGGGCTATTTTAACTATGAAATAAACAACATGTACTAGGCTATACAGCTCTATGGAAAGAAAGACACTTTTTTTTTGGTAATGGTATTGAGCTGAAACTTGCTATATCAGATTGTTGTGAATTCAGCGTGGATACGTCAGTCTGAACATGGAGCTTTTAATAACTCCATGGTCATAACAGTATTGCATTTTGAAACAATCAGGGACAAAAGCCTTGGTTTATGAAACTAAGATGGTAGCCATGCTGACTATATTGTTTTAAATTCAGGGGGAAGGGGGCTTTTAAAAAGTGTGGGGGAGGCTTGGCCACTTAAGCTCTTTGGCCAAAGTCCTGTCTGTATTCATACTAACGTAATGTGAAGGTCCCCTTCGTTTTTAGAAACGGGAACTTTTCTAATAAAAACATGGAACTGACAAAAGTGTCCAGTTCCCTACTATTGTGTCAGTAATTAAGGGGCATCTTATTTTGAAAGGGGCACTTTTGTAATATCTTTTAAAAAGTGTGCGCACATTATACCAGTTCTTGCACATTTGACAGTTATTGAGGGGCGCTATACATTTTTAAAAGTGGCACTTTGTCCATAAAAGTGGGGGAAACGTTACTCACCACTCTCCATCCCACACCTCCGCTCCGAAGCCTATGCCTCAACTCCATAATACTTGCTTTCAGAGCATTGCAGTTTCTCAAAAATCAATTAGGTCTAGATTTCAAGAGGGGCACTTAATTTGGTCATTTTTCAGAAAAGTGTGAGCACATTCCCCCTTCTACACCTATGCCTCAACTCTATATTACTTGTTTTCAGCGCATTGCACTTTCTACAAAATCAATTAAATTTCAAGAGCGACACATTTTTCAGAAGAGTTGGGCACGTACCCCCCCCCCCTTTTTCACTCCTACACCTATGCCTCAACTCAAGAAATCCATATTACTTGCTTTCAGAGCATTGCAGCCTCTCAAAAATCAATTAAATTTTAAGACCGGCACTTTTGTCATTTTTCAGAAAAGTGGGGAACATTCCCCCCCCCCCACCTAGCTCCTACACCTATGCTTCAGCTCTATATTACTTGCTTTCAAAGCATTGCAGCTTCTCAAAAATCAATTAAATTTCAAGAGTGGCACTTTTGTCATTTTTCAGAAAAATGGTGACGTGTCCCCCCTCCCCCCATCTACCCCACTCTCATCACAACTATGCCGAAAATCCATATTACTTATTTGCAGAGCATTGTAACTTCTCAAAAATCAAATAAATTAACTTCACACAAAGTTCATAACAATTGTATTAAACTTGACCTTTGCTCGTGGAGATAGGCCTAAAAGTACACATAAGATAGGGAGCACAACTTTTCATCACTCTCATCAACCCAACAAGTACCAAGGACAAAAGCTAACAGACTTTTCTCAGAAAAAAAGGCAAACAAAAATATTGAAATATTAACTTCACAACCCTGCCAAATATCAACTTTATAGACTTTTCTCAAAATCTTGCCACATAATTTACGATTCTAAATACTTTATTTCCAAAACCTTGAATATGGAAAAGTGAGTGACAACAATACATTATCTCCACATACGCAATATGGGTAATAAGGTAATAAATACATGGTTAGATATCCATATACATTTTCAACACAAATGGCATCTCTGTCTCTAAAAAATAGAATAAAGCTTCTATCAACTTGATATTTTCCAGCATCACTCTCTCCGTCTCCATTCGTACTAATCACAATATCAATCATGTTTTATCTAATAGTAGCTACACTTCAAATGTATACCAATTAAAGTATGCAAGCACTATAATCATTCTCCTTAAAAAGAGTAACCCCAGAAATAATTTAACTGCAAACTGTTTTAGAAAAATCCTGTACAAAGTGCACAATGAGGGCACCCAATAAGAGCAATGGAGGGCAATATTTCTCAAATAAAATTCACCACATACCAACTTTAAGGTTATGTGTGCGTGATCTGTGGGTAATAGACACAATTTTGTAACAATGATCAAAAATCACTTCTGTAATAGGTGTTTAAATCCTACTTGCATATCTTTTACATAGAGCACTACAGGCCCTGGATTAGGGCTCACAGTGCAAGAGGACCTCATAGTGTATTACAGAAACTTACACAGGGCCTCATAGTGCTGTAGTGCTACTGTTGTCAGTGCACACACACACAACACACATACACACATACACATACACACACAAGTATCCTATTGGCCTATAATATGTAATGTATCCATTGCACATTAAACATCTTTTGTAAGTTAAAAAGGGTGTCTCTACTTATACGTATACCAAGTAAACCTTAATCATTCTACCCATATTTTGTGCTTAAAGATATATAAGATACCATCCACATCAACCTTATTCAGCTTATTACAAAGTTTAAGAGCCCTTTATCCCTTTCCTTTTTGCAGCTCTGAGAGCCATCGGGATCCCAAGTCGAACGATCACAAACTTTGCCTCGGCCCATGACTCGGACGCCAATCTGACCATTGATTACTACTTCGATGAAGATGGTTCGCGCTTAGAGGAAGAGAATCACGATAGTATTTGGTAAGGAAATAATCTTTGCTGGCTATAAGGGCAGCAATCTGCATGGGGTATGGATGCATCTTTTTGCGTAATCTATTGCAGGATTTTTTCTGAGGAATTTTTACTGGTTGACCAATTCTTGGAAAAAATAGTATCGGTAGACAGTCATTACCTAAGCAGAAGCGGTAACAGTGGGCTGGGAAGGGGGAGGTTTGGGAAATATGGTGCGCCAAAATAATGAAGTGACAGGTGGAGCAAATGACATTATTGATTGGCTGGACAGTATTTGTGTCAATATTTCGGCCAATCGTCAATATTGAGTTGTATTCTATATATAGGCCTATAATGATCTGCATATTTAAACATGTTAGATGACGACGGTCATGATCTATTTTTAATATCAGGAATTTTCACGTATGGGTTGACTCTTGGATGGCCAGACCCGATCTCTCGGAAGGATATGGCGGCTGGCAGGCAATTGACGCGACACCACAGGAAACCAGCAATGGTAAGTAAAATTTGTATTTTTCAGGAAACAGATAATGATTTTATATTGACTATAGTGTCGGGTAGGGCACGTTGCTTTAGTTGGCTTGAGGGGGTTGGTGTCAAATCAATCGACGTAACCAGGCTGGCAAATTTTGAGTGGAAAGTTCAAGCTGTGTGCTGTGGGGTAGGCCTACTAATCTGTACAAGCTGAAGAATCTTTCCTGTCCTTAGAAGCATTATGAACCGTCTGCAATATATATCTATTTAAAAGCAGACGGTTTATAAGAGTAACATTCTGACATATACGAAAGAAGAAACTTGGCAAGAAATGAATGGTCCGAAGTTTCAAATTATTATTATTACATACATATATAAGGCGCTTAAATTTACATGAAATATGTAATCTAAAGCGCTGTACAATAAAGACTAAAAATAATAATATATATAAAATTAATAAAGTTAGTAATGACGGCCAGATGTCGTGTTAACATGGGCAGTAAAATGCAAAAACAGTCAACGTTTCTGATTGGTAATACGCAAATAACGACAACCAATAAATACCCGCCACGGAAATAACCAGCACACTGTACATACTACACGCAACATACACACGCAATGCGTACAGTACGTACTTAATCAGAAACATCCACAACCGGATGTGACGTGAAAGATATGAACATCGGCAATTTTACGAAATTAACTGAGACGAGATTCCGTCTTCATGTCATAAAACATAAAAGTCAACTAGGATATAGAGGAAAATCTATTGTAAAAATATAAAAATCTATGAACAGTTTAAACGATCTTTAGTTATTTTTTAAACAAGGGAAGTGTGGGATTGTCCCGAATCTCAGAAGGTAAACTGTTCCAGAGTTTAGGGGCAAAGTGACAAAAACGTTGGAATGAATTTTAGGAACTTATTAGACTACCTTGTTGTATAGACCTTTTCAAATCTATAGAACGAGTATTTTACTTGTTATTTCTTACTATATGTACGATCCCTGATGTAAGTAGGGCACCATAAGAAGGTGAATTGCCAAAGCATCAAAAGTAATTGCATGTGTCCCGTCTTCATAGACCTTTTCAAACCGAGTTTAACCGAACGTGATTTCTTCAGTATTTTTACCTATCAAATGCTGGGAACTTTTCCTTTGTTTCCCAACCAATCAATGCAGGTTTGAGAAAAAATGTAAACAGCACTACGCGCGCGTATTTCCTTCATGTATAACGCACGTATGATACGTGCGCGTGAAAACATTATTTTCATACGCTTGGTCCCATACCGTGCGTGAAATGTGCAGACGGCCAAGATTCCTCCAGTATTTTATTGGTCAATAAGATTCCTCCAGTAACAATTGGTCTATTATGGACACTGGAATCTCGGCCATGTGACATTATTTAAAGTAATTATCCCGGAAATTACCGTTTCAGATTTTAAAAGGTCTATACACATATCCTGCTTGTCAAGTAATTTCGATGTTTTAAATAATTAATTTTAATTGAAGCTTGTGATTTCACTTTCAATTTTTGAAGTGTAGGTCTAAGTTGAAATAAATGGTGATTAACATATATTATCTTGAATTAAATTTAGGTATCTATCGTATGGGACCTGCATCGCTGACCGCCATCAAGCAAGGTCACGTGTATTTGAACTATGACACTAAATTTGTGTTTGCGGAAGTGAATGCTGAGACCGTGAATTGGATGATTAATAAAAGCTCAAGAGAGGTGAATATGTAATTTGCAGATTTATATTTTACAGTCCAAAACATTCTCCTGATCGAGAGATATTTCACAATCCTTACCCATAATGCAGTGTTTCAATTTTAAACCTGTCTATTGCAACATAACAGTAAGCACTGCTTTTATTTTTTACTGAAATAGGAAATACATGTTCAAATGTTTCAAATTGTATTGTTGTTATTTGAAAATAAAACACTTCCTTCAATTTCACCAGCGCAAATTTCTCGTTCACCCACAGGGTTTGAAAGAATCTTAAGAAGTCATGTTTGCTAGACTTCAAATTCACTATCCACAACAATTCCTATGAACTGTTAAAATAGGAAATATAATTTGCGTGATGTGCATCAATAATCTGTTCTCAAGTATAAAGATACATTCACTACTTAAACAATTAAAACAAAATATTTCAAAAAACAATACATTACGCTATACTCAGCGGCTGCATATTTTTAAACAATTAAATTCCGTTTACTGCGCAAGCTTCGATCTCCTAATCAGGATTCAAGAGATCTCCTGATCGAGGGCGTGGACAGAATTATTTCGTCGAGTCGTCGGCGTTTCCAATACCTATTTGTGTTAATATTGTTTTACTTATTTTGTAGAGAAAGTTGGATATGACTTGGTTTAAATGTATTTATGCAGGATGAACACGTGACTATATACTCTTCTGATCCGTGCACGTCTGGTCTTATAAACTTCCCTCCTGAACGCAGCATCGATTTTGTCCGAATGCACTTGTCGATTTTCCCCGAATTTTTCCCCGACGCACTCGGCGATGAACCCGAACTCGACGAGTGGATTTTCTATTCACCCTGCCCATCAACCTTTGACGAACGAATAGGTCGTGTTTGCCGACACCCAACAATCTTGCTCGATCTTTTTACCAAACTTTAGAGGCTTTCAGCGTTTCAAGTTTAGGGCGTTTTAATCCTTACCACCCCGCATACTTCATGTTCGTATAGCACCCACCACGCCAGGATGACATTGCCGTGGCAATCAACATTTTTATTTTTTATTGATTAGCTTTTAATTTTTGCTTAGTCCATCTATCGTGCTTTCGGCAATCACGCCTGCAGCGGCACTTTTCAACAGGCCAGTACAACCCTGTTGTAACTTATGACTGAACATTGAGCTTATCCTGCAGTCAAGAACTTTGATGCCTTGTGCATGTTATTCTTTCATCAGGATCCAACAGTACTGAGCACAGAGGCGACGAATGTGGGAATAAACATAAGCACCAAGGCAGTGGGCCGGATGGCCAGAGAGGACATTACCCACCAGTACAAATATCCCGAGGGTAAAATGCTTTTATACTTTCGTTGTGATTTTGAAAACATGCATTTGATTTTCTGTTTCAACTTTTTCTTCAATATGAATTTTTATAAAGAGTGAATCTTGTCGAAGAAAAATTATTGTCGCCTCAGCAGTAACTCTAAAACATACTAATGATGTTACTTTGGTCAGGTATGCCTTGGTGACGGGTTTTGATTGGCTTGACAGTATTTGTGTAAAATATTTCGACCAATCAGAAAGTCTACTTCGAATCAAGGAGGTGTTATGTGCTGATCATTGGCTGACAATTATCGAATTCGTTTTCATTTGGTTCGAGTAATGCGAGACAATTAATCTATACGATTTTTTTCCTTCAGTTTTCTTTTCAATTTTTGTCTTCTCAAAATTGTTTAAAAAATTCTCAATAGCTTATGATCTTTTATTTAGGTCTGCCTGTATGTATTAAATGATATTGCTGCGTAGTTTTTGTGATCATAATTTCGTATTGTCGTGATTTCAGGTAACTCCGATTAAGTGGTTAATTGTAAGTATATAGCTTACATTTCAACTGTTATCCACCAAGCATTCTGCTCCCTGCATGTATGGAAAAAGAAAAAAAAACACATACCCGCACATGTATGCAACATCCAGACTCATGCTTTCATGTGAAATATAGATGCAATCGAATTATCAAAGGAATATTCCCATGGATTTTCATTTTTTAGCTCGACTATTCGAAGAATAATAGAGCTATTCTACTACCCCCGGCGTCGGCGTCAACGTCCGGTAAAGTTTTGGCTAAAGTTTTGGTTAAAGTTTTTATAAATTAAGTCATGGATGGTGTACATTCATGTGACTTGGCATAGTGGTAGAGGACATGAGTACTGATCAAATGAGCATGATTGGAGGGTTGTATGTGCGTACTAATTAGCTTATTTGCATAACAATGCAAATATTTGTCAGGTTAAAGTTTTGGTTAAAGTTTTTGGTTAAAGTTTTCATATTTTATGAATGGTGTACATTTATGTGACTTGGCATAGGGGTAGAGGACATAAGTAGTGGAGATTTTGTTTACATAAATGATCATATATGTGAAGAGCATTGTCTACACTTAATGGGAAGAAGTTATGTGCATATTAATCAGGTTATTTGCATAACAATAGACTTTCGCATGAAATATTTAAAGTTCATGAGCCTATAACTTAAGTTATGAATGATGTACATTCTTGCAACTTGGCACAGGGGTAGAGTACATTGGTATTGTTTAAATTAGCATGATTGGGGGTTGTGTGTGCATACTAATTGGCTTAATTAACAATGAAAATGTTTGTATCTATGGTATCTCTTAAATTAAAGTGGGAGTGAAAATCTTGTTTACACAAATGATCATATATGTAAAGAGCATTGTCTACTCTTAATGGAGAGGTGTAATGTGCATATTGATTAGGTTATTTGCATAAGAATAGACTCACATAAAATATTGAACATTAGAAAATAACTTAGTACTTGTTACATGAGTATAGGACATGGGTACTGTGGATATGAGCATGATTTGGGGTTGTGTGTGCATACTAATTAGCTTATTTGCATAAAAATGAAAATATTTGTATCTATGATATCTCTTAAATTAGAGTGGGAGTGGGGATTTTGTTTGATACAAATGATCATATATATGAAGAGCATTGTGTACATTTAATGGTGAGGTGTAGTGTGCATATTAAGTAGGTTGTTTGCATAAAGATAGACTTGCGTACAAAATATTCAATCTGAGATAATAACTTGCTATTGGTTCAGTGGTAGAGGGCATTGGTACTGTTCAGTTGAGCATGATTGGGGATTGTGTGTGCATAATGATTAGCCTATTTGCATAGCAATGAAAATATGTGTATATGTGGTATCTCTTGAATGAAAGTGGAAATGATAATTTTGCTTACACAAATGATCATACAGTGAAGAGCATTGTTCACACTTAATGGTGATGTATAGTGTGCATATTGATAAGGTTATTTGCATAACAATAGACTTTGCTGCAAAATGTTTGACCTGAGTTAAAAAATTTATAGGAGGCGAGACTTACTGCACATTTTTAGTTTTGTTATGATATTGACATTCCTGACATGAATAGCAATCAATATGTTTCCTCGCTTCTATTCTTAAATTATGGAATTGGGAAATATACACAATAAATAAAACAACACACAATAGAAAATGCTTTTATTTTCCGAATGTGTATAGAAAATTGTCTTACTTGAATATTTTCACCATATTGTTTATTTACGGAATTTCGCCGGGGAGGGTGGAAATTTAGTTTCCCACTGACCCCCGATTGAAAACGCCATGCAATGCCACGCCGGCAGTCAGAACTTTTCTAGAGTGGGGCACAGGCTGCGGCTGTGGCCCAGTCTCCCAAAACCTTTTATTTATCATTTTTTCGTTTGACTTCACGCAGGGGACTTTTTGCTCTCCAAATTTGGGCGATAAGGCGATTTTTTTATTTTCAATTTTGAGTAAGTTTTAAGCAAATTTGGTCAATTGAACCAATTTTGGGCCCTGTTTGGTTCTGATGCGATAGCGTCAGAAACCTGCGGTCATGATGGCGTATGTGTGTATGTGTGTATGTATGTATGTGCGTGTATGCATGTGTGTGTATATGTGTGTTTGTGACGGCTAGCTCGTAGACGCGATATCTCAACAACAATATACTGGATTCATGTCATATGTGGTATGCCACAGATAGCCCATGGTCTGTAGATGTGTTCTGTTGGTTTTGATGGTGATATCATGCATATTAATGACTAGGCGGGGCCCGTAAACTCTGGAAATGTTCATATTTTAAAAACTACATGTCTGTTTTGTTTCATAATTGGTAAAACTATGATGTTATCTGTTGTGTATGTGTTTATACTGTAAAAACGTTGACTTTCATTAATATGCGTAGTGGGATGAGCTTAATATGATTTTTCTGAAAAAGCTGTAAAAATGGTCTTAAGAACGGTAAACTGGATTCATGTCATATTTAGTACACAGATAGGCCATGGTCTGTAAATGTGTCCTGTTGATTTTGATGGTGATGGCATGCTATTTAATGAGTAGGCAGGTCTTAAACTCTAAAAATGTTCATATTTTTTAACAACCACAAGTCTGTTTTGTTTCATATTTCGCATGGTTATGATGCTAGCTGGTGTGTATATGTTATTGATATAAACATGTTGACTTTCATTATTATGTGTAGAGGTCGGGGCTTAATATGATTTTGCTGAAAAGAGCTTGTAGACACGGTATCTTAAGAACGGTAAACTAGATTCATGTCATATTTAGTACACATATAGCCCGTGGTCTGTAAATGTGCCTGGTTGATTTTGATGGTGATGTCATGCATGTTACTGAGTAGGTGGAGCTTCATGTAAAAATCAGGAAATGTTCATATTTTAACAACTACATGTATGTTTTGTTACATATTTGGTATAATTATTATGTTATTTGGTGTGTACATGTTCATGATGTAAAAACGTTAAATTTCATTAATACGCGTAATGGGCTGGGCTTAATAGGATTTTTCTGAAAAGCTGTTAAAATGGTCTCAAGAATGGTAAACTGGATTTATGTCATACTTAGTACATAGATAGGCCATGGTCTGTAAATGTGTCCCGTTGATTTTGATGGTGATAACATGCATATTAATGAGTAGGCGGGGCTTAATGTAAAACTCTGGAAATGTTCATATTTTAACAACCACAAATCTGTTTTGTTTCATATTTCGCATACTTATGATGCTAGCTGGTGTGTATATGTTTATGATGAATTACATTACTATGTGTAGAGGGCGGGCTTAATATGATTTTGCTGAAAAGAGCTTCTAAACACGGTATCTCAAGAACGGTAAACTGGATTTATGTCATATCTAATACAAAGATAGCACATGGTCTGTAGATGTGCCCTGTTGATTTTGGAGGTGATGTCTTCTATATTTATGAGTAGGCGGGGCTGAATGTACAATTATGGAAATGTTCATATTTTAACAAGCGCATGTCTGTTTTGTTTCATATTTGGTAAAATTATGATGTTATCTATTGTGTACATGTTCATGATGTAAAAATGTTGAATTTCATTAATATGCTTAGTGAGCGGGGCTTAATATGATTTTGCTGAAAAGCGCTTGTAAACCAGGTATCTTAAGAACGGTATACTGCATTCGTGTCTTATTTAGTACACATATAGGCCATGGTCTGTAAATGTGTCCTGTAGATTTCGATGGTAATGTCATGCATATTATTGAGTAGGCGGGGCTTAAACTCTAAAAATGTTCATATTTTTTAACAACCACAAGTCTGTTTTGTTTCATATTTCGCATGGTTATGATGCTAGCTGGTGTGTATATGTTATTGATATAAACATGTTGACTTTCATTATTATGTGTAGAGGTCGGGGCTTAATATGATTTTGCTGAAAAGAGCTTGTAGACACGGTATCTTAAGAACGGTAAACTAGATTCATGTCATATTTAGTACACATATAGCCCGTGGTCTGTAAATGTGCCTGGTTGATTTTGATGGTGATGTCATGCATGTTACTGAGTAGGTGGAGCTTCATGTAAAAATCAGGAAATGTTCATATTTTAACAACTACATGTATGTTTTGTTACATATTTGGTATAATTATTATGTTATTTGGTGTGTACATGTTCATGATGTAAAAACGTTAAATTTCATTAATACGCGTAATGGGCTGGGCTTAATAGGATTTTTCTGAAAAGCTGTTAAAATGGTCTCAAGAATGGTAAACTGGATTTATGTCATACTTAGTACATAGATAGGCCATGGTCTGTAAATGTGTCCTGTTGATTTTGATGGTGATAACATGCATATTAATGAGTAGGCGGGGCTTAATGTAAAACTCTGGAAATGTTCATATTTTAACAACCACAAATCTGTTTTGTTTCATATTTCGCATACTTATGATGCTAGCTGGTGTGTATATGTTTATGATGAATTACATTACTATGTGTAGAGGGCGGGGCTTAATATGATTTTGCTGAAAAGAGCTTCTAAACACGGTATCTCAAGAACGGTAAACTGGATTTATGTCATATCTAATACAAAGATAGCACATGGTCTGTAGATGTGCCCTGTTGATTTTGGAGGTGATGTCTTCTATATTTATGAGTAGGCGGGGCTGAATGTACAATTATGGAAATGTTCATATTTTAACAAGCGCATGTCTGTTTTGTTTCATATTTGGTAAAATTATGATGTTATCTATTGTGTACATGTTCATGATGTAAAAATGTTGAATTTCATTAATATGCTTAGTGAGCGGGGCTTAATATGATTTTGCTGAAAAGCGCTTGTAAACCAGGTATCTTAAGAACGGTATACTGCATTCGTGTCTTATTTAGTACACATATAGGCCATGGTCTGTAAATGTGTCCTGTAGATTTCGAAGGTAATGTCATGCATATTATTGAGTAGGCGGGGCTTAATGTAAAACTTTGAAAATATTCATATTTTAACATCCACTTGTCTGTTTTGTTTCATATTTCGCCTATTTATGATGTTAGCTGGTGTATACATGTTCATGATGTAAAAACGTTAACTTTCATTAATATGCGTAGTGGGTCGGGCTTAAAATGATTTTGATGAAAAGATCTTGCTTGTAAACACGATATATCAAGAACGGTATATTGCATTAATGTCATATTTAGTACACAGATAGCCCGTGGTCTGTAAATGTGCCCTGTTGATTTTGATGGTGATGTCATGCCACGGTTAGTGAGTAGGTGGGGCTTAATGTAAAAATCTGGAAATCTTCATATTTTAACAACCACAAGTCTGTTTTGTTTCATATTTGGCATAATTATGATGTTATCTGGTGTGTACATGTTCATGATGTAAAACGTTGAATTGCATTAATATGCGTAGTGGGCTGGGCTCAATATGATTTTTCTGAAAAAGCTGTAAAAATGGTCTCAAGAACGGTAAACTGGATTCATGTCATATTTAGTACACAGATAGGCCATGGTCTGCAAATGTGTCCCGTTGATTTTGGTGGTAATGTCATGCATATTAATGAGTAGGCCGGGTTTAATGTTAACCTGAACTCTGGAAATGTTCATATTTTAACAACCACATGTCTGTTTTGTTTCATATTTTGCATAGTTATGATGTTGGCTGGTGTGTACATGTTCATGATGTAAAAACGTTGACTTTTATTAATATGCGTAGTTGTTGGGGCCTAATATGATTTTGCTGAAAAGATCAAGAACGGTATATTGCATTCATGTCATATTTAGTTCACAGATAGCCCGTGGTCTGTAAACTTTATGTGCCCTGTTGATTTTGATGGTGATGTCATGCATGTTACTTCGCAGGAGGGGCTTAATGTAAAAATCTGGAAATGTTCATATTTTACAACCACGTGTGTTTTGTTTCATATTTGGTATGATTATGATGTTAGCTGGTATGTACATGTTCATGATGTAAACACGTTGAATTTCATTAATATGCGTAGTGGGCGGGGTTTAATATGATTTTACTGAAAAAGCTGTAAAAATGGTCTCTTAAACGGTACACTGGATTTATGTCATATTTGGTACACAGATAGTACATGGTCTGTATAAATGCCCTATTGATTTTGGTGCTGATGTCTTGCATATTAATGAGTAGGCGTGGCTTAAAGTAAAATTCTGGAGATGTTCATATTTTAGCCACCGCATTTCTGTTTTGTTTCATACTTGGTATTATTAACTGGTGTGTAAATGTTCAAGTTCTTGATGTAAAAATGTTGACTTGTATTACTATGCGTATAGGGCGGGGCTTAATAGGATTTTGTAAAGAAAAGCTTGTTTACAAAAACATAACTTTTTGGTTGTGAAATACAAAAATTCTTGAAATATAGGATAAATGAGCAACCGTTTTTGCATCATTCTTGCCATGGTTAATGTTATTAATTATTATGCAAATGCTAATGTTATCAAACATTTGTATTGATCTACATGGTGGGTATGGTTTATGAATGAATATCCTGCAACAAATACTTCATGAAATACAATGACATGACAGTAAATACAAATTTTGCAAATCAATCAGCTTATGAAAAAGAAGCATCGGAACCACAACACCGTTTGTTTAGTTCTGCTTGACCTAACTTGGGCGATTTTAAGCACATTTGGGAAATTTTTAACAAAATATGGGCAATTTGTAACCATATTTGGGCAAATTTTTTCCTAATTTTGACGACTTTATCCAAATTTGTGCGATTTCTAATCAAATTTAGACGATTGTTATTCTTGACGATAAACAAAATTTGGGGCATTTTATAGCAAATTTGGGCCATCTTTAGCCAAATTTGAGCCATTTGTAACCAAATTTGGGCCATTTTCAACTATATTTGGACTTTGTTTAACCAGATATTACACCAAATTTGGTCGATCAATTTTCATACCTGAATATGGTCAGATGGTAGAAAATATTTTGTTCTTTTCTATGAGGAATTTTATGGTATCGAGATGATAATTTTACTAATGTTACCATTTTTTTATATAAATTTCGCGGCGGGTTGACCGGGAAAGAGATGACTCGACCAGGAAAGCAAGACTCCATGAGAAGAGGAAGGGAACTTCCCTCTGTCCCCTCCCATCGCTTCCTACGCTATTGAGAGAGGAGGATACGACCCACGCTGGTAACGGTTGGCGGGTCTGGCCTATAATTATCACCCCGGCATTTTTGTATTACTATCTCTGAAAATTTGTTATCAACAATATCGATCGATCTGAGAAAAATGGTTCTTTAACTTTCATGCTGCACACGTGTATGTGCGGTGTTGCCAAGGCATCGCGAAGACTATTACGACCAGATATGCTGTGCCCCATGTACTTCTAAAAGTGCCCCAGCGGAACAAAGTCAGTGAAATTTCCGAAAAGCAAGAAGTCTTACCCGAATTTTTCGAATATGTAGCCCAAAATAGTTTATTTTTTGACCAACTTTTGGAGAAATGTCCACAATTTGCAGATTTGTAGCAAATAAACCAAAATAATTGATACAAATTGGGGGGGAATTTTTTTGTTAAATTAATCCAGAAAACTAACCTTTCTTGGAAAATTATGCAGATTTTCTTGAAAAATTTACATACATTTTCAAATTTTTTAGATTAATAATATTTTTCGAATTAGTCGGAAATTTGATATCATGACTTGAAACATTTTTCGGATCTGATTCGGAAACAAAAGAAATCAAAAACATGATTTGAAAAAATCGGGAAATTTTAGATCCGAATTAAAAAAAAAATCGGATATTTTTACACCATGATGCGGAAAAATCGAGAAGTTTGATAACATTTATCGGAATAATCGGAAAATTTGATATCATGACTTCAAATTTCCGAATCTGATTCCGAAACAGAAGAAATTAAGAACACGATTTGAAAAAAATCGGAAAATCTTATAAACTGATTTGGAAAAATCGGAAAATTTTAGATCCGGATTCGGAAAAATCCGTGTTTTTAAGACTATGATTCGGAAAAATCGGGAAGTTTGATAACATTGTTCAGAAGATCGGGAAATTTCAGGTGTTGGCTTAGAAAAATTGGAATACACGATTGGGGAAGAAATTATCATTGCTCACTGGAAAAAATAGAGCTACGCTACAGCTCTTTGAATAATCCACACGTTTTGCCCGAATTTTTAGATCATTTTGCCCGAATTTTCCCTTATTCATAATTATTGGCGGGTGTGACACCCCTCGACCGCGACGCCCCTGCTGGAACATGCATTTAATTTATTAGCGGTGAGGGGATTTTTTTATCGTTTCCAATGTCTACTTTGTCATACGTTAAGCAATATTGTTAGGCATAATTTTTAATGTTATTGTACATCTTTCATGCTGCTTGACTTTGTTTGAGTGACACACATATTTTCTTAAATTTGAAGTTGTATTACAATCTAGGATGATGTAGTTCTGGGAAATTATAGGGGTGGGGGAGGGTACAGGTTGGAAAGAGGGCTTAATGACATTATTTCATTGACATTGGCAAGTTAGGGCCTTTTCTTTCTTTGTTGTTCAATTGATAGAACTAAATAAGGTGATTTCGTTATCAAGTCTGCTAGCTTTTACATGTTTTCTGAGTTACTGGGTGAGGTAACATTGAGCTTTTTTTTTGTCTTAAAATATCTGGGAAGATTCAACAGATATTTTGAAGCTTGTAGTAAAATGTTGTGAATATCAACAAAGCAAATGAAAATGTAAGTGCATCTTTCACTGCTACTCTATTTCTGTATATACTTCCCTCAGTCAGTCAGTTAGCTCATTCTCTATACTAGCTTTGAATAATCGAGCATATTGTCATTCCAACAGTTCTTGTTTAATATTTGAATTACTTTTCCTCGAACTTTCTTCAGGTGGTAAATTATAATTACTATACCTAGATTCTGTTTTTATACCTTCCTGACATTTTCACTGGTTTTTGAGCCTCAAAGTCGCAAGACGAAAAATGATAGAATACATAAGGACCTTGAAGAATCTGAGGCTGTTATGTCACAACTAGTCTGATTTCAGTCGTTTCTACACAAATGACACCAAACTTTAAACTTAAATATCCCCTTAACAGAATAAGATTTTGGAATGCGTTCTTCTCCGTTTTGTTTCTTTTAAAGTCCTCTTTCATATAAGATGGACTTGCTGGATTCCGGCACTAATCCTTTAAACGAATCAGTCCTCTAAGAATTGGAAGGCACTCTCGATACGGCATTGCTCGGTGGTATGTATAAGGCCAAGTGCGACACGTGGCACATCAGCGTTTTTGGGTGCCAAGATAGCAGTCCGGGAGATACTCTCGATCAAAGGCTTTTGTTTCTCAAATAGCAGGCTGGTAAAACCTTGTTTAATTTGGTACATAACTTGTTCTTCTCCTTAGAAATTTGTTTCAGCAAATCAAAGCAACAAACTTAACTGTAGCAAATAATGAGACCACTTATCTTAATTAAAATAACCACTCAACCACACAATAAGGACTTCATCTATTGCTATTATGATACTCAACACCAACTTCTACAACAACTCAGGACCAACAGGAGAACACATACAATGGAGCCATTGATAAGAGAAATTTGATCCTAGTTACTTGTGGTTTTCAGAATGAAGAATATAAAGAGGAAAAGTCTGACCCAATCTGCTTATCTATCAGGTCGGGTCTGACTGTTTGAAACTTTAAGGAGCACAGCCACCAATGTAACAATATAGTCTGATAGTATACATTCGCTGTAAGAAACAATTTAATATTTTAAAAATGTGTTATAATTATTTTGGAGTACCATGCAGTTACTATTTTTCAATTACATAAACAAAATTGTTTCGAAGAGTCTGAACCTTATAATGCCCATTTAATAATATTTATATTTTAAGATACCCATTTCCCGCCAAAATTAGCCTAGAAAAATTTCAATTTTTCCTTCAATATTTAGAATTCGGACGGGTAGTTTTTGAAACGTGTCTGGATGATTTTGAGAATAATTACGACGAATGAATTAGGACAAATTTCATAATCCACATTTCCTAGATTTATGATTTAAAATCATACACTTATAACAGATTAAAGGATTAGTTCAGTGTCAGTGGTTAAGAAAGTTCATCTTATACGAAAGAGAACTTTCATATAAGAGAAAAACAATAGTGAAGAAAACATTCAAATATCTTATTTCGTTGAGGAGATATTTAAGTTTAAAATTTGGTATCATTTTGTGTATAGAAACAACTGAAATCAGACTAGTTGTGATGTCATAGCATCAAGTTCCTAAATTTGACCTGCGATTGTGTGGCTTAAAAACCATTGGAAATGTCAGGAAAGTAGAAAAAAAAATCTAGTAAGGGTAATTATCATTTACCACCTGAAGAAATGTCGAGGAAATTAATACAAAATTTAAATGAATTTTCTTTTAAAATACATTCACAATTGTTAAGAATGTGAGGATGAGGATATCAACCCTCCATTGTAGACTTACTAAACCAGTCATTTATATGCAGATAAGACAAAGCTTTAAACTTAAATATCTCCATAATGGAATAACATTTTGTATGCTTTCTTTACCATTTTGTTTCGTTTAACCCTTACTCAAGGCGCTTGGGAGGCTACCAACTGTGGTGTAGCGGTTATCATACAAGTCTACAGACCACAAGGCCCTGGGTTCAAGCCTGGGTTGGGTAGACACGCCAGTGCACCACAACTGCTTATCAAAGACCGTGGACATTGACTTGGTTGTCGGTGTTATGTCTGTCCATACGTCGTACCCGTGTTTTCGTCCGGGTCGTATTAAGCGTTTCGTGATAGCATTGTTACTATCATAAACGAATACGCAGGCGACGAACCCGTCATTGTAATTGTATGTTCACTCGTCGTCGGCGGCGACGCTTGGGAGGCGTGGTCGAAGATGGGGTACCCAAAACGGCGATAATATCACAGCGTGGTAGAGTAAGGGTTAAGCACAAGCTGATTATTGAAATCCTCTTTTATATAAGATAAACTTGCTTGACCACTAAACTAATCCTTTGACAATCTGAGTTAAGCTTGCATTTGCACTGATAATGGGAAATAATTCTTAATGACGTCCTCCACAGCTTTAAAAAACCGATGAAGGGTTTATACTGAACCCTCTATCGAGGGCCTGTCCCAAACTTGATAGGAACATCAATTAACGGGCCTTTCTTTGAGTTTATTCTTTGGCGATATATATGACAACTTATTGTCTTAATTATGACCACGATCATCTTGAACTGAAAGGGGGTCAATGATGGATACATTCTGGCTAAAAAAGGTATTGAATAGGCCGAATGCCACAAAATGTGAATAGCAAACAGAATTTAGTGTTATCAGTACATACATTTGCCATGCAGTAGGTTGTCAAGTTTCATACTAAAATTTCATAAATATTAGGAACAATTTTGAAAGAATAAGACAAATTATTCGGGAAAAACGTTTCTTGTCCCCTGCAAATTCTGGGGGCGTACGCCCATGAATATGGGGGATGCTGATCAAGACTGTAAATTGGCTTATTGAAAGGTGCCACTACAGGCTTGATTGTCAAAGGGACAATAGGCAGATATGTGGACAAAGCACAAAATCAATAAAACAAATGTTGATTGAAATAGTGCAACTGCAATGCCGTACTCCCGTGGTTGGTGATTCGACCATGCTGACCCCATCAATCCTCGTCCATACACCTGGGCTATGTTATGCCTTCATTCCGTTGACAAAGATTGATGATATTTGTTTTCCTTTTTGGTTATCACAGGAAGTGTCCGCGAACGTACCGTGGTCTATAATGCTAATAAACATGTCAGGTCCGCCATTGATTTTCTGCGAAACGTTCCTCAGGATGTCAAATTCACCGCGGAAATGCCAGAAGACATCATTATTGGCCAAGACATAGCTATTACCGTCACTGCAAGAAACACGAGCTCTGAATATCGGAATTGCATAGTTTCTGTCTGCGGTAACACTATTTATTACACTGGTGTTAAAAAACAAAGGATTTGTTTGGAGAAAAAATACCTTGGTGTTAGATCTGGAAAGGGTAAGCCGCCGAATAAGGCTATTTTGTTTTTGTAATATTTTTACAAGTTCACTTGTTGTATCAAGACCATGGGATCCGGTGGCTAACTTGCTTTCCAGACTGCTGCAAATTCTATAGATTGTATGAGCCCTGAGCAATAACATTACAATCTACCTTCTATGTTGTTATGCAGCTCAGAACGTAACATTCCCTACGAGCACCAAAATGACCCAACTCTGTGACCGGGTACCCATTTTTCATACTTATATTAACTTTTATAAGCCTTTATGACAACAAATCTCCCCCCTTCCTTCCACCCCACTCCCTCTCACCCAGTTGGTAAGCTGCTATAGTTTCGTACCCAAATTTAATACAAAATAATCTTCTTCCGTACGCCTGTATTTCGAAGGTATTTTAAATAAATCGACTCGAAGTAAGAAAAGTGCTTTCTCATTGAAGTTTAGGCTGTGAAATCTAAGCAAAATAATAGAGTTTGAAGTGATGTAATATAACTGCAGAATGCAAAACACACATCGACAAACTGAAAACATGTCGTGTAGGCTTCTGGAAATCCCGTTTTTAGATCGACTATTCGAAGAATAGTAGAGCTATTCTACTAACCCCGGCGTCGGTGTCGGTGTCGGTGTCGGTGTCGGTGTCGGTGTCGGCGTCGGTGTCGGCGTCGGCGTCGGTGTCGGTGTCGGCGTCGGTGTCGGCGTCGGTGTCGGTGTCGGCGTCGGTGTCGGCGCCGGTGTCGGCGCCGGTGTCGGCGTCGGTGTCGGCGCAGGGTAGCGGTGGGTAACTCCTTTTTACACCGATGTGGACCACGTTTCCGCATAGGGACCAGTAGGGTCACAAATGGCGGCTTCCTAAGTGAGTTACAAGTAATTTTACGGCTCGCAGTAGAGCCATTGGATTACTTCCACGGGTCCGCAAGAAGTATAGCATCACGAGAGCTATTTTCTTCTTGTTACTGTAGCCATCAACTACGCAGTTCCTCGGCCGTGTGAACTGCCTTAGTAAGAATTTTCTCGTTGAACGTCACGCTTCCGCAAAATTGTCAACAGTATCATGGACACGGAGAATAGGTCCCTCAGTTTCGGTGCATTACGCACCCAAAATGTCCCGCGATGCGTCGCGTGTAAGTGTTTTTTTTAAGTTACGCTCCGGAGTCATACATCTCACGTGTTACGCATGCAACCCGTGTACTCTCTGCAGCGACTGGGATAAAGCTGCGTGGTCGGAGCATAGACTCCACCGCAACCGGCACATAGAGCGGTCAAGAGGGCGGAGAAGCGACGGTTAAACAGACCGTCATCGTCTTCTCCCCTCAGCCTCCACCGCCGCCCAAGCCCAAGCTGCAGCACCCTTCCACTTTGGAGGCGAGGCCGCCGCCTACGCTCAGCAGGGCGCCCGATGACGAAACCCCGCAGCTGAGTAGGCGAACGCTTACGCGTACGCTTTTTGCGCCGGACGCTATGGCAGAGCCCAGCACTTCCCGGAAGACCAAGAAGTTTCAAGTTGACCCTGCGGTCCAGCGGAGGGAAGAGTCCCACGTAGCTGCTGACCGGGCCATACGGTGGGTTTTAAGTACCAAGCTCTCGCCGTATGGTTGACTGAGGAGCTGGATTCGGTCCTGCGCAGACATCTGCCGGCTGACGTCACCCCGACGATGGTACCTTTGTTAGCCGGACTCTCGCATTTGCTCGACGCGACAGTCAACCGACCCGCCCGAGTCTCTACGAAGGTGGTCATGGAGAAGCGCAAGAATGTTTTCTCCTTCCTCCGACTCTCTGAAGCCACACACGCGGACCTTCGGCGGTTGCCAAGAGAAGGCCCGGACCTCTTCGCAGGTCGTTTCCGAAACGTCTTGCCGTGCCATGCCGGCGTCTAGCCTCTGCGAGCGGCCGGGGTGCGGCTACCCAGCGGCGGGCTCCACATCGTCGCAGTATGACGGCAGCGAGGCCAGACACAGCTTCTTCCTCTCGCTAGGAGTCCACTTCGTGGACTAGTAGAGTAAACGCGGCAGAGAGCGGTCGACGCTCATTCCACTCTGCACGCAGAGCGGGGGCCTCTTCCTTACGAAGGTGGAGAAAAGGCAAGGGGCATCGCTTTTGACCCACCCCTGACGCCCCCGCTGACAGGCGGTCAGGTCGGGTGACGTTTGGGAAGTTCTCCAAGGCGTGGGAGAAAGTCACCACAGACAGGTGGGTGCTCAGAACCATTCGGCAGGGCTACCGTCTGGAGTTCACACCCCCCCCCCCCTCCCGCCCCGCCACGCTTCACCCCCACGCCTCGATTGGGCAGCCATGGCGAGTTGTTGAGGACAGAGATCGGAGAGCTATTTGCAAAGAACGCCATCACCCTCATCTCGAATCCGCCCAGGAACCTCGTAATGTCCTCGTTCTTCCTGACCCCCAAGAAGGGGAACAAGTGGCGCCCGATCATCAATCTAAGACGACTCAACGTGTTCATTCGTCTTTGAAGTTCAAGATGGAGACACTTCACTCCATCCTCCCACTGATGACGAGGGGCCTGTAGGCCACCTTTGTTGACCTCGCAGACGTGTAGCTGTATGTGCCGATGCACGAGGAGCACAGGCGTTTCCTGTCGTTCCAATTCGAGAGAGCCACGTACACGTTTAGGGCGTTACCGTTCGGGCTATCGACTTCCCCTAGGATCTTCACCCGGATTACGAGGGTTTTAGCGGCCTTTCTCCAAAAGCAAGGCATCATAATCTTTGTGTATCTAGACGACTGGCTTATCGTCGTAGCCACCGTTGCAGAACGTAGTCATAGGGTAGCTCAGGACTTGGAGTGGGTTATCAACCTCGCCAAGTCCAGTCTAGTTCCTTCCTAGACTCCCATTTTTCTGGGAGCAGTCCTGGATTTCACACAAGGTTGTATACGGCCGGTGTAATAGTAAATTTTGCCCCCCTGTAAATTTTGGCCCCCCGGTCCTTATTTCCTAAGGAATGTCTAGTGAATTTGGTCCCCCTGGACTGATTTTACTAGGTGATTTACTAGCGTGTCTGTACGGTTCCTTTAATTAATTTTGTGTACTAAAGTGATAAGCTAGAGCCGAAATTTGTAATGTTTATGTACAGAATACAGCCTTGCTGTACTTGTAGAATTTGACCACAAACAATGTACCTTTTTTTTTCTTACATAAATTAATCCATAGACAAAATTCGGCAATACCCTTAGGCAAAGAGGTCAGCAGCAAACACTGGATACTATTTACAATATAAACCTGATAACCCATGTTGCGTAATTAGGCAAACTCTCATAAGATCAAATCTGGATTTTTAAGGTATGACAATACTGACACAACTCTCGTATAACTTTCTTTATTTTTCGCACCTCGAGCAAATGTAGACAATTCAAAGTGAAGCTTTGACAATCTCTTTGTTGTTTGTTTTCAAAATACCTCGCATCATCGTCGGTCATCACAGTTGTAGTCTATGAAATTACTTTCTGTTTTGATGGGCGCGGAATGCGCCAAATGAAGGGGGACCAAATTTACTGGATGGCTACGGCTTAATTGTTTAAGGGCCCAAATTTTCTAGGAAATTTGGGCCGGGGGGCCAAAATTTACTAGGGGGGCAAAATTTGCTTTTACACCGGCAGAGGAACAAATCCTAGCAGTGAAGGCGGGAGTCAACGTCCTCCTCTCACAAGCGGCGTTGCCGGCGAGAGCGTGGCTGGTATTTTTTTTATGAAACCTAGCCAGTCAAGTAGATGTAGTCCCAATGTGCAAGTTTCACATGCAGGATCTACAATTTCATCTACTGGATAATTTCGTCCCACCTAGGAGGGGACCTCAGTGTGCCCGTCTCAGTACACAGGCAGTGGTCCCCTACATTTTGTGGTGGTGCGTCCACACACAACTGTCACAGGGAGCTGTTTTCCCACCCGCCAGACATTCAGTATCAGTGGTGACATACGCGTCTTTGACGGGGTGGGGAGCGCATTTAGCGTGGTCTCAAAATGCGGAATTTTGGACGGGCACTTGGTGCGGACAGCACATCAATATGTTGGAACTAGAGGCAGTGCGCCGGGCTCTTGTTCACTTCCTACCACAGGTACGGAACAAGACAGTTCTCATACGCACCAACAACACCACGGTGGTGTCGTATATCAACAGGTAGGGAGGCACGAGATACAGGAGACTCTGGATCCTTGCCAAGTCCCTTCTGTCTTGGTACATGACCAACAAGGTCAGCCTTCAGGTGGTCCACCTGCCAGGCAAGGAGAACACGATCGCAGATCTGTTATCTCGCCTCCAAGGATCCCCCACAGAATGGGCCCGCCTTCCGCATCTGGTTGACGTTCGGTCTCCCGGACGTAGATCTGTTGGCGTCCGTGGAAAACCACAAGCTACCAAATTTTTGTGCTCTGACCCCCGACCCGAGAGTCTGGAGAGTCAACGATCAGGTGGACCCACTTCGTGGGATACGCCTTCCCACCGCTTCTGGTAGCTCCCAATTGGCCCAAAAAGCCGTGGTTCCCTTAGATGCTCAATCTTATTGCAGGTTTCTCGTACGAGCTTCCGGTCAGGGACGACTTGGTCTCAATCTCGGGCTCTGGCAAACTGTACCACAGTCCCAGAACATTCCATTTGACTGTGTGGCGTCTATCCGCAAAATCTCTTGTGTCGCAAGGCCTTTCGGAGGAAGCTGCCCATGTGGCAGCCCAAAGTCGGAGACCATCCACTTGGGGATGTATTCTTCCAGATTTGGAATCTTCCGAGACTGGTGCCAGAATAGATCAGTTTCTCCGCATACGGCGCCTCTTGGTGACGTAGCGGATTTCTTGTTGGGTCAGTTTAATCTGAATAAATCCATCAATACAGTCAAGGGGTTTCAAACAGCCATAGTAGCTATCCACCGGGCGACCGTCACCGACGTGCGGCCTCCGGAAAGATTACTTAAAGGAATGTTATTTCAAAGACTTTCAGTTCGGAATCTTGCTCCACGGTGGGACATGCAAGTGGGTCTTGAGATACTAGTACGGGCTCCATTTGAGCCGCTGTCTGAGTGTCCACTTAAAGAATTGACGATAAAAACGGTTTTTCTACTCTCCGCGGAAAGGTGCCGTTTACGTGCTTTCGCTCAAAAAAGGCCATATTCGTTTCGAATCTGGGGGCGTACGGCTCGTGCCCGACCCAGTTTTCTTGGCAAGAATCAAACTTGAGAGTTTTTACCGAACCGATATTTCTTCCGTCGTTCTTTACGTTTTCTGACACATCAGAGGAGAGGGCCTGGTACCCGTTCGATGTCTCAAGCACTATATTAAACATACACAATCCTTGCGGAACGACCTTAAAGCCTTATTCGTGTCTTTGCAAAATCCGCATCGCGCCGTTTCACGTGATACGATTTCGCGGTGGATTGTTCAGGCAATCACGTACAATAAATCCGCGTTGTTCACGGAACAATCGGTTAAGGCACATCAGGTGCGAGGCATAGCTACATCAATTGCGTTATTTTGTGGGGTTCCCCTCAGCGAGATTCTTCGCGCTGCAGTATGGAAAACACCAGGCACGTTCATTTTCGCATATCTGAAGGATATGCCAGACTACCAAGGCGGGGTTGCAAGGGCAGTTTTTCCAGAAGAGGACTATCCCTTTTTTGAGGTGACTATTCTTGTATTTTTTCAATCACGTTCTCTATTTTCAGTTACAAATCTTCCGTTAATTTATTAACGTCTTAAGTCGTTTTACTAACGAATTTCAGCCACTGTTTTGGCACTTTTGATTCGTTTATTTTACTAACAAAAAATTGTTGTCGCTGTTCAGGCACCTTTTTTTGTATTTCGTCTACATTTACGAACGAAGCTTTGCCTTTGTTTAGGCAATTGTTAGTTCGTTGTTTTAATTACGAAATTTTGCCGGGCTTCGGCACTTCCTATTTCGAACAAAATGTTGCCGCTGTTCTGGCAGTTTCTATTTTACGGACGGTTTTTTCCCCTCACGTTTGAATTAAACCGAACCTTGTAAGTTTTTGCCATGGCGTATTGGGCGTTGTTTACAGTTTGAAGGTCACAACGTTTGGTTATGTTACTGTAGGGTCTGGCTTTTTTTCAAGAATTTC
>JAIGNY010001403.1:42500-87500 GCA_020152595.1 Chiridota heheva | reverse complement strand
TTGTGGGTTCTTAAATATTACCAAAATGCGCATGTTATATCGCTACAAAAGTGACAATTTTAAAATTGCAACACAAATGCAAGTTCCTTGAAAAGGAATAGTTCCAACTGTTTAAAACAGATACAAAAATAAGGAAAATTTTGCTTTGAAAGAGCTTGGAACAAATGCATTCCATACTTAAAGGATTAGATTAGTGGTCAAACAAACTTATCTTATGTGAAAGGCACTTTAGAAGACACAAACTGGTGAAAGAAACATTAACAAATCTTATTCCGTTAAAACCCTAACCCTAAGTTATTAAAGTTTAAATCTATGTCTTAACTGTGTGGAAATGACTGGTGTACTAAGTCTACTATGGAATAATGGAGCCTTCATCCTAACATTCTTGACAATTGTTAATGTATTTTGTAGACAATTAATTTGACTTTTTTACTATTTAAATTATTTTTCATCAAATTTTCTTCAGGTGGTAAATTATGATTAGCCCCACTAGATTCTGTTTTACTACTTTCCTGACATATTTAATAATTGTTAAGCAACAAAATCGTAAAACGAAATATGATAGAATACATAAAGATTGAGGAATCTGAGGTTATGACATCACAAGTAGTCTGATTTCAGTCGTTTCTACACAAATGATACCAAACCTTAAACTTAAATATCTCCTTACCGGAGTACATTCTTTTTCTTTAGTGCTTTCTTCTCCATTTTGTTTCTTTTGAAGTCCTCTTTCATATGAAATGGACTTGCCTGACCGCTGAACTTATCCTTTAAATTATACAAAAAAAATATTTGTTCTGGAATAAAAAAAAGAAAAGAGAGTTAAATAATAGAGCTGCCGACTGAATGAAATGTATAATTTTCTTGGGAAGGAATAGAGGGGAGGGAGAATGGAGGGGGGGGAAGGGGGGGGGGGCAATAAGTCTTCGCTTGAATAGAGTGGAAGCAATAGACTTAAACTCCAAATTAATCTACAATGAATTTTCATTCTGATTTGGTGTGGTTCAGCCCTATCTGGTTTATAAGGGAAAAACATTGAGCATGTTTGTATTGGGTGTGTCAGACTTAAGTTAGGGCGAAGGGGGGGGGGGACTACAGGGGAGAGCTACAATGGAATAAATTAAGGTTAAATTCAAGGTTGGATTGATTAGTTGGTTAAGAGTATATTTGGTAGATGAGTGCATGACAAAGGGTAGGTAAGGGTAGTAGGTGAAATGTGAATGACTGGCATGTTGCGAAATGGAAGATGGCAGGTGAATGGAGGATGGTAGATTAATGAGGGATGGCAGGTGGGGGTTGTAACTGAATGGGGCATGTTGGGTTGATAGTTATAAGTGAGAAGGTGGGAGGAAAGAATGTCGGGTGGAAGATGGCATAACTGTACACAAGCCGTCGGCTATAGTAAATAAAATTCTTAAATTACCCAATATTACTTCAAGCATGGTACGATATCAACGTTGCTAAAGCCATGCATTTGAAGTAACATTGTGATCAAATATTTCCTAGCAAATATACTTTTTATTTGATCGGTATTACAGCAGGGCCTATATCGAGCCACCGCCAGCGGTCCGCCCGTACACCGCCAGCGGTTCGCCCGTAGGCCTATACCGCTAGCGGTTCGCTCGTATGCCGTCAGTGGTCCGCCCGTATGCCGCCTGCGGGCCGCTGGGTAGAAAGCTAGCCTCGCCATCGACGGGCCGCCATCTTTGCCGCTAGGGATCCACCGACGAGCCGCCAGGGGCTAGCGCACTGGGTTTCAGCGCGTACTTTGTCTATCTATCAGGCCTTCGGCAATCAAGCATGCAGTGACTTTTTTCAATAGACCACTACATCCCTGTTATGCTATTTTAATTCCGAAAACAACAGATTTGATGAATATACTTTGCATTTCTTCTTAAATTTTCAAATCAGTGATACAGTAAATATTTTGACCAATCAGAAACGCTGAATTGTAGTGTATTTTTTTCTGCACTTTAATACGATATCTGGCCTTTAATATCAAATTTTAGTGTACATACCTGCATGGGCGAGATTTGCCAAACGAAAGTGGGAGGGGGAAGTCAAAAGGGGGTAGGGGGAAGTCACAAAATCACGCTGAGGCAAAAAAAACATCATACAAAAGATGCAAATTTAGGAAAAAAGTGTGTGGGGAGAGTTCCCCCTCAAATCCTGCCTATGTACCATAGGCGTACGGGACTGGGGCAAGGGGGGTGCTGCCCCCTCCAATCAGGCAGAAATTTGGCAAAATCGGGCAAATTCAGCAGAAAAATGGGCATTTATCGGGCAGTAATTTGCCAAATTCTCGGGCAATTTGACCGGCTCAGCCTCTCCAAATGAAAAAAGGTTCCGTACGCCTATGTGCACATCTGTATATTTGGGTGTTCGCTTATCTGTATATTTTTGTGTACATATTTATTTTCAGATAAATGATACACCAAACGTTGGTGGCATATTTGCAGTTACGGTGACATTTACAAACCCGCTAGATCAATTGCTTACCGAGGCAAGTTTCAGGGCTGAAGGGGCCTGTATCGATGGATTGCACGTGGAAACTTTTAGGTAAGAAATTCGTAATCTATCGGGGAAAAGAGCTGTGCTTTTTTACATTGGCTTAGGAAAAGTTTGTTTGTTAATAAATCGGATTTTTGTTTGTTTTTGGAAGCAGTATTATTTATGATAGTCATACTGTGGCCCTTTGGGCGCAATTTAAAACATGAAAAAGAAGAAAGTGTCGAGAATTTGTTAATCACCCTTTGCGGTCATTATCAGGGGGAAAGAACCCCCAAAATGTTTCCAAAAATTTAATATTTGTTTTGTCTTCAATTCCATGTAAATAATTTCCCAACCGGGCCACATAGCATGCCGGGACAGCATGCAATAGGGCAGGGACAACTCTCCCCTCCTCCTCCCGCACGCAGACCCACACACACGCCATACGCCTGTGACGGTCTTAATTATGTTAAAAAATAGTAAAAAAGTATGAAATAGGCAGTTGAGAAACGTATAGATCAAGTTTAGGAAGATTTCTGAAATAATTGTTTCTTTCCCTTCACCGCACCCCATTCCACCCCCGCCTCCTCCTCTCTACCCCTCTCTCATAACCACCATCAATCCTACCCGGCCGGTGAAAGGGTCTAGCATACCAAGGCTAGGCCTCTTAAAGTTCGATGATTGACAGCTTTTCTAATCAATCACTGCACGAATTTGCCTAGCAACAAAATCTGCGTAACTAAGTGGGGCAAAACTCGTACGTGATACCGGTGCAGTACAGCTTACAGCAAACTCGTGCAGTCAATTATACTGTACAATTAATTAAATCTGAAGATGGTGAACAAAACTTGCGTCTACGGGCTTTGCAGATCCGATTCCCGTTACCCAGAACGGCTAGCAAACGGGATTTTTTTTATTCCGTTTGCTAAAAACTCACAAGATCCGGAGAAGTGCCGTAGATGGATCAAAGCTTGCGGCAGACCACATGACCGTCTAAATGTCAGCAAATATACTTACATTTGTTCGAAGGTAGGTTTACGGTGCGGGTTAGGCCTAAGCATTAGCCGAAGTGTGTTACTGTTACTAGTGTTGGGCCTAACGTTAAACTTACACTTACAAGTTACAGTAACTGAGGCCTTACAAAAACATGACATTAACATTATATTGTTTTGTATTAATATTCAGGTTATTCACGATAACTGGTCCTTCATAACACCATGCTCATTTCGACAATCATTTCCAACTAGGCCTAACGTTAAGTTAAAGGAAAGGTATTGGCCTAACACAAAATTCAGAACTTGACAGAAGTGAAGGCTGCCAAATTGCCAACAGTCAGTCTGTTGGTTAGCCTACGTCACTTTAGGTTTTCAATCCTGCATGCTATCGATATGCCTAACATGTAAACATCCCTATGTTTGGTCGAACGGATGTGAGATAAGTAATCATGCAGATTTATCAAAATCAATATGGAAAATTTAAAACCCGTAGAAACATTGCAAGCAGGGCGACGTTCTCCTCTGAATGTACTTGGTAATGATGCCTTTCCTTAAAGTTTAATTGACTTAAACTAATGTAAAATTGTATTGTCTTTGTATAATTTTAATTCAAATTCAATTGTGAATGAATAACATTAGGCCTAACGTTAAATGCAAATCAGATTATTATCAAAAAAACATTATTAATACAAGGTAATTGTAATTAATGCGTTTCCCCCATTGTATGTTTGAAATTGATACCTACAAACATGCGTTTGTGCCATAAAAACTTTTTTATGGCAGAAATTACATGTTTTGTAGGTATGAAATACATTGTTGTTTGTTAAAACAAGTCTAAGTAGGCCTAAAAAGGAATATTAACAAACAAAGGCCAAATTTGTTCTGCAGTAGGCTATGTTAGGTAGGCCTACAATCATAGACAAAAGTATTGACCCTTTTTACCCATCTACCTTATCTCAATGTTGGGACATGATTTTGGCCTGCAAGTTTTAACATTCGCTTTCAACATTGAAATATGGGGTACAAGGGGATAAGAAAAAGGGTCAAATACTTTTGTCCATGATTGTAGGCCTACTACATAAAAACTACAGTACTAAGTTGTAGGCCTAATAGATTGGTAATAAGTAGTCTTTTTATCATTGTTGAATTATTAATGCTTGCAAAGTGTGTTTTAACGATTACTTTATTTATTGATGTTTATGTTTAGTAATTTGTTAGTGGGCTTGAAAGGTTTTTTTTTCAACAAGGGTTAATGTTTCAATATCAACTTGTTGAAATATAAATGGAGGGCCGCCAATCCCCCCTCCCTGGGCCTACAAAAGAATATGAAATAACTTTTCTAAAATGCAAAGACCAGTAGGCACTACAGGTGTACATGGGATGTTTTTCTTTTCTGCTTTTCTCTGATTTCAGATTTATGTTAACTTTTGTTATAAATACTCCTAACTTTTTTCACTTATAACCTGCAGCACTTTGTTGGAAATCATGGGCCTACTGATGAATATCCAGACCCAATTCCTGTATCAGGCAACCCACCTAAACCAGCAAGAAAACCTCCAGCAAAAAGGAAGCTTTTATCTGATGTTGTTGTGTAAGTTATTATTTATTAAATAACTATTATTATTAATTGCTTAAAATTTTGTATGTGAAAAGGTAGCAACAACTTTATCCTAAATAAATGCAAAAAGTGTGATCAAAATTGCTTTAAAATTGGCCATTTTTTATAGCAATTTCATAAGCCTAACTTAAAAAAAACTATGCAAACTGTGGTAAAGATTTGTGACATGTCAAGAAAAGCTATGATTCTCCTTACTGTGTGTTAAATTAACAAGTTATTGTGTGGTATTTCAGTAACTGAAATTTAGGATGGAATTAAAAGAATTACCTCCTGGGTAAATTTTGCTTATTTTTGTAAAATGTTGCTTATTTTCGGGAACTTTTTGGCCAATTTTGGGGTAGTTTCCATAATTCTGGACAAATCTATCTCATATTAAAGATGACTTCAAAAGAAAGTTTAAAGATCGTTTTAGTTCAATTTTGTTATAATGATTGCCACTTGGAAGTGTATTTGTTGGATGCTATAAGGCCTAGATGCTTATATTGATTAATTGTGACTCATTAATTGCGATAATTAATCATTTTCTCAGAATGGCTAATACATTAGCAATAGTTCAAATCATATCTTGTTGACAGGATGTAAAATCCTTCTTGATTGTATACAAAAGTATTTTGCTGTTGGTATGTCTGTTCATGACTTTTATTGCACTTGAAAGCAAATATTGTTAATAAAATTTGCATCATATTGATGTTGAGGCTTTGCTATTTAAGACTTACTTGAAAAACACTTTTCACATATTTAAACGATATTAAAGCTCCCATATGCAGTGGGGCAACTAGAATCCTGGGGGCCCGTAGGGATTTTGGCTTCTGCAGCGATGTCGGAACCATGGCGGCAAGGGGTGGGGGGGGGCATTTCCTCTGGCCTAAGAGTAAGGGGCAGAAGGTGCCTTTTTGTAATTGTGCTGACGGGGGCGGGAGGTGCCCTTTTAAAAGTTGTGGGTGGACCGGTCTGGATTCTGGATGTGCCCTTTTGAAACTTATGTGAAGTTATTCTAGGTCAATCTTGAAGCTTGAATACAAAATAGATATCCACTCACTCACAAATGCTACATAATACATTGACGTTGTCACATACATTTAGTATTCATTTGACATAATTAAAGCATATCATTTTACCAGGGGCACCGACACCGAGGGCGGTGGTGGGAGGAGGTCTGACCCTAATAATTTTTAAACAGCAATTTTCAAAAGAAGCCTTTTACTTGTTCACTCGATTAGTAATTGTCAACATTGGTCCTGGGACTCCTGGCTCCCCAGATCTTTGAACCATTGGCAGAATTTGCCTACTGAAAGTGTGGGAAAGTAAAAAGTGACAAGTAAAATTGTCAACTGACAAGAGTTTCCCTTTTTTGAATGAAAAGTGCCCCTCAATTACTGTCAAAAAATACACATGACTTGATTTTCTGTTCTCTCCACATCCCTGAGTTCCTTCCGACACCTCTGGTGCTTTGGATCCCATAACAAAGATATTGCAGTCTCATTGTTCAGGGCTAGACCGAAATTGATTTTGCCTAGGGCAGGTTTACCCACCATTCCAGGCATTCCCAACCTTTTGTTGCGCTACTGCTAATCAAACTTGTATTTCTTTCTAACAACCTAAGCCTACCCAATGTAACTCCCCTTCAACAAAAAGAGTCTTATACCCACCCCAAAACATATATTGAGCCACTACATCATTTATGTTCTAGCATCACAACGATATTAAAGCTCCCTGTTGCATTTCCCCCCAAAATAAACATCAAACATGTATTTCTTTCATAACAACCTCAATGTACTCAAATTAACATTGCACCGACAAAAAAACAGGCTTGTAACCACCCCCCAAAATATGTTGAGCTACTACATCATTGATGTTCTAGTTTACCATTACAATTTTACTTTTTTAGGAGGTCATATGACCCTGTCAACCCCCCATGTCTACACCCATGCATAAAAACTGTAAAAAGTCTGTTTTATTTTATTTTTTTGCAGTGAGGATATGAGTAAGAAGAGGAGTCATGAAGTGCCTGCTGGAGATGTAGGAATTCAAACAGATAGCAAATGTGAGAATTTTACAAAAATATCTTTTTTGCTTTTATTGTACAGTATTTGCTAGAAAGGAAGAAAAAAAGACTTAAAATGTAAAATATTCTTTTAAATAGTTTTGAAACCAGAAGTCTGAAATACAGTAGGTTCTCAAAGATCACCAAGCTCAACTCAAACTGCATTATTTGATATAGAATTAGACTCAAAAGACTCAAATTCATTGACTTCCACAAGGCACACCAGGCAGGATCTTATTATGCTATGAAACATACGAGTATGTGGTGTCAGGAGGCTGGAGTTTTAAACAGGAAAACAAAAAAAATCACTCGCCAAACTTGGCAAGGTGAGTACCACAGTATATTATAATATTTCTACTCGCCACATTTATATTTTGTTCGCCTATGGCGAGTAGGCGAGTGGTTTTTCCAACCCTGGTAATTAATGAAATAAAGTAGGGGGTGAGGAGCAGAGGTTGCAGTATAATTTTTTGTCGGGCGTATTTGCTTACGACAAGCCCTTGATTTTCGGCATATTTTGTTATACTGGTCACTGTGCGCTAGCAAAGCTTTCAAGTACTGTTAACATACACACACACTTGTGTAGGCCTGCCTCATTAAAATGAATGAAAATTGTGCTTAAAATACCAAATAATTTAAATATCATAAAAAATAGTAAGAAAAAGTTCTTACCCAATCCTTGTATATTCCCAAAATAAAATAGCAAAATACTTTTGTTTATCATATCCAAACTTCCATGAGGTTTCAGTGAACTTTGACCAATTATCAACAATAATATACTATTGAGATCTCCAACACGCCTACTTCTTTACAGTAAAGTAACTTGGACTTACAGATTGTGATCAATTCACAGATACACGATCTTGCACATACAACACAGGAGGAAAGTAGAATCCTAGCTAATGATATCGTTGACAATTGAGAGCCTGCATTCAAAACAACATCAAAACTTTCACATACAGTGTACAGTACATGTATATGCTGACTATATACAGTTTTAGTACTTGCCTATAGTGTTTATGTACAGTACTTGTACGGACATGTTGAATCATTCGGCCGTTCTTGTTAGTCATAGTTGTGTCATTTTTGGTTCGCATGCGAAGCATTATGCGAACCTATGTAATGGCGATTACGTCTGTCCGACCGTCCTCAGATTTGTCCTGAGATTTCCTCAGAAATGTTAAAGTTTTTTGAAAATTCCTTAGGAAATGTTAAAGTTTCTTCAGAATTGCTCAGAAAAAGTTAAAAGTTTCTTCAGATATCCTTATGGAAGGTTGGAATTTTCTTATAAAATTTTAAAGTTTTTCAGAGATACTTAAGAGAGGATTGAAGACTAGTTTCCTTAAAAAGTCTACAAAACATTTGATATTTTTTTAGAAGATAACTGTAAAATGATATAATTTTTCAATATTCTTCAGAGATCCTCAAGTCTCTCTTGTAGCACTTGAGATTTAAAATCCTTAAAATTCTTCAAAATATTTGGGCACCAACAGTTGTATCAGGCATGATTATTAAACTCCACCTTTATTATTGTGGTCATTTGCATAAAGTTGCTATAGTATATGACCTGACCAGACTTTTTTATTTAGTATGCTTAGTCAGGGAGTGTGACAGGGTATGATTGCATATGGACATAGGGAGGGATGCGATGTGGGACTTGGATGGGGGGCATAAGGGACATATGATATAATATTTACCATGTTGTATACACCAAGGGCTACATCAGGCATAATTATTTGACTCCACCTTTTTTTCTTATTCAACAAGTCATTTGCATATAAGTTATTATATGAAGTGACACTTCCATACATAGTATGCTCAATCAGGGACTGTGATAGCTAGGATGGGACTTCTTATGGAGCCTATGGGATGTCATGTGGAACATGGGGTGGGATGCCATGTGGGACTTGGGGTGGGATGCCATGTGGAACAGGATAGAATGCCATGTGGGACATGGTGGGATGCCACGAGTAACACAGAGTGTTACATAGGTTGGGATGCCATGTGTGACATAAGGTAGGATGCTATGTGTGACATAGGGTAGGAGGCTATGTGGGACATGAGGTAGGAGGCCATGGGGACATGGGATGTGGGACATAAAGTAGGATGTCATTGGGACATTGGGAGGGATACCATGTGGAACATATGGTGGGATGCCATGTGGAACATCAGGGGGGAAGCCACTGATGCGGGACACAGGGAGGGATGCCATGTGGGACATAGGGAGGGATGTCATGTGGTACATATGGTTAGATTAATGTGGGACATACATGTAGGATGGGATCCATGTGGGTCATAGCATGGGATGCCATGTGGGACATATGGTGGAATGCCATGTGGTGGAATGCCATGTGAGACACTGTATGGTGGAATGCCATGTGGGAGATATGGTGGAATGCCATGTAGGACAAGGCATGGGATGTCATGTGGGACATGAGGTGGGATGTTATTTGAGACATGGGATGTGATCCATGTGGGACAGGGTGGAATGCCATGTGGGTCATAGGATGGGATGCCCTGTGGGACATATGATGGAATGCAAAGTGGGACATGGGATGTCATTTGGACTTCGTGTGAGATGCCATTTTTATAATTGGCCAGGTCATATGGTATGGGTGTCAATTTGCATGGGCATGCGAACCATGATGGTATTTACCGTTCTAGTTCTTTTATTAAGTATTTTAGTAATTCAAAAACATATTTTTGTGAAATAAAACTTTCAATCGCATTATAGAGGTAAGATTTTCATAATTTTCATTTTAAGTGAATGAAAAACTGTGGCGTAAAAATTCACGTGCTATATCTAAATTTTACGACGCAATTACATTTGTCGTAAGAAATTTCAGCCATAGCATAATATACGACAAATTTGTCGTTAACGTGAACCCTGGTGAGGAGTATAATCTATAAAGTAGGCAAAAAGTATCGCCTGTGGTACTTGCAGAAATGATGGTCAAGACGCAAGAGCTTGAATCACAAGTACATAACTTTTATTTACAGCAGGTCAATTCCACAGAAATATAAAGCATGAAAATTGAAAATAATTTGATGGAGTAGGTTAATTGGTTTTAGTTTCCACTAATATGTGAATTTTCATGATCAAAGTAAATTTTCCACAAAAAAAAAAACACCTCCCCAACAAGGCCACTATTAATCTACTCACCATCCATCCTCAACCACAGTTGGTTTCACACTCCTTTCCCCCTATCTGGAGGACAGCTATCATCACCCCCATCCACAAACTGGGAAAGGACAATCCTGACCCCTCCAGTTACCGCCCCATCGCCCTCACCTGCTGTCTCTGTAAAATTATGGAAAGGATCATTAACCAGAGACTTAACTGGTTCCTTGAGACCAACAGAATCCTTTCCCCTCACCAAAGCGGCTTCCGGGAACATTGCAATACTTTGGACTAGTTATTTACGCTTGACACTGCTATCTGGGAATCCTTTGCAAAAAAGGAACACCTCATTGCCATCTTTTTCAACCTCGAGAAAGCTTTCGGCACTACTTGAAAATACGGCATTATCTGCAAACTGTACACCATCCCCATCTTTATTCAAAACTTCCTCTCACCCAGGCAGTTCCAAGCTCGTATTGGCCACACTCGCTCCAAGCCCTACCCCGAAGAAAAGGGCGTCCCCCAAGGCAGCATTCTCTCCCCCACTCTCTTCAACCTGAGCATTAACGATGTTACAGACAACCTTGGCCCCAACATCAAACGTGCCCTCTACGTGGACGACTTCACCATCTTCTACTCCTCCCCTAGCTTTCCTCTTGTTGAAAATAGGCTCAAACTCCGCCTCAACCGGCTCTAAGACTGGTGCAACAATAACGGTTTTAAATTCTCCAAAGACGAGACAGTCTGCATGCACTTCTGTCATTTCAACAACCTCCACCCCATCTCGAACTTCGTGCTCAATGGCAATTGCATCCTTAAATTTGAACACACTAAGTTCCTGGGTTTAACTTCATACCCAAGCTCTCCTACAAGCAATATATAACCAGCCTGAAATAGTAGTGCAACAGCTCCCTCAAGATTCTCCGCCTCCTCTCCAACATCACTTGGGATGTGAACTGCCATGCTCTCCTCAAAATCTTCAGGCTCACCGTTCGTGCCAAGCTTGACTTGGCAGTATTGTCTACCGTGTCGCTCACAACTCTTGCATGTACCTCAAACACATCAACACCATCCAAAATGAATCCCTCAGGCTTTGTCTAGGTGCCTACAGGACCTCCCCATTCACCAGCCTTCATGTTGAGGCCAACGAATCCCCATTTCTACTAAGGTGTAGAAAGCTTAGCCTCTCCTATGCTTGAAGAGTCCTCACCAACACCTAGAATCCTTTTTACAATCTCATGAGGTACCCCAATTTCTCCACCTTCTTTAATAGGACTAAAACCTTATCCCCTCCCTTCAGCTTACGCATCAAATCAGACCTCCATCTCAGCATCAATTCCGCCACTCTTGGCACCTTCTCCTGGCCCACTTTTCCTCCTTGGGCCACCCCCTCCCTTCTATCCACTTGGGCCTCTCCACTCATCACAAAACCCACCCTAACCTCTTCATCAAGCTCCACAACCAAATCAAAGACCAACTCTCAAACTACACCTCCATCTATACTGATGGCTCCAAGGAAGGCGACAAGACAGCTGCTGTTGCCGTCATCCAAGACATCACGCTCAGTAACAGGCTTCCTGACTACTCGTCCATCTTCTCGGCTGAGGCCAAGGCCATCCTCCTTGCCCTCAACTTTATTGAATACTCTCCGCTCAGCCACTTTGCCATCTTCTCCGACTCCAAGGCTGTCCTTCTTTACTCAATCTTAAATGGGATAATCCCACCTCCGTAAATTCCTTTTGCCCACCCTCTGCAGGAAAAGTATTCTCTTTTTTTCTGGATATCCAGCCATGTTAGCATCCCTGGCAATGACAGGGCTGATGCAGCCCCTAAGCTTGCCCTCAACCTCCCCCCACTAAGACATTTCCCAAAACCCTTTTTTGACATCAAACCGCTTATCGCCTAATTTCTTCGTGACCACTGGCAAACCTCATGGGACTCCCAAATTGATAACAAACTCCACGTCATCCAGCTAACCATTCCGATCAAACCACCTTCCACAACCTCTGCTGTGTCGACAACGTTCACATTACCCATATTAGAATAGGGCACACCCACCTCACTCACTCCCACCTCTTTATTAGCTCCCCAACCCCTCTGCAACATTTGCCATTGCACCCCTCACAGTCCATCACGTTCTCCTTGCTTGCCCCCTGTACATCCTTCCCTGAGCTTCGCTCACTCCCCTCAACTCAATAGCCGAGCTCTTCCAGAAAATCCCTCTGGATAAAATTATTTCCTTCCTTAATCATACCTCCCTCTACGACCATATTTAGTCCTCCTCTCCCACACCCCTCTCTCTACTTTTTTTTTCTTCACCCATGCACCTCCTCTTTCGATCCCAGCTTTCTGGCTTTTAGTACTTATGTTTCTCTCAATCTCTACCTGTTTTCCTTCCTTCCTACCTCTGGAAGGATCTAACTTCTCAGGCACAATTTGACCCTCGCTGTTGTGGTGCCGTTAAGCCCTCATCAAACAAACAATATACTGTAGTTCTACACTTTGAAACTTTGTGTTAACTCTTACTCTACCCTGTGGCGATATTATCTCCGTTTTAGTTGCCCCATCTTTGGCTCCGCCTCTGAGCGCATTTTCAAAAAAGTGCTGGTAGAGTGAGGGTTAATCAACCCGCAACAAATACGCCAACTCGAAAATATATGCAGCATGATCCAGGTGGGCGGGTCACTGAAGCTGAACGTGCCCGACTCTGCTGCTTGGAAGACAGAGGACCCTTCAATAATCAGCCCTTAAATAACCCTTACTCTCCCACTTGGCGATATTATCACCGTTTTGGGTGCCCATCTTTGGCTCCGCCTCCCGAGCGCATTTTCAAAAAAGTGCTGGTAGAGTAAGGGTTAAGTATTTAAATTGTTCTTAGATGTGCCGATTATATGGTTTGGGGAATTGCCACTGTAACACATCACTTGTTAAAAAAATTTTATAAACTGTCTACAGGGATGGTGTATACAAATTATACTTCAATTGCACCTTGTTCATATTGATATCTTTATACTAATTTCATCCCGTCAATGAAATAATCTACATTTACAAACCTTTGGTACAAAACAAAATGTGTAACACCCGTCACAAAATTAGGTGATGGGTGTTATGTACAAAGCAAAAGAATAGGTATTTATGCCATTTAAACCTTGATTTAGATAATAAAATCATTTAAAGTGCAGTACAGTGTAGTGTGTGATTATCATAGTGTGGTGTGAAAACACCTTCCGCGCCTTCAGATCTACCAGAAAACGGGATGTGGTGCCCCTGTCTGGCGTCTTGGAGATACTTTATAAGTACGCAGTCAATGTTCGGCGTTACAATTGCGTACTTCTTTTCGTTACTTAGATCTCTCCGTACAGTGTCGCGAGACATTTTCTCACAATGGATCATCCAAAAGCAATCTCTTAAAGTGGTCGCCACTGTTCATTGAACAGCCAGGGTATGCACTCAGGTTTGAGGCATGTCTTCTTTCACGGGATAGGATGATTGATGCAGCCATTTGGAAAACGCATGCCGCATTTATTCCCTTGCTTCTGCTTGACTTTTTGCTAAGTTCGTGTTACTTCTCTAACTTTTGCTCTTGCTAAGTTGCACATTGACCAATTTTTCCTCGCTTGAGGGATTCTTTTATTTGCTTTCACTAACACACATTTCGTTCACAATTGTGTATTTACTAGCCAGTTCTGTCTTGTGGACGAACTCTGGCAGTTTTGTTGCACTTTTTTAGACACTGCTATGATTTTTATATCGTGTGATTTTTATATTGTGTTTGTATGCTCTTTTGATTGGCATGTCTTCCGAGTTTCTAACTCCGGTTCATGCAACGAGTGCCTCAGTTACTGATAATAGGTACTGACATGTTTGGTTTGCCTGTAACTAGGAGTGGTTTACTATTTTATAGTACTTCCTATTCAGAGGTCTTTCGTCCTTAGGAGGATACGAAACCTAGTCCTTTGAATAAGATAAGACTAGTGCGAGTATTAGGACCAGTCTTTTGAAAATTGTGCTTCGACCTGATCTCCCTTTCCGTTCCTCAGTTGCAATGTGATTGCATATTTATAGCATGGAAGGTAAGGTATAATTTGAAGTAAATTTACCCTGCTAAGGGTAGTGGGATATTTACCAGAGTTATACTTACCTTCCATGCATCCCGGCCCACTTCCCCTCTCGTTCAGGCCTCGTTGGAATGTTAAGTGAGAATATTAGAGGTATTATGGAGGTCAGGTCTTGGCTGGTAACTACATTTTTAGGGTCGGTTAGAAGTGCATTAGAATCAGGTCATTAGACCAGATTGCATATTTATAGCATGAAAGGTAAGTATAACTCTCGTAAATATCCCCCGCTACGCTTAGCGGGGAAAATATCTTTGGACAATCTCAAAAATACAGTTAATTTGCAGACAGAGTAAACAGGACTTCACCCCATAGCCCATGTCTTACCATCACTGCACATCACTGTTGTTACCAACACCTACTAGGATGATTGCTGTTATTATGTCATTTTCACCACAGTTACTGTGTACATAGTATATTAGCTCCATAGTGGATTACTGACATCTGCTGAAACCCTAAAGTAGTACAGTACAGTCTCTATATTCTAATACAAACAACAATATGCAAATATAATACCAACATGACAACAGATACAAGTGAGAAAGTACAATAGAAGCAAACAATCAACAAAATACATCTTGGGAGTACCATGAAATACATGTCTAATGAAGGGAGAGGTTACCAGCACTGTCCACATTCTAATGACTTCAATTCCCGTTTCCTGTGAATGAGCTAAATACACAATTTCAATTCATACAGGCCCAAGAATAAATAGTACGCAACCAGCAAACAACATGCCTTGTTTTCCAAGTAATCTTTAACTTGGAAACTTAATACGCTAGATCTTGAGTCACTATTCTCTTGACAATATTCAATATTAACGCTAGTTGACTTGCCTGCAGCTCCCTCATCGGAGATAATCGAGCCTACACTGTATCCATACTCCACATCACAATGCTGATAAACCGCAACCATTAATGCAATACAATGTTTACAACAAAGTTTGATATACTGATGCCATCTTGAATTTACAAACAAAGTTTCAAGAAAAGACAAGCACATTAGTACAGTAATACAAATTTCACTTTACCACATGAATTATTAGTGTTCGTCATAAGGCTTGATTTCTTTATCCAACATCAATAAAAAAAAACATTGAATGAAACAAGAATTAGAGTGGGTTTACATTGAAAATCATTCCTTTACTTGACTGCCAACAGAAAGATTATGTATCATATGATTCACATATTAAGTTAGGTTTCAAACATTTCTTGCATATAATCAACATTCGGAAGTATTCGTTTGATAACAATGTCACGATTAGTGAAAACGATAAAATTGCAAAACTGTGCTCCAGAAACCATCAACTGTCCCTGCACCTAATCAAAGTAAGGTATTGATGGTCTTGCTTCAGTGCTAGTCTACTGTCTTTCATTTCCAAGCAGAAATAGCTGGGGTGCAGGGAGACCTTTAATAAGTGGTCCCTGGCACTGTATGGGCACTTGATTTCGATGATACCTCACCTTCCATTGACACATACTTTCCCATGTGGTGTAGCACCAAGATGAGGAAATTGTGGATTTATCACCAATCCACAGTCATATACATGGTGAGGTGTTTTTACTGCATACTGTGCTCTTGCCTCACTTCTGCACATTTACTGCATAAGTTGCTGCGGATGAGAAGTTTTCATTTTGTATGAGAGAAATGACAAACTTTGTGGTTACTTCTTTTCTCCGCAATATTCTTCAAAAGTTAGAAGCTGTTAGACGTCCCTCTCGCTGGGTGAACCACTGTTTACAGTCACTCTGCTCCCCAGCAGAGGCTTCAGTGTCTTTGTATTCAATTTGTGACAGCTGCTTTGCATGTAGTATCGTTGAGGGTTTAATCAAAGATCATTTGGGAAGGTTCAAGTCTCACATTTATGTTTTTGTGCCGTTGACTCCTTGTAGTTGCAAAAAGTTTGCCTGAAATCATACTCTTTCTTTGATTTTCTTTCAGGGATAGATCCTTTAGATGTTTTGGTTCTTGCTGCGGAGAATGAGTTCCTGAAGAAGTGCCTTACATCACCCGTGAGAAAACCATGTGAGACCAAAACGGACTTTTTTTCTGTTGAAAGTATCGGAGATAATGACAAACTCATGAAGTATTACACAGGTTTTACGTGTAAGATGTTTAATAGTATTTTTAAATTGTTGATCCCTTGTGTAAATAATCCTACAATTAAGGTTGGAAAAAAGGAACCGGATATGTCATACACACATATTGATATAAAAAACCAATTTTTCCTTGCTATGATAAAATTGAGAAATAACTTCGATTTTCTGGATCTTGGAGTAAGATTTCTCGTTTCGCAACAAGTTGCTGCCACTATTTTTCACAAGTGGGTCAATTTTATGTTTTTGAGATTTAGAGAAGTTCCCATATGGCCACATAGGGATAAAATCACACAAAAAATGCCATCGAATTTCCTTTGTGATTTCCCTACTACTTTTGCCATAATAGACTGTACTGTAATTAAAATTCAGAAGCCCTCTTCTCTAATCACTCAGTCACAGACATATTCTGACTATAAATCATCTAAAACAATGAAGGGGCTTGTGGCCATTGATCCAAGCGGTTCAGTAATTTTTGCTTCCAAGCTGTTTTCCAGTTGTATGTCTGACAAGGAAATATTTGAAAACTCGGGATTTAAAAACATGTTAATGAACTTAATGGAAATTGGATATCTCAAGCAAGGTGATGGTTTAATGGCTGACAAGGGTTTTGATATTGAAGATGATGTCATTAATATTGGTCTACGTTTGAATATTCCCCCATTTGAAAGACAAATAGCCCAGGCTGACGCTCTGTTAACAAAGAAGATTGCCATGCACAGAGTTCATATTGAGCAAGCAATCTCACGCATTAAGAAATTCAAAATTTTATCGGGTAAAGTTCCTCTTTCGTTATTTTCAGTGATTGACCAAATGTGGTATGTCTGTGCATTTTTAACCAATTTTATGCCATCTCTTATTCAGGATAAGGGAGAGTAGATATTTCATTGAAAACATTCCTTCTTGTACAACTTTAAAAATGTAAGTTGTAAACAAATAAGTTTGAAAATAACAGTTTCTAACATCTTGAAATACATATTTGTGGACATATCTCACTCCAAAACTAAGTTATGTGTGTATATAAGCCAGAACCAGGGGTGCATCTCATAGGAGTGTATGCACCGATTTTTTTACTGTTGAAGTAGCGTATGACATTGGGCAATCTTCAAGCGTTGTCAGATAATCCACAAGTGTAACTAAACTGGTCCTGTAATTAACAATATAGTAAGTCATAGAATAATTTATTTGCTTAAAGCTTTTTAGTGTAGTGCTACATTTTCTAAATTGGAATATTTATGCCATGATGAAATAATTATCCTTACGAGGAACGGTCCATCAATCATTCATGGGTTTTGCACGAAGTCCTCCCAAACATATGTATATTTTTTATTTAGGCTCCGCCAAGGACTAATCTGATTCACATCATTGAACAGCAGTTATGTGCCTTGAGCCCAAGACAATGACTTATTGTGTACAGTGTAACAGTAGCTGAATGCTAACAAAAGAAGTGTGAATAGACTATGAAGATGTTGTCAGTTAAGAAGGTATAGATTACCACTGTGTTGTGTATGGTGTAACTATAGCTGGTTGCTAGTCAATGAATTGTAAAGTGTCTCCGGTTGAATGGTGTGGATTACCCCTAAATTTGAGAAAGTCGGGTTGGAGGGGTCTGAGGGCCAAAAATTCTTAAAGCATATAAGTTTCAGTTTGTGTCTTTTAGTCAAGGAAGTTTTATGAAAAAATATTAGTTGCTCATACTGTACTTACAATATGATGGTTTTTGTGGATCTCCTTTTAGTGAGAGTTTGGATTTAGGAGTTGGACATGCATCACTTAGCTTGTAAGTGGGTATTGCCTTTTTATACTATGATGCACATGATAATACATAGCAGCAAATGCAATATTTACTGAACTAAATCACGCATAATCATTTTGGGAATTCAATGCATATCACAATAAGTAAATGTTCTAGTTCTGCGAGATGATTTAAGATTTGATTGGTATAATGTTCAGATGTTGGCATGATATCACTATAGAATACGTCTGTTTTTACTCAAGGGTCTGGTGTGTGAAGAATATTAATCGACTCTTGGCCAAATCTCGAACATGATACATCCCGCATCAATAAGGCCTGTCGCTGGTCCTAACAAAATTTGAGGTATTGAAAAATTAAATACTAAGTTTAGGCCTATAGCCTAAAGGGGATATTTCAACGACGGTGCCAGGCGTACTTACAGACAAATCCCTGGTCTAAGTGGAATAATTCAATAAAAGAAAATAAAGTGTTAGTGCTATTTTGAAATCACTGAAGAAAGTTGAAAGCATTCCAATTGAATTGTGAAGGGGGACTTTGCATTCACAAAAACATCCTCTTTGCTGCTAGATTAGAAATTTTTCTCCTGAATGGGTTAACTAGATTTACCCTACAATTTTAAATGCCTAGTCTCCTATAGGGTGCCACCCTGCCTAAAACACTTTTTTTTTTATAACAAGATTAAAAGTAACAGGGAAAAAAGTTGATTTTATTTAAATGATAAGTGAAATAAACATACAGTAACTATACCTTCATCAGCTTCACTCCACAAAGTTTGCTGATTTTAGATATAAGAAACACCAAAATTTATTCCAGTGCCATAAGAAGGGGGGAAGGGGGACCTCTGCCCTCCCAATAATTTGCAGACCTGTAATAAAAATTGATGTCGCATTTTTGCCTTTCGTCATTGCAATTAAGAAAATCGTTCCCCGTCCTGCTGACCCACCATACAACTGCACACTTAGATTACTAAGGACTGGGCTCAGTGAATTCACCGTTCACTAAACCCACTGCTTTTATTGCTACAGTACATGCGTACCGCGACCGGCCATGTCGTCTAGGTAAATCATGATTATTTTGTGAAACGTACGCATAATTGTGCTTCTTTGCAAGACCTGAAAAATATCCCAGTTACAAGCGGAAATAAAGTTGCACTGTTAAATTGTATTCTTATTAACGTCCAAGTTGTTCCTAATCAGCCGGGATCAGGAGAACAGTTTTGGATCCTTTACAGAAGTATCCCACAATGCATCTTATCTAAATCAAAAGCTTGTATAGGAATAACATAAGAATTAGACACATTTTGAGCACAGGGAACTTGACCACTGTGAAGGGTCCAAATTATTCTTCATAATTTGAAATAATATCATATGAATGATCTTTTCACTGTCACAGTGTGCTTTTAAAATTTACCGTGCGCTATGCCAGACTGCAAATTGGAAAATCTCATACCCTTCAATTTTCTGATTTTTTGTTTTCACTTTGCAGGAAAATTTCTTCATTTTGGGGCAATTTTCTTCAATTTTCAAAACATTTTGTTTCATTTTCAGGAAATTTCTTCTATTTACTGTAGAAAAATTGCCAAATTTCAGAAAGTTTATTCAATTTTTGCAAGATTTTCTTCAACATTTGGGAAATTTTGCCAATTTCTACAAAATTTCCTAACTGGGCAGGAAGCATGCAACCGGAAAGGTGAAATTATTTAAGGGAAGGCATCAAAATCAAGGAATCTTCAGAGCTTTTTATCTTTTCATCGGTTGAAAATGCATGTATCCACATGTAAACTTCATTGAACTTTTTGTATTTATTTTTAAAGTCATTTGGGGCATCAAATGTACATTTAACACATGGCACATTTGACTCATGACTGTCGCGGTGCCATTAAACATCAACAAACCAAACCATTAAATATACAGAATCTTTAGAGCTTGTGGGCTTCTCCCCTGGACCCCTACAAGGGCTTCGCCCCTGATTGATTTTTAACTTCAAAATTTAAAAAATAATGTTCTTTTCATTAAAAGAATTGTCGAAAATGCATGTCCTCATGTAAACTTGAATTAAAATTGTTTTGGAGCATCAAAAGCACATAATTTTCAGAGCTTCTGGGACTTCACCTTCACCCCTGGACCCTTACACGGGCTTTGCCTCTGATTGATTTTGATTTAAAAAAATTAAACTTTCATTCATTGACAGTTGAAAATGCATGTGTCCACCTGTAAACTTCATTGAAAGTTTTAAAGCCATTTTGGGTATCGAATTCCCAGAATTTTCAGAGCTTCGCCCCTGGACATCACCAGGGCCCTTAAGTGGGCCACTGGATCCACCCCATCATACGCTAGCTGTCATATGCTATTGCTACACATTATGTTACCAAAGACGATATTTTGTCGGCAAAAATCACGGCTACACTCCTTCATTCAAAACCTTTTAGCTTTATTATCCCACTAGTAAAAAATCCTTTAAGAGAAGCCCTGTCTGCCTGTATTGCCATACCCTTTCATATGGGCTTTTATTGAGATCAGTTTAAACCCACAAAAGAGTTAAAATGCAGCATCCTCCAGGGGCTTTGATCCCTCGACCCTACCTGGGCTTCGCCCCTGGACCCTAGCCTATAAGCAGGCTTCTGGACCCCACGTTGGAAATCTTGTACTTTGCGCTCGGATAGCACTAACTCACTATAAACTGTTAGCTAATTCAGCCCCCTGCCCCAATATCAGATGCCTTCCAACGGCACTGTATTCCACTTAATAAATCATTTAATTACCAAAGAGAGTGCATACTTCAATTCTTAATAAGTTGAAGTTCAAGTGTATTACACTTATATGGCGCATTATCTAAATAACTTATTCTAATGCAACTTACAAAATATGCATATAAAGAAAATGATACAAATGTGTAGATAAGATAAGCATGAAATATAAAGAAAACAAAGAACAAGAAAATTATGAAGAGGACTTGGAAACAATTAAATAAGTCACTCTTAACTGCTTAAGCAAGGTGTGGAATTGTTTATTAAAGGGATTGCGCAGATTTGATTGAAAGAGGTATGTCATTCCAAAGTTTGAGGCCAAATATTTGCAGAGAGCGATCGCCCTATGTAAGTTTACTTTTGGAACATAAAGGATGAGGTGGTTTTGAGAACTAAGGCGGTAACTGGTTTGTTTATACTGAAACATTTCGGTCAGATATAACGGGGCCATGTTATGAAGGGATTTAAAAATGAGGATTACAATTTTAAATTTAAATCTATAATGAAGATTTTGCAGTAGATAAAGTGAAGGAGTGAAACGGTTGCTTCTTGTGACGAGCTTTGCAGCATAATTCTGAACATGCTGCAAGTGTTTCACTGTAACACCTGGCACCCCTGCAAGGAGGACATTGCAATAATCTATGCAGCTATATGTACAAGTACATTTACAAGTGATATTGCAGAGCTTCTGTCCAGAGACTTCATGCACCTTCTGATGTTGCTATTAATTCAGCAGTGAGAAGATTTATTACAATTTAAGGTTTAATGTCATGGTCATGGTAAGCACGGTACTGTCAGATACCCTGTGAATACAACTCACAGCTATGATTTTCTTTTTCATTGTTAAAACATTATTAACAAATATTGCAATTGTTTAAATTTTTGGTGCAGTGTTATTATGATATATCCAATGTCTTGGCTGTCTGTGCAGAGTATACATTCATTGAAGCTGAAATTGTTGGGTTGCCATTAAGCCAACTAAGACTTACAATACTTTAATGAAACATTAACAGCTATATTATATAAAGATTAATACTTTGGCGTCGTCTTTATATGCATACTTAATGAATGGTTCAAAGAACTTTGCACTCACAAATGACCTTCCTAAAGTTGGGTCATACTACTCAGGCCAAATTCCTTTGCCTTGTGCGTTGAATACACACATAAACACTCCGCCTGAACATTAATCTTTGAATAAAGCCTGGTATAGTACAGAAGTCATATTTTATACTACTATACAGATTTATTTGTATGATTATATAAATGATGATGATATATATATATATATATTATATATATATATGTATATATATATATATATATATATATATATATATATATATGTTGCCCACTAGTCAAGGTATCCAGCTGAGGGAGCTGTCAGGATAGAGGAGAGAGGAAACACGGAGTAAATATAAAGCTGGCACAGTTTATTCAGTCAGAATATTTGTCACATAAGATATAGCAAATCAATGCAATCAAAATCATTCCATGAACATCTTTACCTTTCATTAAACAATCCTCCTCAACATGATTATCCAACATATCACTTGAACAACCCATTCATATGCACACATCATTATGCACATGCGAACTTATAAACTCACACACAAACGAACCAGCTCACAAACTCACACAATTTGCCAGCAATTACAAGTGACTTTGGTAAAAACAATTATACCTACACACAGTAACCATAAAGTAACTGTACTGTAATACTTTACTCTCAGACAAAAATACCCAAAACCTCATGAGTAAATATTTCCTTCTCTCTTTGGTGGTATGACATCATGAAGATTGACCAATCACAGACTAGTTATAGTTTCCCAATACCTACAACACATACACTGCAACCTATCCCTACATACAATGGGCCAACCTAATCTAATATGTTAATGAGCATATCCAGGGACAGGGTACCAAGTTGCACCCTGCATAGAGTCAGTGTTTTGATAGGCTTACCCATTGGTATTACAAAGGATACATACGATATTTAGACAAGTGTGCTCCACTTTTAGGAGAAAACAGATGAATATGGCCAAAATGCTAAACTATAGCAATTAAAAGTATATGAAAAGTATCTCTACAATATACACTAAAGGTTATAAGACAAAATAATAGGAAAACACCCACCTGTCAGGATAGAGGAGAGAGGACACACGGAGTAAATATAGAGCCGGCACAGTTTATTCAGTCAGAATATTTGTGCTGTTTTCTGTCTGGTATCGATGGTAGTCTCGAATGGAACCTTCTATTTAGTGGATAGGGTGTTGAAAATATATACATGAATCCTCTATATTTATCACATTCTCCCCTCTAAAAAGGAATGACGTCCCATTATGACGTCATTAACACTAGAAATAAAATGACAAGGTCACGGCTATTCCTATAGGCTGCCCTCAACATAAGTACCTACTGTGTTACAACATAATGTACATGAACAATAAAACTTGCCCCAATAACATCAGCAAAATGTCGACAAAAACACACACACAAAAAAAAAAAATCCATTGGTATGAAATACATTGGGGCATAAAACAGATTTGCTCCAAGATCACCAAACTATACAATGTTCAGATGTAGAGTTCAACATGGTCAAATTCGGATCGGTGGTGGTATACTCACTGCTTATCCTTTCCGGCAACTAGACATACAAACAAGTTGATTTAGACTAAACCACTACCCTATGAAAAGTCTAGAAATTCATCAGTCATGATTGGAATAGGAATATATGACAAAGTTAACCATGTGCTGTCTCTCGTGAACAATTGATATCTCAAATACCAAATCTCATTTCTGGTGCTTCTTCATACGGATCGTCCTGTGAATCTCACCAGTCGGGGCAGTTATGTTCCCAGATGTGGGGTCCTCACAGCTATATCCTGTATCGACGCATTAGTGCTGGCCAGCCTTTCCTGTCGCACCAGTCTTCTTTTTTGGTATCATCATCAACAATTATAGTGAACATTCTTACACAGTAAAAAGTCTTGAGCTTTCTCATCATAATCAGAAAGCATTGGGTCTGCACGCACGTTCATCAGTTAGTAAACAAGTGGAGTGAAGTGCCCATCATCAAAGTGTGGCTGGTAGTAGGTAGGATGCTGATGTGGTGGTGGGTAAGGCATGTAAGGTTGTCCAAAATAGGTCTGGTGTGGCTGGAACATAGGCAGTGCAAACACGGTATTTACTGAAGGTCTGTCAACAACAGGTGATCCCAACTGGTGGTAGGACAGCATCGAGGGAGGTCGACGAATGCGTGCTCTGCTTTCTTGTGGTGGAATGTTGTCCTGCACATTTGCAACGTTGTTATTCCTGCCAAATGTATCCTCTCTGACTGGTTCCTGTTGATCATTTCTCACAATTTGTCTTGAGATCAGAGGATGAGTATTGATTGGGTCTGGGTTGGGTGGTGTTATTGGGTCGGGGGGTGGTTAGTGTTTGCCAAAGTACGGTCTCTCTCCGAGTAGTGTTAGATGGGGGCAGTGGGTGGGACGGTGAGGAAATTGTCTCTCCACAGCCGGAGGCACATCATTGTAAGCAGGGACATATTCCTGTACGGTGCTGCAAGATAGATTTCATCATCATCCTCACTTTGTTCATCGGAAGGTTCAGCTACTTCTTGGTGTTCCACACGATCTTTTCTCGTTGGTCTGTCCGTTTTCTGTTGGTCACCTACTGACAGATCAGATGGTCACAAGGAAGTAAAATATTTCGATGTAAAATTCTGCTCCTTCCCTTCTTGTCTTCTGAACTACTTCATACACTGGCATGTTCTTTTTCTGACTGGAAACAACATAAACTTTATTTTCCCAGTAAGATCGTATCTTTCCTGTCCCTTTTCTCCAAGGTTTCGGACCAGAACTCTGTCTCCAACCTCCAAAGTTGTATGCTTCACTCTGTTTGTCATAATGAGTCTTTCCCCTTCTGCATTTTTCTGTTTGGTTTCAGTCGCAATCTTGTATGCTTCTTGCATTCGCTCCTTCCACTTTGCGACATATGCCGGTAACCCGTTTCTGATGAGCTCACCTGGTGAATATGCTGGAATGCCAAATCGATTGGTAGACGGGGTGTTCTCCCAAACACAAGGAAAAATGGTGAATATCCTGTAGAATCCTTCCTAGTGCAATTGTAAGCATGGACTACTTTGTTGAGATGATCTTTCCAATGGATTTCTCTGCATCTGTTAGCGTTCTGAGCATCCCCAACAATGTCCTATTCATTCTCTCAGCTTGCCCGTTTCCTTGAGGGTGATACGGTGTGGTCCTGGAAGCGGCGACTCCGTTAGCCTGTGCAGGTGGTCAAACAGCTTGTTTTGAAACTCCCCACCCTGATCATGGTGTATGCGTTTTGGAAAACCAAATCTGAGAACAAAGTCATTGAATAGTCTATCTGCTGCTCTTCCCTGATTTGTCTTTAGTGGGATATGCTTGAGTGAAACCAGTGAAATTGTCGGTCACCACCAGGATGTATTCATAACCGCCTGAGCTTCGTTCTAGATGCATGAAATCAATGGATACCAGTTCGAATGGTTGAGTAGTGATGATCGGACACAATGGGGCACGGGTTGGTCTGGCGGGTCGTTTTCATGAGGCAAGTGCATTCGTTGTCGATGTAATGCTGAATATGATATTGTATCCGAGGCCAGAAGAATCTGTCTCTTGTCAGATCTACAACTCTTTCAGAACCCAAATGTCCCATCTGTTCGTGCAATTCCCGGTAGACTAATTTGTGGTACTGTTTTGGTAATACCAGCTGACTACGGGTTTTTGTCTTCCGTAACAGTACCCCGTCTTGATTTACTTGCAATTTATTCCAATCACGCAATAAGATCTTTGTATCTTTGGAAAGGGTACGGCTTTCTTCTTTACTGGGTCTCTGATTCTTTTGTTTAGACTGCAGTATTGGCGCTATAGTGGGGTCTTTCATTTGTGCCAACCTGATGTCATCAAGTGGGATGGCTTGTAGTGACCCATTCCCTCGGTCAACGTCTTCGTCTGGATGCTCAGTCACATTTATTGCTCCTACCCAAGTTACTTCTCCTGCCCTGCATGATTTAAGTCCCTGGACAACAGCTGACATTGCACCTGGTGAAACACTTTCAGTACAGAGGTCCATGTAATCCTGCATCTCTAAGGGTAATCTGGAGAGTGAGTCCGCATCACCATTTGCTTTCCCGAGACGGTACTTGATACAGAAACGATAATCTGACAATTCTGCTACCCATCGATGGCCCGTTGCATTTAACTTCGCCGTTGTCATCACGTATGTGAGGGGATTATTGTCGGTGTATACAGTAAAGTGTGGCGCATAGTAAAGGTAGTCATGAAACTTCTCCGTTACAGCCCACTTCAATGCCAGAAACTCTAATTTTCCAGAATGTAAATGGTAGTTCTTCTCTGCTGGTGAGAGGGTTCTGATCCATATGCAATCACACGCATCTTGCCCTTTTGACGCTGGTAGAGGACTGCACCTAGTCCGTCGGCGGAAGCATCTGTGTGCACAATATACCCGTCTGTAAAGTCTGGATATGCCATGATTGGTGGATTGGCAATCTGGTCGATCAGTTTGTTGACAATAATTTGGTGTTCTTCATTCCATTGAATTAGGTGGCTTGAAGGTAGTTGACTCCGGTTCGTGTTCTTTCTATTGTTGCTAGAAGTATTCTTACTCTGCCCTAAGGATAGCAAAGCATAAAGAGGTTTCGCTAACCTGGAAAATTTGGTATGTCCCTTCGGTAGTAGCCCAATAGTCCCAAAAGTTTTCAGTTCTCCTACGTTTCTTGGTTTCTTTTCTTTAAGGGAAATAACTGCTTCAACGTCCTTCGGGTCCAAGTGGTGCCCATTTTCAGTCACAATTCTCCCTAAATACCTGACTTCCTTCTGGAAGAGGAGCATTTATCTGGCTTCAACTTGACACCACTGCCCTTTAATCGCTGAAGGACTTGTTTCAGAGCTTCCACATGGTCCTCAAAGGATTTCGCAAAACCAGCACATCGTCAAGGTACACCACACAGAGATCAGTAGTCAGTCCTTCGAGGCAAACCTCCATACATCTCTGGAAAACGGCCGGTGCATTTGTCAACCCGAACGGGATGCGTGTCCATTCATAAAGCCCCAGGGTGTGACAAAGGCGGTCATTGGTCTGCTTTCTTCAGTTAGAAAACCTTGGTGATATGCTTTTCCTTGATCCAAGGTGCTGAACCATCTCATTCCCCTAGTGTGTCTAATACGTCACGGATCTTTGGGATTGGCTGTCTGTCTGGTATTGTTTTCTGGTTGTTGCCGATAATCAATGCACAGTCTCAGTGTACCATCTTTTTTTCGCACACAGACGATCGGAGATGAATAAGATGAACTGGAACGAGCTATCCATCCTTTATTAATCAAATCCAGCAAATAGTCTCTGACTTCTGGTACAAAGGTTTTGGGATGGAAATATAGCTCTTCTTACAGGTTTTTCATCCGCTAGGTGTATCTTCATTTGCAATTGGTCAATGCAACCTATGTCGTTTCATCTTTCGAGAATGCATCGCACTGATCTTTCAGCATATTCTTCACAATCCTTTGTTGGTAATCATCGAGATGACTTATGTCGACCGGGGTAACCAGTTATCTCGACTTTGACGGGCATTTTTACTTTCTGAACACTCACCACTGGATTGGATAGTCTTTACTGTTGAAATATGTTCCCTTTCTTCTGCACTACCTTTTCTCGTTGTGATTGATGGTTGGTAGGACTGACGAAACAGATTCCAATCTTCCCACTACCAATCTGTTTGGGAGTTTAATATCGTGTTTGCCAGGGTTGTGTACTGAAATATTGATTCGACAGGAGGATCCAAGCGAGGAACTTTGACAAGGCACGGGTCAACATACAAGTCTTCGAACCAACCATTGAGAACATCTGGTTCAAAGATAGCGATGTTATTTTCCTTCACTTCCTCGAATGCACTCTACATGATATCTTTTGTATCGCTACCGGCAGGAATAATCATATCTCTCTTCCCAGTCGAACTTCACAGCAAAACCCACATCTGAGTAACTGATAGCATTAAGAAGAGCTTTTCCATTGACTCCTGGAAATGCTTGTTCTAGCCGTGTATGGGTGGCAGACTGGTTCTTGTCGACGTCACCCACTACCTCTTTGAATAACATTATATCCGACTATGGGTAGTTCAAGGTCCTCATCTGTAACAAGAAATGGTACTTCCACTTTCCGTTTGTCCTCTTCTCATTCGGTAGGGAAAACTCAACTGAATCCATCCTTGATAGGCATTTCCACCCCATTAGCCATCTTTAGTGCCAATCCTCCAGGCAAAAGTTCTTTAACTGGCTTCATCTTTAGTGCTGAATAATTTTGCATATCCACGACTTTGACACAATCGATACCTGAGCTCCAGTGTCCCACAATACAACTGTTGATTTCCATTTATGCAACAATGAATCGTACATTTTCCAACTAACTTTGCAAGTTGACTGTGTTTCTTTTGTCTTTAAGCCATTGCTTGTAGCCATTTGAAGATTTTGTCTGGGGCTGTCTTTTTATCTGGGACTTTCTTAACATGCTTGCGGTCTCTCCACGTCCCTCTGGCTGGACCCTGCATACCGTTTCCCCGACCCCTCTCACATTGCTGCAGCCTATAGCCCGGTGTCCCAACTCACCACATTTGAAGCAGTGTCGACATGTTGCTCCTTCTCCCTTTTCTCTGCATTGCACACAACCTCGAAGGGGGCGGTTTTCACGATTTCCTCTGCTCTGATATCTGTCTGAATTTGTCAAGGTCTCTTGGATGGCTGCCATTTGAGCTTTCAGTTCTCTCACGTCAGCAAATAGAATACTTTCTTTCTTTCCTGGCTTTATTTGACCTCTTCCTTCACCTCTGTCTCTTCTTTCACTTCGGTCTGTATTTGGTTTACTTTCACATTTCTGCCCTTCGCACCCAACTTATTCTGCCTTTCCTTTTCATGGACTGCAGCAGCATTTACAGACTCGAGAAGAATTTCATCTTTAACCTCTCCTTGTAATACTGTCCTCAACTCAAATTTAATGGAATCACTTAGAAAGCCAGTCCTAAGGGAGTGCAAAAACATATTTTGGACCAGAACTGGATCGTAACATACCTCCGAGCCTGCCTCCTGTGATGCAAACAGAACTTTCTGCTTTATGTCCAAGGCCCTCATGATAAATTCCTGGGGTTTCCCTGGGTTCTTGTACTAATCTGGACAGTTCATGATATAGTTCCGTTGCGCCCCCTTTCCTGAAGTGGGACTGAATTATTTGCCTCAAAACCGGCAGAGTTATACCTCGTCTTCCTTCTAGGTAGCTCCTCAACCGCAGACCTGGGGTCACGGTTCTCACGACAGCTTCCACAATTTCGTCATCTCTGTACCCTTTCTCTTTTCCAGTTTCAATTTGGTGGATGAGACTGGAATACGAGAGACATCCCTTTTGGTGTTGCTCACCAATACTTCCGCTTATCCGAAATTCACGGCGAAGGGTACCCAGATGAGCCGAATTCTCGGGGTGTACTATCTGGGTAACAGGCTTGGTGTTAATGAGGGCGTTTAAATTTTCCTCCATAATTCTCATTTGATCCATAAGATTTTTAATTGTCTGTCCCCTTAAATCTGATGTCATTTCCATGGGATTATCTTTCTTATTCTGTTCATCGTCTGAAAGTATTATTTCCGACTTTGGACTTAATGTCTCTTTCACAATTCCCAAAATTTCAGTCCCCTTTTCAGGATCATCTTCTAATTCTTCAAGTTTTGCACTTACTTCTTTGATCAGTCCCCGCTTTGTTTTTTCTGATAAGTCTTCTTCATTTACCTCTACAATCCTCCCTATCTCCTTCAGCTTCTCCTCGTTTTGGGCATATAGCATACCCTGCACGTCAATTAGGATTACCTCGAATTCGTCAGTGGCCATTCTGCGTTGTTTGATCGGCTTTGTTGATTGCTTTGTCAAACCTAGCTCTACTACCAATTTTGTTGCCCACTAGTCAAGGTATCCAGCTGAGGGAGCTGTCAGGATAGAGGAGAGAGGAAACACGGAGTAAATATAAAGCTGGCACAGTTTATTCAGTCAGAATATTTGTCACATAAGATATAGCAAATCAATACAATCAAAATCATTCCATGAACATCTTTACCTTTCATTAAACAATCCTCCTCAACATGATTATCCAACATATCACTTGAACAACCCATTCATATGCACACATCATTATGCACATGCGAACTTATAAACTCACACAGAAACGAACCAGCTCACAAACTCACACAATTTGCCAGCAATTACAAGTGACTTTGGTAAAAAAAACAATTATACCTACACACAGTAACCATAAAGTAACTGTACTGTAATACTTTACTCTCAGACAAAAATACCCAAAACCTCATGAGTGAATATTTCCTTCTCTCTCTTGGTGGTATGACATCATGAAGATTGACCAATCACAGACTAGTTATAGTTTCCCAATACCTACAACACATACACTGCAACCTATCCCTACATACAATGGGCCAACCCAATCTAATATGTTAATGAGCATATCCAGGGACAGGGTACCAAGTTGCACCCTGCATAGAGTCAGTGTTTTGATAGGCTTACCCATTGGTATTACAAAGGATACATACGATATTTAGACAAGTGTGCTCCACTTCTTAGGAGAAAACAGATGAATATGGCCAAAATGCTAAACCATAGCAATTAAAAAGTATATGAAAAGTATCTCTACAATATACACTAAAGGTTATAAGACAAAATAATAGGAAAACACCCACCTGTCAGGATAGAGGAGAGAGGACACACGGAGTAAATATAGAGCCGGCACAGTTTATTCAGTCAGAATATTTGTGCTGTTTTCTGTCTGGTATCGATGGTAGTCTCTGAATGGAACCTTCTATTTAGTGGATAGGTGTTGAAAATATATACATGAATCCTCTATATTTATCACATATATATATATATATATATATATATATATATATATATATATATATATATATATATATATATATATATATATATATATATATATATATATATATATATATATATATATATATATATATATATATATATATATATATATATATATATATATATATATATATAGATGGTATGAAATGCAGTTCTCCACTGGAACGTTTGAACAATGAATATGAGATGGTGAGAGAAAAATCGTATGCCCTCATTGGGATTTGAACCCGAGACTTCAGACTACCGTTCGGTTGCTGTAGCACCAAGCTATGAGGCCAAATGGTATTACCCCCTCAAATTGTTCCCTGAGGCATCAATTTCACAATGCCGAAAGGCATCTCTCACCTTCTCACATTCATTGTTCAAATGTTCCAGTGGAGAACTGCATCCACACATTTCACACCATCTCTATTTAATTACGTAGCAGCACAGAGAGAAATTGATGCCTTAGGGAACAATTCCATCCGAGGGGGTAATACCACTTGGCCTCATAGCTCAGTGGTAGTGCAACCGAACGGTAGTTGGGGGTCTCTGCTTCGATTCCTGATGAGAGCATATGATTTTTCTCTCACCATCTCACATTTATTATATATATATGTATATGTATGTATATATATATATATATATATATATATATATATATATATATATATATATATATATATATATATATATATATATATATATATATATATATATATATATATATATATATATATATATATATATATACATATCTAAACATATACAGAAGGCATTTTTATATGTTAAATTTCAATCATTTATGATGTGATGTTTGCACTGAGGAAAGGAGTTGAGATTTGGCTTGCTTAAAATACACATGTGAAATTTGCTACTGATTATTTGTGGTTTACTTTGTGTCTTTATACAATATTTTTGTACAAAACATTGATTTATATTTTACTGTCAAGACTTCAGTAGCCATTTCAAAATAAAATAATTAGCCATGATCCGTACCCCTCTGCCTATCTCATGAAAACACACAAAACAGTTCATTTTTCAAAGTAATACCCAGATGGTAGATTTTTTTTTTCAGTTATAAAAAGGGTGTGTTATTGGTACATGATTTATGGTGTCTCTTGGTATTGTGACTCTTTGGCAGTCTGTTTTAAGCAGTCTCCTACTTTACGATTGCCCCCACAATTATTTTGTGTTGTGCTCCCACAGCAAGATTATCATTGTTGTATGCATGATCGATCCGCCACCCCAATATTTTCAATGTTTCATGCATGGATCCTCCACACCAATATTCTCAATTTTTACTGCATGGATGCCCCACACCAATATTCTCAATTTTTAATGCATGGATCCCCCACACCAATATTTTCAATGTTTAATGCATGGATCCCCCACACCAATATTCTCAATGTTTAATGCATGGATCCCCCACACCAATATTCTCAATGTTTAATGCATGGATCCCCCACACCAATATTCTCAATGTTTAATGCATGGATCCCCCACACCAATATTCTCAATGTTTCATGCATGGATCCCCCACACCAATAATCTCAAAGTTTAATGCATGGATCCCCCACACCAATATTCTCAATGTTTACTGCATGGGTGCCCCACACCAATATTTTAAATTTTTACTGCATGGATCACTGAGTAACTATTACTCAGTGATGCTTTCTTTAATTCTAGATGGCCTAACTTCGGTGGGTTTATGGTTCAAATTAGTAGATAGGCCTACTGGCTGAAAACAGTCTATACCTAGATGTTTGTCATATACCCCTGTTCCAAGCCTTTTACTTCCCCACTGATCTGTTTTTGTTTTTATTTTCTTGTTGGCTGACGTCAAGTGATTGCTGTTGTTCTGATTTACGGCCTGATGTACACAAAACAAATGTCCCAGTGATACGTGTACTTGGGTTGTGACAATAACTAGGCCATAGCTACAGTTTTTTTACTGGTTTTAAGCCTAGGCCCTCTACTCGGATTTACAATTTTATCTTTTAAGTTTGACAAAATTTGATTAAAGTTTTGATTTAGGCCTAACTGCCTAATAGATTACAATCGCCGAAACAGTTTTCACAGCGATTAATGACTGATTAATTGGATCCGTATTTTCATGCGTAAATGCTAATACTGGTCTTCGTTAAAAACTCGTGCAAAGTTCAAGTTGGAGTCTTTGTTTACCTGTGAAGCAACTAATTTTTACTTAAATCACAACCAAGTGTGTGAATTACTCCCCACTACTATTCTGCGTAGAAATTATTGACTAAATTCATGCGTTTTGTGCGAAATAATGATGAAATAGGTCAGAATAAGCCATTTCACATTGATTTACTGACAAGCAATTGAGCACAACATGCGTAGTTTGCGTATGTGAAGTTTCCCGCACTGTGCCTATCAATTTGCATAGCCTTGTAAAGTTCCCGGATGGTAAACAACTTTTGGATTAAGTCTATTTGCCAATTTGGTTAGGCATGTGGACTCTATTATGGGCAGCCTAGCTTCTTTTTTCTCAATTTGTTGAAAATAATTTTTCATGAGTTGGAAAAAAAATATGTAAAGCTTAAAGAAGTTGAGCATGATGCTAGAACACAAAAGTATTGTGAAAATCAGCCTGCATAAAGCTACAGTTGTGAGTTTACGGTTTATTTTCAGAAAAAGGATAGGACATTTGACAATGGGAAATAAAACATTTTTGCAATAATTGTCTCTAAAATATTGTAATAATTTGTCTCGAAATTACTGAAAGAGAGTGCATGACTTCTTGATATGTTGTTATCTATCATGTATCATGTATTTATCTTGTTATTTATCTGCATTAAAAATCAAAATAAATTTAAAAAATGTAATATAGTGAACTTTGGGACAAAAATTGTTGTAGAAAGCCTTCAAAATGGTCGCCATCTTACCCGATTTGGAGTCAAAGACTCGTATTTTTAAAGGGGATGGAAAAAGGTTGTTACTATATATTTGGGCTAAGCTGATGTGTTAGGCATTAGGCATGATTGGCCTTAAATATGTATCAATTTTATTTTATTTCCAGTACTTTTTTAACCCCAAAAAGGTTAACAAGAAAGCAATCCATGGAGTTGCTGATCTCATCACCTTAAGCATACAGCATGACAGCGACATAGTGGGGGAAATAGCTAACAGGGTCACTATAGCTTTGTGACTTTTGGCACAAAAATATACAAATTCGTGCATATAATTACCCACTAAAATCACATATTTGACCGCTGACCCTTGACCCTAATCACTGAAACAACTTCTGAAAGTTTTAACATTTATCATACCCTGCACCATTCATGCTTACGTCACGCTTAACTATAGGGGAAATGGTGAAAAGTGGTCAATAGCTTTTTGACCCGTCTACGGGAAACAAATTCATGTATCATGGTACAGCATACGGTTGGTATATGTATTGAGTTTAAAATGGCGCCAAATTTTACATAAAAAGCACTTATTTGACCTTTGGCCTCCAATTATTAAATTTTTTGTTAGAATGTTAAACCCTACCCACCTATGCAATTTGTAAAGATACCAAGTAATTTCTACAAGATACAATCATCACCAAAGACTTGTTTCATTTGACTTTTGTACTCCAACTTGAAAACCTCGGAGACATAATAACTCCCTAAAATCGCATCTCTAAACCTTTGACCCTAACCACTAAAACAACATCTGATTGATTTTTTTGCATTTATCTTACCCTTCTATATGACACCGCCCACACTCAGATCACTTACCATTCCAAAACTATGGGGGGAAATAGTTAGAAGGGGTCACTAGCTCTGTTACCTTTGACCTTTTGATTTCATACAATATGGGACACAGGGTACCACAGTATTCGAACTTTTACTACAGTAGGTGTACAATTCAGCGTATTGGAAATTGTTTTTACTTCCTTTCGTTATATGTAGTTTTCTATTTCTGAGAAATACCATTAATAAAAAGTTTAAGACTTTAATGTTCTAGTTAAAAAGTATTTGAACTCTAATAAAAACAACATTTTATTGTTTTTATTTTTATTTTAAAATTTTGACAAGGTGTACATGTAGCACGAAATGTGTACCGGTAGAGCGTCTTTTCCACATACGCGATTTTCTGCAATTCATCTCACTTTTATACTTTTTTCAGTTTTTCATCATTGTATTGGATAAAAACATCTTTATTAAGATCTTTGTTAGGCTTGAATACAATGTTACCTCGTCTGACATTAAATACAATCCGTTTTAAGATTAAAGCTTTTTCTATCTTTTTTGTATGTACCAGTTGCACGAAAATTTAGGAATGATCAAATCAACGAGTACAAAGTATCATTCTATTGTGAATAATCCTTGAGGAATGGCCATTAATACAGATTTGTGTTGAATTATAATGGCTTTTTCCCCGTTACAAATATTAATGCAGCTAAAAGCATTCACCAGACAAATTGTTCTCATTTTGATTGATTAAATTAATAATTATCTGAGCAGCTGCGTAGACCAAGTTCAGCTTTGGTGGATTTTCAAGTTAACCTGGAACATTTGTTTATCTGCACACTGCTGTTGAATAACAACATGACGTTTTGTGGTGGAATATGGAAGGGCGGCATAATAAGACAACTTCAACCCTACATCAACTGCCCGTTTCTACAGCTATCAGATATAATAGTACTGCAGAGTGATTATGGTGTCAACACATTTATTATTTAGCAACAAACACCTGTCTCTCAGAAGAAGTTGATTAATTGAACAACCGTAAAATGATTGTTTGTTTGCTGCAACTCCTATTGTTCTTTGAAAAATGTGGTTGGTACAGTGGGTAGGTTTGCCAATTTCAAGACTACATTTAAAAGATATTGTTTTTGCATTAAATTATTTGAACAGGGAATAATTGTGTAGGGTTGGTCAAGTTACAACAAAATAAGCATTTTAAAAGGGAAAGGCTTTTTGATAACCATTTTGGAATATATATCCTTAACACGTTTTCTGAGCTTGTATTTCAGGGATGCAATTCAGTAATTGTATCACAAAACTCTGAAATTTGAGTGATCATTCTGAGATTTTCGGTAAGCTTTTCTATTTTCTGTTGACGCAGAAGGAGTTCCTGATTAAAAATATATATATATATCAGCTTAATTTCCTAACCTGCCATTTTCTTCAAGTATAATTAGTCACTTGTTTAAAAGTTATACATGAAAAATAATAATAAAGTGGTACGGTACTCTAAAGAAAAAATGGATAAATAAGGTTATTTCATTGCTTGGAGACACAAACAGATTCAATCTTATTATTCATGAATAACTGACTAGTTAAAAAAGGCATTACAAATGTTATTTAATAGTGCTTTTATCAAGATTTAAATATATGAGCTTCTATATTCACAAATTATGAATTTGGTGAATTAAGTATTAATTCAAAACAATCTTGATAGCAGAGCCACCGGTAAATTTTGTCAAGATATCAGTTAATTTACAGACAACCTCCCCAATATATTTCTATAGACACTGTAAACTGTACAGTAAGTACAAGGAATTACCACACCACCTCCTTTGTTGTGTGGTTTCGGCCATGGAGGGAAACTCTGGCAAGGACGTCCAGTTGCAACACAATGAATGGTAATGTTTTGATCCATGAGGTGCCGAAAAACCTTTACTAATATTCTTAGCACATGTCCAATTATGACTGGAACAGGATCTACCAAATCTTTGATAGCAATTCCCTGCAGCCCTGAGAGTTTAAGTTATTGAGAATATTTGGATGAATTTGTTCTTTCTGTGGCATCCACACTAATACTGCATCCTCATCATGAATATTCTCGTTTTCTGGTGCTAAAATCAACTGAATATTGTGTTCAGGCGGTGCAATTTTATATTCATGATATCCTTTTCACCGCATGTGTCATCTTGCACTGTAACATATTTATTTTGCTCTGAAAAAAGAGAAGAAAGATTGTCTTTCCATCCATTATTTTTATTGAAAAAAGTAGAACTTTAAAAAAAAAAATTCAACACTTGCATTTAAAATTGGTCAAATAAACACAATAAAAAAGAAAACAGTAAATACGTTATTGAAAAAATGAGAATGCAATTGCTCAGTTCTTAGAAGTCTAGGGTTTGAAAATTCCACTTTGATTGAACTTGCCCATTGGGCTAGTTTAACCAATTATGACTACATTTTATTTTACATTACATTACATTTTAGCCCAACAAATAAAATGTAGACTCAAACTTCTTTTCTTAACTAGCCCAAAGGGCTGGTTAACTAAAACTTTTACTTGTCCCTTCACCGAATCTGGTAACCCCGCGCTAGCCGTATAGGAGTCCATAATAGTATTGAGAAGTCATAACCTCAATTCCTTGCAATGGACTGACGTCCCATCTAGGGGTAGCAAGTTAAGGTAAGGTATGGTAAGGTAATGTAATGCTTACATTTAAAGAAAAATGAATATGTGCTGATTGTATATCTCCCTTAAACTTATGTGCGATTATCAATTAAAATAACACACATAAAGATAGAATGTGTATATTTTTTTTTCTCCCTTTGATTTGTGATCATCCACTCCCAAATTAAAATGGGCAAATTTTGATTAGGTAATTAGAAGTCTGTGACATCATTGCGCAAAGACTAGGTGATTATAACCATCGGAAAAAGTGAAATTATGTATGAGAAAAACGTCAATCGTAATCTCTTTAGAGTAATTCAAGAGTTCAAATTTAATTTAACCAATAATATTGTGATGTATTGCATCATAACTATATACTTAGAACAAGGCTTACACGGTAACCATTATCATTCTATATACTATCAATATGGTTAGCAACACTACTACCATATAGCAATCTAAATAATCATGTTATACCTTTGAATGAATAATGCTGAATTATATACTGCTTTTGTTAGGTATTTAATTTGTGTAATAAAATTCATTTATTTTTCGCTTTCTTTGTATTTTTGTGCATTCTGTGTAAAACTTTTTTTTCCTTGGACAGCTTGTATCTGGTAACACAGATTGGTGGTATACAGCTAATGTGAAACCACAAGAAGCACTTATTACAACCTACCCAACCAACTTTAAGAAGTTCATCATAAGGTTCATTACATATGGGACAAATGCAGTTACAGGATGATGACAATGAACATATGAAGATGTGTGGTTTGATGATAAAGAATGCTTCATTGAAAAGAGAAACTACATTTGAAGAGGAAGATGGTGATTGTTTTGAATAAGAAGTAAATTCACTTTTGTGTAGAAAGCATCTGATGCTTCTTTTTTGCGGTAAGCTCCCCAGACACCTTGGATTTGTTCTTTTGAAGGATGTCTTTTATTATGACTTGTCTGACCTGTGGTTTGCTCACGTCGTATATCCAGGAATTGCTCAATCGTTTTCTGCAACTTTTGTCCTTTCCTGCTGGCAAAGCTGTGACCTTCTTGAAATGAGGTAATATTTGCTTTTGCTGCTGTGAAGTTGTTGGTTCAGGAATAAGTCGATTTACAGAATCAGAAGACGAAGGTGCTGGCCGATGTTTTCCTCTTCTGACTGTACTTCTGGCATGAATGTTAATGAGGGGGCTGTTTTGTCCTTTGGCACAGCTGCTCTGGAAATGGGGAAAATTCCTACAGATTTGAAAGATTTTCTTATCATTTTGGATGTTCGATTGTCTCCCATACCTCGCAAAAGATTCTCCCAACATTTCTTTGAGTAAAGTTTACTCCAGGATGTTTCCTGGTCCATTTACGTAAGTTTTCCCACCATTGCTTCTTCAAGGGGGAAAGGCTCCAACATCAAGAGGCAGAAGAATGTCTGTGGCATTTGGCAGTACTCGGAAGATATGAATATATCATTTTCCTGAGCTAGTTGAAACAAATCAAAATCAATATGTCCTTCATGTGAATCTAGCAACAGAGCAATTGGTCTTTGGGAACCGATGGCCTTAAGAACAGCTCTTTAAACCAATAGATGAAAGCAATTCGGATCATCCACCCTTTGCAGTGAAGTACTAAAGGCTGTTGAGTGGTGCTCCAGCAGTCGGCTTCCAGGATGGAGATGGTCCAGCTCCTTTTAAGAGGATGTAAGGGGGAAGTGTATGACCGGCTGCATTCACACATACTCCGACTGTTACTTGTTTCCTCTCTTATCCTGCCGAAAGTTGTGGTAGGGCCTCTTTTGAATTATTAGCACCTAGGCAAAACGCGGAGGCTTTTCACTCATTCCACAACCTACTTTGTCAAAAGTGTTGATGCCAGATGGCTTATCACAAAGATAACATTTCACATTACCCTTCACTCGTCTGCGGATGACATCGCACATGGCATTTATGTGCCGCTTCTATCATAGTGGAATACACCTCTTTAAACCCTGGAGTGCTCTTTTTATTCTTTCTCTTTGAGACAGTTTACAGCTACCCAAGTTTAGCTTTCCCCAGTTTCTGTAAAGCTTTACGGCAACAGTTATTTCCTCCTTGTTTTTTCTTCTTTAGTGAGGCCTTCTTTACTAAGTTCGATTTGCAGACAGATGTCTGTTCGACATCGAACATAGTTAATTTTATGTTGGCCCACTTACGTTTACGTTTAATTGGCAGTGCTCCCTATTTTTTGTTGGTAGACTTGCGTTTTCTGGAATAAAAGAAAAAAATATGGAAATAAACTTCTTTACTCCCATCTGATGAAAAATCATTGAGGAGACAGAAAGTCTGGTACAATCATGTACCTATCTTCTATATAATGCAAGTGGAAGGAAGCAGTTCAAGGTAACCCCTAGCAATGCTGGTACTCATTTTACACTTAAGACAAGAGTGGACACCAGTCAACCAAAGCATAGTGTCAGCTGTAGTCAGAGAATAAAGTTGTTTACTAGGGCAGATTTTAGTTTTGTTTGGCACATTGTCCTTGAGATGAGAAGTAAAGTTTCCTTTCTGGCCCACATGGGTGCGGTGACCCTGACCCTTGCTGATCTCAATCACAATGTATTTATTTTTGAGGTCTCTAACATTCCTTTTTTTAATTCCATCACTTGTCCTCTGGTTTCTCTCCTCCTATATCAATAGTCACAGTAGAATTTACACTGCACAAATTTTATAAATATTTTTCTTTGATTATGATACTTTTAATTTTTTTATACTACGGTTTTTCCCGTTGTTAACTTGTTTTATCATGTTTTAAACACCCACATTTTTCGATGATGAAAGATTTACTTGTTGACTTCACAAGAGATGTTTTGCAATAGAACAATAACAAACAGCTGATTTATGCGGCGCAAGCGCAGTTAAGTAGTTACGAAAAGACACTACGCTCTACTGGTACCTGAATTTCGCAAGCGTTGATAAAGGTCGCGAAAATATGGGAAAACAATATTTTTTATGCAACTTTGTTTGTTTTGTTACCTGACAGTAATTTTCATACGTTATTTTACTTGCGAAGCTTGACCATATTTTTGAGGATTAGGTTGATTCGTGCGTTTGTGGTATAAACGGAGAAAAAGTAGCATGATTTTTCTACAGTACCAAGTGATTCGAGTGATGTCGGCTCGAAATCAAAGGCAAACATGTTTCTATTTCTAGTGGACGGAAACATATTTTGAAGATATGTTTCAGCAGTAATCGTGACTTTGTATGTTTTAAGAGTAAGAACAATTGGTAAGATTTTAGCAATAAATTACTAAAAGTAAGCGAATAAACAAATGCGAAAATACGCGGAATTGGTACGTACGCTGAATTGGTACACCTACTGTAGGCCTATCTCTTTGATTATTTTGCGCAATGGTCATGCATGATTGATTCGAGTGTGCGCATGATTCGGAGATTTGTTTGCCCCACCTAGCAACCGCGTTGCTATTTTGGGCGTGGCCTAGAGGCTTGTTTAAATGGTGGAGGCGCTATGTAAGATTTTACTCATGATTTTCCTTTTTTTTTCTTTAGAACCGTTCAACCCAAGGAGAGCATCACCCATAAGTTCAACCTAATGGCAAAGCGTACAGGATCTCGCACGCTCAACGTTTGCTTTACATCGAAGGAGATCGGTGGAATCAAAGGCTCGGTGTCTGTTTCTGTTCAATAAAGTTGGATGCAGTAAAATTAAAGCGCTAATTCTCATTCACGAAGTGGGAAGGTGGACCAAGGCCGTAACTCCTGGGGAAAGGGGGTATGTTTCCCCGTTCCCCATCCCCATTTCTGGCAGAATTATCAAAAAATACATATCATTTTAAAAAACACCGTTGCCCTACTGGAGGAAATATATGGCAACTTCCCAACTGTACTTTTTCTTCAATCTCCAAAGTTACTAAAATTAAGAATTTTTTCCGGGTATTCAGGTCTTGAAATAGTTTCCGTATAGGCCTATGAAATTTGTTTAAGCGCTTATTCTAATTTCCGAATACCGCCATCTCATATGTGTGTTGATTGGTTACCAGTTATATAGAATTACGCCCACGTCATCAGTTGTAGAGTCTGCACATTTATGGGTGAGTGGCCACCAGTTATATAGGACTATGGGATACATCACCATTGTGTGTGTGCGTGTGTGTGCGTGTGAGTGTGTGTGGCAGCAAGCTTGTTAAAACGATATCTCAAGAATGATACACTGGACTAATGTCATATGTGGTACACAGATAAGTAGATATGCCCTATAGTTTTTGGTGGCGATGGCATGCATATTAATGAGTAGGCGGGGTTTAATGTTGAAATCTTGAAATGCTCATGTTTTAACAATCGCATGTCTGTTTTGTTTCATATTTCGCATAATTATGACGCTAGCTAGTGTGTAGGTGTTCGTGGTATAAAAACGTTGAAATTCATTAATATGCGTAGTAGGCGGGGCTTAATATGATTTTGTTGAAAAGAGCTTGTTAATACGATAATTCCAAGAATAATAAACTGCATTCATGTCACTGATATTTGGTACAAATATAGCCTATGGTCTGTATATATTCCCTAATGCTTTTGATGCTTGTGTCATGCATATTAATGAATAGGCTGAGCTTAAAGTAATTTTTTTGAAATATTCTTATTTTAACAGCCGCTTGTCTGTTTTGTTTCATATTTGGGTTACTTTTTATGTTAGGTGGTGTGTACATGCTTTTGGTATCAAGACGTTGAAATTTATTAACATGCAAAGTGTGTGGAGCTTAATATCATTTTCCTGAAAAGAAGTTGTAAACACTATATCTATAGAACGATAAACTGGATTCATGTCATACTGTATGTGGTACACAGATAACCCACGGTCCGTATATGTGCCCTATTGGTTTTGGTGGTGATTTCATGCCTGTTGCTAAGTGGGGAGAAAGAGAGAGAGAAGAGGGGGCACTTGATATAAAATACAGCAATCTCGAAAAAGTGATCAATTTATAGCAACCATATATGTCTGTTTGCATTTTAACATACTAATTGGTACCAAGATTGGAGACCACTCTGATGTCTGGTCTAGAAAGAAATTGATGCTCAACTTGAGTTCCATAAGGTTGTGAGATAAATATTCCCATACGTTAGTTTAGAGCTAAACTCCCGCATACTTTTTTTGGGAGGGCAACGAGGCCATGTCACCCCCTTCCCCCCCCCCCCCTTGAAAAAAGAAGAAGACAAAACATAGTAAAGATATGTCAAGCCAGGTTTACAAAAAAAAAAATCCTTAGTTCAAGTTTAAATTTCTGCATTATTTGTGAATGATGGCAGGTGTGGAAGTCTACTGAAGAAGGTTGGCTCCCTCAAATTTACGTTTTTATTTATTAATTGTATTTAATAAAATAATAATTTTTAAGTTTTTGCTTAATTGAATTATTTTCTCATAAAACTTTCTTCCTGAAGTGATTAATTTACCTTACTAGATTATATTATATTATTTTCCTGATATATCCAATGGTTGGTATAAGCCACAAATCTTCAGGAAACATACTAAAACGCATAATGACTTTGAGGAATTTCTATGGATATAACGTCCCAACTAGTCTTAATTCATTCGTTTTTATTACAAAAAGTGAGATAACCCTTTGAACTTAAATTTCTTCTTAACGGATTAAGAATTGAAAGTTTTCTTTGTCCTTTTTTTCATATAAGGTGGGCTTGCGTGACCACTGAACTAAACCTTTCTTTAAATATTTATGGATCGGGCATTCACAACAACTTTCCCAATGTCTGATTGCTACGTAACCTAAAACGAGCTTTAAATTTTGAGTAAAACAGAGATTTTTTAGGAAAAAAAGTATATTCAACTTTCAAAGGAATTATTTATTTTATTTTTGCATAGATTGGCAGAATTCATGCAACTCTTTACATTTTTTCTAAATTGAAGTTCGAGTCTTTAATAATGATGAGAAGGTGGCCTCCACTTTGATATGACTGGAGCTTAAGATCAACTCTGTCAGAATTAGTATCTGAGCATTTTAAAGCCAAAAAAAACGAAAAAAAAAACGTTTGCTCGCCATACTTTTCTCTTTTCTTCATTCAAAAAGCTGTCAATTTTTGCCTGATTCCGATTTTTTTTTTTGTGTGTGTGGATTTTAACTACATTTTCAATTACACTAACTTAATGTGCTTTGCTTTCCATATATACCTTTCATTCGATACATAGATACTGCTGAAATGGGAATCGTATCCCACTTCTTGCAATGCTAAGCTAAGCTTTTATATCAATTATTTTGAAGAAAAAAATGTGAACTTTTGTAATGCCTTCTTTGTAGCCTACTTTTTGCAATAAACGACCTTCAAGATACTGAGCTTCTGTTTCTTTTATCGAGTTAGAAAAATCTTGACGTCTCTTTAGATTAGGCGTAAAAGCATACGTTTTCGTTTGTTAGAGGTATGGGCAACACGTGGCCTCTTCAACGATACTACTAATAATAATAATACATTTTTAAATAGCGCATTATACCAAACGGTCTCAATGCGCTTTACATAAACAAATATAACATGAGAAAACCTTAAGATACAAACAGTAAGAGAACAAAAAACCATACCTAAAAAGATACAAGCAGGATAAAGTTACAAGGTCCAATGAGGGGAACTCATGAAAAGGTGCATTAGTTGTTGTGCTCCTTAATTTCAAACAGTCAGACCCGATCTGATAAAAATATCCTCCTTATGTTCTTTATTCTGAAAACCGTATGTAATTAGGATCAAATTTCCCTTATCAATGGCTCCATTGTACTAGTTCTCCATTTCGTCCTGGGTTGTTGTGGAAGTTGGTGTTGAGTATCAAATTAGCATTAGATGAAGTCTTTATCGTGTGCTTGAGTGGTTATTTTAATTAATATAAGTAATCTCATTATTTGCTTCATTAGGTTTGTGGCTATGATTTGCTGGAACAATTTTTTAAGGAGAAGGACAAGTCATGGTGTTTTCAATACACTCTTAAAAATATCTAAAGTAGGGGCATTTCTGATGTAGATTGGGAGAATGTTTCAGAGTTTGTGGGCTGCAAATTGAAAAGAACGTTCACCGTAAGTCTTGGTGTTAATTTTTGGCGGCTTTAGGAGAATAGCACTGTTAGATCTGAGTGAGCGAGTTGGTAATTGTAACGTGAGTAAGTTGGAAATGTAATTTGGAGCAAGACCATGGATGGCTTTGTATGTGAGGGTGAGAAGCTTGTACTTTATTCTTTCACATATAGGAAGCCAATGAACTTGGTGGAGGATGGGTTTAATGTGAGATTTCTTACTTGTGAGAGTAAGTAATCTGGCAGCAGTGTTTTGAATGCGCTGAAGCTTTGAGATTTGTTGAGAAGGAAGTCCAAATAAGATACTGTTGCAACAATCCACTTCAGCAGTCAGCTGGTTAGAGAGAGAGAGAGAGAGAAACTTGTATGTGGTGCTACCGCCTTCCAGTACCCCCCCCCCCTCCCCTCCCAACACACCCCATCGAAAGAAAAAACAGATCAGGTTTTAAAAAAGCGAGACAATAGTTTTATTTAGTCATGTTATGATTGAGAATTTCACTTTACCCCAAAATTATAACTTCACAATTGAAGGTTTTCGGCCAAAATTTGCAATGGCGTTTAGTGTTCCTAAATACTTTCTATCAGATATATACTTACCTGGTTACCTGGTATTTATGGAGTTTTTCCATTGACTTATACTTGTTTT